>VXBT01007416.1:38740-100734 GCA_013400235.1 Oriolus oriolus
AAGGGGGATGATTTAGGAGGGTAATCCGGCTCAGCAGAAGGAATAGTGAATTTCCCTGAAGATGGTCAAACACTGGAACAGAGGCCCAGAGCACCTGCAGGCTCTCCATCCTTGGAGAGAGGCAGATCTCCACTGGCTCAGGCACTGAGTGACCTGCACTGCAGGAGCTTGGGATACAGACCTGTCTTTTGGGAGCCAACATCCACAGGCTGGAGATCCACTCCCACTGCAGAAGGGAGTGCCTTTGCCAAGAAACAGTGAAGGGAGGATTGGATTTGTGTGGCAGTCAGTCTGCAAAACCTGTTGGAGCTCAAGACTGCCTTGAATCCCTGCAGCTCCCCCTTCCTTTGCAGATGATCGCTCCAGAGTGAAGTTTTCCCTGCTGGAACAGGGCCCTTTCTCAGGGCTGCTGCAGGTGTGGCGTGTCCCGGTGAGTCTCAGCCCCAGCAGCAACGCCCACCCCTGTGCCTGGGTCCTCCACCCTGGCTGTGCTCCTGTGCCCTGGGCCCTGCCCTGCTCCGCTGGTCACTGTCACTGTGATCCTGTGTGGAGAAGAGGGGATTGCGAGGACTGAGGACATCACTTCCCTTGCCTGCCCACTTTGGGCTGTCCTCACTTCCCTCCCTCCGTGCTTTCTCTTCTCTCCTTGCCTCCTGACCTGCTGAGTTTCCGCCTCACCTCGCCTCCCCTTCCCTCCCCTCCCATGTAGCACAGTAACATTCTCATTCCCCACCAGGGCTGCGGCTCCAGCAGGGACTATCTGGCTGTCCAGGGCCCTGACAAGCTGACCATGGAGGACTTCTGGACGCTGGTGTGGGAACAGGATGTTCACACAATCCTAACACTTCTCCCATGGCAGGAGAAGGGGGAGGTAAGGCGCTGTGCCCACCTGTGCCATGGCACAGTGGGGTTCTGTTCAGTGCAGTAGGAACTAGCAGAGCTCCCAAAACTCTTCACTGCCTCCTGAGTCCTGGGTGCAGATCCAGCTTAGCTGAAGCTGGACCTTTCCTGTGCCCAGGTGCTCCCACAGCTTGTCATGGGAGCCAGGCTCTGTCTGCCCCCTGTGCCTGGACTCAGCTGGTGCCCTTCAAGCTGCATCTGCGTGGGACCAAGGGCAGCAGCTCCTGCTCTGCCTGGCCAAGGTGTAGACACTGGCTGAGCAGATTCCAGCTCAGAGCTCTGAGAAGAACTGTCAGGCAGCTCAAGGTTCCCAGATGAGCTGGCTGAACCTGCTGGTGTTCCCAGAACTCCCTCAGGTTTTAGGTGGGGGATGAACTGACCTGAAGAGATGCCGAGAGTGCTCTTAGTCCAGCCCCACCACAGACCCCAAAGACAGTGACTGATTATGACAGAGAAGCCAAATTTCAACAGGAAGCCAAGTTTCTTGTTGCACACAGGTCTCAGGTGAGGTGTGCTGGCCCCTGGAAGGAGACTCACTCTGCACGGAGACACTGACCGTCCAGTGTGACTCGGAGAAGCTTGTCTCGGGATGGAGATGTACCCAGCTCAGACTGAAACACGTGTGTGTCCATGGGGCTGTCCTGGCTCCCACCTCCTGGGATGGGGGCGGGGGTCTGTAGGGATCTCTGAAGGCTGACAGGTCTGTGGGACTTCTTCAGGCTGCAAGAGCAGAGTGCCAGCAGTCCACAAATGCAGGAGTGAGTCTGCATTGCAACATCCAGAACTGAGTGGACACAGGAGATACATGGGAGAGGCCCTGGGGGCTTCCCCCACCCCTTGCTGATGGGTCATTCTGACCCCTTGGAAAAGGGCCACACAGCTCTCAGTTTCCTCTCCAGGAGCAGGTCAGGGTGCCATGGGGAAGGAGAGCAGGTTGCCAGAGTCATCGTACCCGCAGCGTGGGTGGTGGGCAGTGCCCAGCAGAGATGCCTGGACAGTTTTACAGGAGCTGGCAGTGAGCTCAGGGAGCCTCAGGATGGGAGAACTGGGGCCCCTCTGCATCCAAACTCACCCATCCCTCCCCAACATCCATGTCTGCTCTTTGGTCTCACAGGAGAAGAAAGCGAAGGAGAGGCAGGTACAGAGGTTCCTGTACACGCTCTGGAGCAGCAAGAAGCAGCCTGATGTGCAGAGCCTGGTGGAGCTGCTCGCGGCTGTCCGGCGGTGCACGCCCCACCGCAGGAGAGCCGGTCCTCTCCTGCTGCACTGCAGGTACCCCGGGTACACCTCGAGCTGGCAGCCAGCAGGCTGCACAGCGCCTTGGCATGGTACCAGCAAGCCCTCCATGCCATGGGAACATGGTGATAGAGGTCTGTGGGAGCCAGTGGGAGCTGTGAACCTGGCAGGTCACGGGGAGCAGTGCTCTGCCCAGGGCTGGGAGACCACAGGGCAAACGGGGCTGGGCCAGGAGCCTGGGTGGGGCAGGCATTCCCAGGCTGAGGTGCCCAGGCCAGCCCTGGGTGACTGTAGGGATGCTGGAGCAGCCCTGATATCCTCACTTGCATGCAGAGAGAGCTCACAGTGCAGAGTGCTCACACAGCTCCTTGGAATGGTGCCCTCTTCCAAGGAGGTTCAGCTCAGCCTCGCCTGGCATCGGTGACCCCCCCTTGTCCCCTGCAGTGGTGACATGAGCCAGATGGGCACACTGATCTCCCTGGATTGCCTGTTGTACCAGATGAAAGCTGAGAGGACCGTGGACATCTACGGCGTGACCCTCCAGCTGGCCAGAAGCTGCTGCCTCATGACCCCGACTCTGGTAGGTGGGAAGAAAGGGTGGTGGGCAGGGTGGAGCAGAGGCTTTGTGCTGACCTGCCTGGAGCTGGCAGCGTCCTGCCCACTCCTGGGTGCTCCCTGCTGCCTGGGAAGCCTCAGCAGGGATTTACTTCATGCTTCCTGCCCACCCTGTGGCTCTGCCAGCCACCAAGGGCTGAGGGCACTGACTTTTCCCAGGCAAGAGTTTTCCTTCTCCTCAGTTCTGGAGTTAAGGTCAGTTGAATTGCATGTGAGCTCACAGTAAGTGCAAGGCACTCTTCCCATTGTACTTGGGGAAGTGTGGAGCACTGGTGTCGTCCTACACAACCTGCCTGTGGCAGTCTTAGCAGGAATTCAGAGATGCAGCAGCACACGAGTCCAGTGAGAGAATGAATTATTTATTAATTTTACAGTATCATTTATATATCCTAGTTCCAAAAAACCATTGGACAGTGTCCACACCTGTCCTGAGGTGATAGGCTGAAGCACCAGACATCCACTTCAGATTATTTGTCCCATGTAACTTAACAAAAACACCAGATGTGAAGGTTATTTACAAAAACCTGTCTTACTGTTTACATAGCTTGCATAGCAAAGGAAAATTCTCACAGAATTAGTGCAAGGAGATGGAAAATCTCTCTGTTTAGCAGCCTTTCAGTATCCACACCTGCCTGCTCGCCCTTGGCTCCTGGGCATGGCTGTCAGCCTGGGCACCCAGAATCTGCTGGGTACCCCCTTGGCCAGCACCTTTCGTGCTACATCCCCCAGACCCATAGCCTGGTGTCACAGCTGGGGCTGTGGGGACAGTGGGACACACACTGGCAGGTGCCCCGTGGGCTGTAGCACTGTCTGACGGTGCCAATCCGTGCCAGCCCAGCCTCGGCGTGCCCGTCCTGCTCGTGGCACCAGTGCCTCCGGACGTGCTTCAGTTGCTGCAGCTGCTCAATGAACCGATGCACAGCCCTGGAAACGCTCCCCACAGGGCACAGCAGAACCGGGGGAGATCTCTCCAAGGCTTCCCAGCTGCAGAGCCTCCTTCAAGAAGCTAATTACATTCTTAATTAATGTGAACCATGTGCGTGGTGGGAGCCAGAGGAGGGCAAGGCGTCCACTGCCCCCGCTTCAGAGCCGCTTTGTGTTCCCGCGGCGCCCGGCCCTGCAGGGACACAATAACCCATAAAGGCCCAGCAAGTGCCCATCAAACGCTGCTGTCCCGCTGAAGGGGGGCAGCAGAGGAGCTGCTTCCCCTCAGAGCAGCGGGGCTGCCCTCCAGCCTCCTCCATCCCGCTGGGGGCTTGCCAGCACCCCTCTATGTCTGGCGGGGTCAGCGGCTGCTGTCATGCTGGAGGCATCAGATTTTTTGGGGGGGAGCAAGGGGGAAGATGAACCTCGATGGATATCCGTGGATAACTGTCCGACATTAAGCACCCCCAGCTCCAGAGTGGTGCGCGTCCCAGGGGATGTGCTCTTGCATGTGGCAGTCACTGAGTGTGCCTGGGCTGGAGTCAGCCCTGGGCTGTCACTGCAGATTTCACAATCGGACCTGACTCACTGAGAGCACGCTCTGGTGACCTGGAGCCTCAGCCATTGTGTGATCCGTGGCATTCCCAGCCCTCCGGTGAGGCTGAGCCCGCCGCCACAGGGAGGAGGCTCCTCGTGACTTGCGGCTCAGCCAGCGCATTAACGAGCTGGTGGGGAATGCTGGTGGGGCCCCTCTGCGAGTCCCTAATCCCCCCTGCCCGCTGCCATGTGATTCCAACCCGCACCATGTGCCGGCCGGCCCTGCCCTCCAGCTCTGTGCCCTGAGCACAACCCCATTTACCTTGCTCACGCCTTGCCCAGGCAGTCCTGGATGTTTGTAGCCTGGCACTGGGACAAACGTACGGGGGACTTGGGACCTCTGAACCCACGTTTGGACCTGATGGATCAGTTTGGTGATGTTAAAAAGAGACAAACAATGCAGCTGGGCTAAACCCACACAGTTTTTTCTGTACCTCTGTGAGCCTGCAAGCATCTACCCTGATCTGCTGTCAGCACGACTCTGGTACACTGGGACTACACCAGGGGAAACTCCTCGTCCAGAGGTCTTCCCTCATGGCCCCAGGTCACTGCCAGACCCCTTGCACTCCAGCTCCATGCCCTGCAGCGTCACTGGAGTTGCTCTCTGCTCTTGTTTCGGATGCAAACACCACAGCACATCCAAAAGCCACTGGGGCACTTGGAGGAAGCCCTGTGAAATTGTTCCTCTCCATCTCAGATGGGACGTTCCTCTCAGCCCCATCCCGGGGGGATGAAGAAGGGGAAACAAACATGGTATAACAGGCTTGATTCTTCCTTTCTGGGTGACTGTGGTGACACAGGACCGTCATGGACTACTTGGGAGAGCAAATCCTGCTCTGCCATCAGACACTGTTCCTTAATGAGGATTTTTTTAAGGCAAACTGCAAGGTTACTCAGTGACCAGGAGGTCTCTGTCAGAAACCTGGCTCTGACCCCCCTTTCTGTCTTGCAGGACCAGTACATGCTCCTGTACACCTGCATCCAGGACATCACTGCCCAGAACCAGCCCTAACAGCACCTGGCCCTTCCTGGCACCCTTCTGCCTCCCCCTCTGCAGGGTCCTGGCCAGAGCCGGGAGCTGGTGAGAGCACCATGGGACTCCTGGCACAGAGCGAGCCCTGCAGCGAGCGGTGACCTCCCCTGGCACTGTCCCCAGGGTGTCCCACGCGGTGTGAGCTGTGGCACGGGGTGTCCTGGACAGACGGACAGTGCCAGCCGTGACACAGGGTGTCCTGGACAGACGGACAGTGCCAGCCGTGACACGGGGTGTCCTGGACAGACGGACAGTGCCAGCCGTGGCACTGGGTGTCCTGGACAGACGGACAGTGCCAGCCGTGACACGGGGTGTCCTGGACAGACGGACAGTGTCCTGCCACGCAGCGCTGCAGCTCTCAGTGCAGACACGGGGAGGGGCTGGGCAGGATGCTCTCCTCCCTTGGACAGCTCCTGGGATTCCTGGTGTCTGGAAGGTTCTCTAGCCCCCCTCACTACGCACCGTGGGGCTCTGTGGTGCCCCTGAGCCCCAGCATGAGCATGGAGCACCGTGGTCTGCACGTGCCCCTGGGCACCGGCATGTGGAGGTCTCAGATGTGCTCAGATGGACAGAGCTGGTTTGTCTCAGCTGGTGGAGTGGTCTTAGGTACAAACAATAAACAGCCCTAGGAAAGTGTGTGCTTGTAAGGGAGGCTTGGCTTTTGTGGGGTCCAGCTGATGTGAAGGCTACAGCACAGCAGCTGTCCCCAGAAGGGCAGCTGTGTCCCCAGCCATGGGACGCTGCAGTGTCCCTTGGGCACGCCAGATGCTGCAGTCCATGGCACACAGCATCTGCTCCTTCCCCTGAGGCAACGCTTCTGCAGTGAATCTCCAGCCCACCCACAGCTTCACGAGGAAGGGACGCATTTTCAGATGAAGCCTGGGCTCCGAGCTGTGAACCTGCCGGCTCCCCAGCACAGAGGAACAGGGCAGAGGCACCTGGTTCAGCTGACATACTGGTGAGCAGCTGGCAGCCCCGGCAGTCCTGCTGCTCTGGGAGCTGGGTTGTCCCTGCAGGGACACGGCTGCTCTGCCAGCAGGGGTGGCCATGCACAAGCTGAAATCACAGGTAACAAACAACTCGGTTCAGTGAGCTGCAAGTGCGGGACAGAAGGAAGAGTTAAAAAAAAGGAAGATGGTTTCACAAGCATATTCCTGGTGTAGATAGAACTGTACCTGGGACCCTGCTTCCCCTTCTTCACCCCTTCAAGCAGGGTGGGGGTACAGTGCAGTCCCAAAGCAGTGACCCTATCCCAGTGTGGCCCACACTCCTGCCCACTATTCCATGTCCTGTGGCAGCTGCCTTGGAGTGGGGTGAGGAGACATGAGAAGTCTGATGAGGGGGTCCCAAGACCTGTTAAGATGAGCAGAGAGCCCCAGGGGGGTGACTGAGTTGGCCACTCATCCTAATGCCCCTGTGTTTCCACAAGAAGCTTCTCCCTCTTCCAAAACAAGGATCTGCCCCCCAGAACGGGACACCCAGGGCACCTCAGCATCAGCCATCCCAGCACTGGGATGAGGCCTCTTTTGCAACTGGGTGTCCTTTTTTCCCTCTCCTAAATCACGTTTCTCTCTGGCAGTTGCTGTCCCAGGCACCTCCTGCTCGCCCCGAGCACCACCTGTCCCCAGCAGCCCCCAGCCAAGTGTCCTGCCCGCAGTCCCCTGCCCCCACCGCCCCGCTGTGGCACAGGCAGGGCACAGCTGGCTGGGAGCAGTCTCTCCCTGCCCACGAGATACCTTCTGTACAGCAGGCAGAGCTGCTCAATCCCCTCTGCCCCTGTGTATTCCTGCTCCCAGCTCCGAGCTGCAGCGTTCCTGGCCTGGAGGAGACCCAGGCAGTGCAGAGCCTTGGCCCCACAGAGAGCTGCTTTTCCTCCCTGCTGGCTTCAGCACAGCCCACAGCATCCTGAGTTGCCCACGGCCACCCTCACCCATCCTGACCTGCACTGTCCTGGATCCAGCTGCTGTTTGGGAACGTTTCTGTCACTCCATCTTTGTGCCAGGGTCACCCACCCCTGTGATGTGACTCGTCACTCACTGCCCAGCCTGCACAAGTGACCAGCCACTGACTTGTTACATTGCTGTTCCTGGTGAGGTGCCAACATGCCAGGGGCTCTCCAGGAGGGTGAGTGAATACTTCCAACATGAGAAGGGCCTGTGAAGCTCAGTGGATGTTCTCGTGTGCACAAAAGGATTTATGATACTGCCTTGGGAGGAGCCCAGCCCTTGCCCTTGCAGCCTGATGGCTTTACGACTTTTATGTAACTCCTAAACCACACTGGTGCTGCGGGATGAGGGTCACAAGAGGGCAATGTTTGTTTCCACAGCCCCGTAGCCAGGATCAGTGGGGTGGGGCCGTTGGCTGCACGCAAGGTCCCCGTGGTTTGCAGCAGCAGCACCTGCCCTGAGCGTCTGGGCCACCACAGGACACACCAGTGCTCACTGGATGCTGACATCAAGCAAGCAAGCTGCAAAATCAAACCTGGTCCAAAGAATGATTTGTCTGTCCAGAGTCTGGTGCTGACAGGCTGGTGAAGTTTAGACCTGCCCAGCAGCACAGAATCTTACCAATGCTGGGGCTTTTACCCCAAGAGTCCCCAGGAAGGAGCAGTCTCAAAGCCCGTGTGTCCTGCTCACACATGCAGGTAGCCCCATCCTCCTTAGACCTCACTGGAAACAGCCGTGGTGTCCAACGTTCACCCTCCAGCTGCATCCAGCATTAAAAATAATTCTTGTGCTACAGGACAGCAGCCCTTCTGCCAGGACCTGCAGGCCCCTCTAACATACCCCTGGAAGAGCAGTGAAAATGCTGATAGTTTCACACTGGAGACTCAATCCCATCCACTTGGAGCGCTCCTCTCGCTGCCTCACTCTCAGCACAGCTGACCTGCAAAGCACGAGAAGAAAGAGCTCCCTGTGTGGGAAGGAGTGAGAGAGCTGCTGGTGTGGGGAAGGGCTGGTGTCATGCCCTCAAACAGGGCAGAGGTGAACCAGAGCTGGATCCAACTCCAGCACCACCCTGCTGGTGCTGCTGGACACAGCCTGTGGCTCTCCTGGCTTTGTGTGGCACAGGAGTCCTGGGTGCTGGGCACGGTTAAGTCCCCAAGGTGTGTGTAGAGATGAGTTTTAGCACCAGGCTCTTGTTCAAGGCATGCAGTCTCCACTCAACACCAACAAGCCTGTGCACCTGTATGTCCCTGCACGGTTTATGATGTTAAAACACCTGATGCTCGTTGTCTCAGAGGATTTCAAGATCTGTGGAGTGCCCTACCTGCAAAGCAGGGCCAGCCACAGTGACAATGAGGATGCCGTGGGGTAGCAGGAGCCTTGTGAGGGGCACAGAAGAAGGTTGACCAGGGGTTTTGCTCTCTAGGGCCTGGCAGCCAGTGTGTGGGACTTGTGCTGCTGGCTGCCTCCCCTGGATGGGAGGGCATTGTCTCTCTTGCCCTGCATCACCCCTCAGTAGCCCAGGATTCTGCAGGGACAAGTCCTCTCTTGCTCCCAGGGTGTCCCTGCAGCCCAGCCGGGACTGCCTCCTCCAAAATGGGCAGCTGCCAGGGGTAAGGAGAGGCAGGAACCCTCCAGCCTCTCCTTGCTGTTTTCCCACAATCAGAGCTGCCCTGTGGTGTTCAGAGTCATTACACCTTGGGCTTTGCTCAAAGCCATCTTCTGTGTAGAGAGGCTCTGGGTCTGGCTCCACAGCTGATGGCAGAGGAGGGAGGCCTCAGGATGGGTCAGAATTGCTTTCATGGAGGAGAGCAGAACATCATCCACAGGTGACAGCCTGGCCACACCCCGGGCCACGCTCTGACAGCAGTGACCAAGCAAGGGGTGGGGTGAGTTCTGCTGGCACCTGCCCCACGCCAGCTCTCATCCCACTGGAGCTCAGCGTAGCACAGGACTGTCCCTCTGCCTCCGTGGATGGGCACTGCACCAGGAACTTGCCACAGTCCCTTGGGAAAGTGCTCCTGCATCTCCTGTCTGTGCACAGACACAGCAGGCCCAGGACAGGGCACAGGGCTGATGCCCCATCACCCACGGCTGGTGGCACAGAGCTGCCAGGGGCACTGGCCCTGAGACGTGAGGAAGGAAGTTAAAGCCGTGCAGGGGGAGGCATGGTGCTGTCTGCAGAGCTTCCCTACGTCCAGGAGCGAGGGATCCTTCAGCCCTCACATCTGGCTAACCCAGCAGGGCCAGCAGCCAAGGTGAACCTGCAGGCATCTGCAGCTAAAGCTCAGCTTCTCCAGCTGTGCTGGGAGCTCCTCATCTCCAGGACAGGCACGGGACAGGATTTGTCACACCAAGTGGCCAGCAGGTTTTGCCCAGAGTACACCATGGCTGTGACAGGCACGCAGTGTGTGTGTCTGTGGCACAGCCCTCTGCTCCGTGCTCCGTGTCCTGCCTGACAGGAGGCCAAGCTGGTGACGATGATGAATTTATGACCTCCCACCCAGCGCTGCAGCGGAGTCTGGAGCCGCAGATGCTTACAGAGGGTGTTGTGGGAGCTGCGGTTTGGATGAATAATTTTCCAGCCCTGCAGCTCAAAAGCCATGAAACCCAGAGGGGGAGAGAAAGACAACAGAACACTGAAACAAAACAAGCCTCTGGCTTGGGCTGCCCAGTGAGTTCTGGGCTGTGCCATGTTGTTCGTCATCTTTATCCTGCTCCAGATGAGCAGCATCCAGCCACTGCCCTCCTCCATCAGTCCCCGTGCAGAGGTCAGAACACTGGAGATGAGCAAGAGTTTGGACCCCCCTTCCTACTCCCTGCTCCCCTTCCCATGGCTGCCACAGCAGGGGCGCCCTGGCTTGGTGTTGCCAAGTGCCAGGGGACAGGGAGAGCACCCCTCAGATCCCTGGATCCGTGGCCATGGGAGCCTGATGGTGGCTGCTGGAGCACCACAGCTCCTTGATCCCACAGTTTCTCCAGCACTGGACCTCTGCCCCAGGCTCTTCCCTGGCCCCTGCTCTCCCCAGGGCTCAGAGTGCAGCTGCTCCACATCTTTGCACAGCACAGTAATCAGCCCCTGCTCCCACCACGGGAACCCATTTCACCCTGACACATCCCCAGCTGGACATCTCCATGAAATCAGGTGCTGGCACCAGTCATGGCATGGGATGCCCACTGCCCACCGTCCCTTCCGCCAGAGCTGTACAGCACCAGGAGCAGCAGGATTGCAGCCAGGTGCTCCCAGGATCTCCAGCACCCTCTATCATCAGCTGCTAGTGCCGGCCACCTCCTGGTGAGCTGAAGTGCTGGGGCCAGCACAGATTGGAGGTAAGTCTGGACTGGAAGGGGAATTCACAGAATCACAGGGTTGGAAGGGACCTCTGGACATCATCCAGTCCAACCCCCCTGCCAAGGCAGGGTCACCTGGAGCAGGTGACACAGGGACACGTCCAGGTGGGCTTTGAACGTCTCCAAAGGGAGAATCCACGACCTCCCTGGGAAACTGTTCCAGTGCTCTGCCACCCTCAATGTCAAGAAGTTCTTCCTCATGTTGAGGTGGAATTTCTCATATTTTAGTTTATTCCTGCAGGGACAGGTGAGTAGTACTGGAGCTGAGGGTCCCTCCTCAACACCCCTCTTGCACGTGCCAGGCTTGCTGTGGCTGTGGCTCCTTGACCCAGCTGAGATGCAGGTGCTCCAAAAGAAGTCTTCAAGCATGTAGGACACTGGACTAGGGCTCTGGTCCACCCAACAGGTTTCCCACCTGGCTCTGCACCTCTGTCCCTCTTCTCTGCAGGGCATGGAGCCACAGGTCTGCCCGTGGCTTTTTGTGAGCAGTGCCTCCCAGAGCAAGGGGTTCAAGTGTGTCTGAGGATTGTGCTGCTCTGTGCCCCAGGCATCGGGCTGGGACCATCCTTCTCTGTGTGGCTTCACAGGCACCAGTCCTTCCCACTGTCAGGAAGCGTGGACACCTATCCCTGTCCTTCCCCTTCCCCAGCTGGAGCCTGCCGCTGGGCACTGGGACCTTCTGCTGTTTGCAGGTGTTTGCAGGGACATTTTGGAAATCCTCCAGGAGTCCTTGCTGGGCCCAGACTCACACAGAGCCTGAACGTGCGATTCCAGCCTCCGGATGGCCCTGATGGGAGCATCATCATCATCATCAATGTCTCCAGGAACGTTCCTCTGGCCTTGGCCTCTGCCCCTGACCTGGGATGGCTCCGCAGGGTATGGCCGGGCTCACACACAGCTGAACTACCAGACTCCTGCATCGTGCTCCATCCCTGCTGGTTTGGATCACAACCTGCTCCACCCAGAACCTAAAGGATCAGCTTCAAGAGGAGCCAGGGATGGCAAGTCTGAGGAGCCTTGCTCTAAAGAGAGGTCATGTCCCAGGAGTGAGTGTCCCCTCACAGAGATGTCAGAGGAGGGGTGTGGGTGAATGCCTTGGCACACAGGGGCTGGTCCTGATGATGCTTATTTTTTCTCTGGTGTCCCTGTGCCCTGTGATCCTGCCTAAGGCTCTCTGCATCCTCTCCTGCCCCTGCAAGCCCTTCTGGAGGGAGGGACTCGCTGCTGTCCTCCCCAGCATGTGGCACCGCATCGGTCCCTGCTGGAACCTTGGCAGTGAAACACAGCCAGCATTGTCCAGGCCTGCAGTATGGACTGGCTGTCCTTGGAGATCAACAGCCAAACTGGATCCTACTGGGTTGATCCAGAACCCTATAAAATCTGGAAGGAAATAAAAAGAAGGCAAAAGCAGTTGTCCCATGGGAGCAGGGCAGGGACACATTTGTGGTGTGTTCCAGGGAACCCGTGTCAGGCCCATGCTGAGGGCAGAAACAAACAGCCTCCAGCACTTTGATCCGGCTGGCATCGCCAGTTTTCCAGCTCAGGAGGGACCTCAGCTGGATGTCCAGGGCACTGGCATCACCTCTGGAGGAGCAACATCACCTCCCTCCACTCTGCAGGGAGAGCACTGCAGAGTGACAAAGCCAAGGTCCAGCGAGCTGTTGCATCAGGGCCCCCAGAGATCTTCTGGCTCTGCAGGAGGGGACATCAGTGCTTGTCATGAGGGTGTTGCTGCAGCCCTGCCCCAGCTGTAGCTCCACAGCAGCTCTGTCAGCCTTTGAATGCCACCAGCTCCAGAAAGCCTTGCCAGGCACGATCCTCAGGCCAAAGCCTGTTTGGCATCTCATTTCTGGCCCACAGAGAGGATCTGGCCAGCGCTGGTACACGAAGTCCTGGCTCTCCTCAGGTGCAAGGCTGCAGTCCAGAGTGAGACCCCCTTGGAGCACGTGCTGGTGTGAGGAATGCAGCCCCCTCCCACCGCCCCCGGCCCCTCTGTGCCCCTGGCCAGCTGAGCCCACGGCTGTGCTTGCAGCTCACAAGAACTGGGCCTTGTTCTCCACTCAGGCTCTATTCTACATTTCCCCAAGGCTTTTTTAAATTCCTGCTTTTAAGCAAGCTGTAGGAAGATCTGTTAGTGTGGAGGCAGCAGGAGAAACATCGCCTGGGATGTCACCTGCCGCTCAGGAACCCCGCTCAGCCAAACTCCCAGCGTTTGGTCCCGAGGGTCTCAGCAGAAGGGGGGTGCAGCGGGGGGTGCCGGGCCCTGCAGGGAGCGCAGGGCTGGCTGTGGAGTAGCGCTCTCCTTCCTCCTCTCCCAGACCGCAGCCTGCCGCTAGAGGACAACACAAACACGGCTGAGCCTGCAGGGAAACATCCGCTCCCTCCGCAGCCGGGAGCTGCATCGGCAGCTCCGGTGCCTGTGCTGAGGGCACGGCCCACGCTGCTCCCGCTGAACCGGCTGGGAAGGGACACCTCCATCCCTGGGGGACTTACTCAGAAATTCCAGGTTTACCATGGAAACGACAAAGCTCTCTGGTCCAAGCAACTTGGTGTCCAGACTCAGTTCTGCCAGGAGCCGGGTGACACGCTGGAAGAGGTGACACTTTGAATATTGACAGATGCTTTAGGATCTCAGAGAAATGAGAGGTGGATATGAACCACCGCAGCCGGCCTGGAATAAAAAGCAAACAGAAAATTCAAAGTGAGGCACACGGAGAAAAGCTCTCCAATGTCAGGACATGCTGCTCCAAAAACAGTGTGAAAATTGCAGTCAGTGCCTTCGTGAGGAAATATCTCTGCTTCAGCTGAATGGTAGTTCTCAACAGGAACCTCCTCAGTGGGGTTTTTTGCAAGAACTCTATTAACAGTGTGATCAGTCAGAGCCCTGGGTTCCCGAGGACAATTCACTGAATGAGGAGTTGTCCAGGGATGGTGATGTGGTTGGTGTTGGCTGCTGAGGCTGGAGGCAGAGGAGCAGGAATCACAGATAAGAGCTGCTGCTGCTGCAGCCGGGAGTGATGGATCTGACACTTTCTCCAGACTGATTTCAGATTCCTGGCTGCTGTCAGAGCATGTCCAGCCATTTTGGGCCCTGCCAATGCCCCGTGTCAGAGCTGGAGGGGGAGCCTGCTGAGGGGACTCATCTCTCTGAGGAGGGCTTCCTGTCTCCCCACCAAGCAGTGTTTCACATCTGGAGCTGTCAAAAGACGTTGCAAGTGTTTAATTAATGACATCTCCACCTCTGTTCATGATGGAAGCACCTTTATTCCAATTAAACCAGTTCCTGCTCCTAGATCAAAATCCTCTCACTCCTCTGTGCTCGGTGATGATCTCTCCAGTGACTGCAGCAGTCACAGGGAGTCCTGAAACCACAGGATCTGAGTGCACTTTGCAAGTGAAATAGTTTCAAATCCAGCATCACTCAGCCAGAGTCTGTGCATCAGCCCCGAACCCTGAACTCCACCTTGAGCACTTTTTTGGGGGAGGAGATGCCTGGTCTGGCTCACAGCTCTCAAAGCACCCCAGCCCTGGTGAGCTGGAGCTATTTAAGTCTCCCACTGCACAGGTTCACCTTCCTGATGCCAGAGAACTCTTCCGCCTCTTTTATCCTGCAACAATGGGGATATCAATCAGGAAACTCTTTTGCCAGAAGGAAAGGCCCATTCAGAGGAAGCAGGGCTGTGAAAGCATCTCCCAGTCTGTGCTTTGGCCTCGTGGCACTTTGCCATAGCATGGTTACAGCGGGAGGGGTGACTTTGTGAGTGCACTTCGCAGCCACCCAAACCTGGGCCCTTCTTCCTCTGCCTCATTCACCTCCTCCATTCATGGCAGTGGGGGAGGCAGAGGGAGGAACAAACCAGGAGTCCAGATCCACCCAAAGCCCCATGGACTCTGTCTGCCTGCAGTGTGAGCCCCACGTTCAGCTGCTGTCCCTGGTGCAGACGAGATGCTTGGCTTGGTAGAGAGACTCGCAGTGGCTCAAGCTGTGGGGCCAGGCTCGCCCCTATCCCTCAGATCACTGCCATGGGGTGACAGCAGTGACCCCATCCGAGGGCATCACAGTGACACTGAGCAGCCAGTGGCCGTCATGAGAGAGGACACGGAGCTGTCCTTTGCAGCCTTCTCCTGCTGCAGGCCCAGCACCCTTTGCTAAGCAGGTGTTTCTGCTGCCCCAGAGCTCGGTAGCTCCTTGATACAGAATCCTGTTCTGATGCACATCCCTCATGTTCCAGGACACTCTGAGGCCCCGGGCTGGGCTGGCCTAGGCAGTACCCCTGCTAAGCCAGACCCTGGCACAGGTCCAGCTGACATGGCTTCAAGCCCCACTCAGTGGACTATTCCTCTGCTTTGGCTACTTCAGCCAGGGTTAGAAGGAGCTCTTGCAGCAACCCAGCCCCCTGCTCCTGGCATCAGTGCTGGGCAGCTCCTGCAAACGCAGCTCCCACATGACCTTGATCTGGGCAAGACTGTAACAAGAGCACCACATCCCCCCATGGAGCCTGACACCACAACACTGCTGCTCCATCCCCCTGCATGTCCCCCCAGCCCCTGCCTGGTGCAAGGGGAGAGCAACGGGGCTGCTGGAGAGCGAGGGCTGGAGCTCAGGACAGACGCACAGACAGCCTCGGGCACGGTCGCTCCCAGCAAAGAGCTTGTCCTGAGCTCCTCAGTCCCTTCTCCCCACCTGCACCCTGACTTCCCAGTCGCAGCTGAGTTTAGCAGCCAGCACACACACAGAGTCCTTTATCTGGGGTTGTATTTCAGCGTCCCAAAGTCTGGAGCCCTTGAAGTGCCGGTTGGGTACTCCTGCCTCACTGCTTACACTCCTCTGCCCTGTCGGAGCCAGCTCTGCCTTCCCCTGCCCTGCTATCTCACAAAAACATGGTTACAAAACAAGCCTGGGTCCTGGAGCTATGAACAGGTCTTTATTTGTTGAGGTTTCTTTTGGTTTTTTTTTTTTTCCCCCTTTCTTCCCTTTGAATGAAATTCCTGCCAGCTCTGAGAGAGAGAGAGAGAGAGGGAAAGAGTAGAAAGTTTAACTCCTCCCATCGGAGTGTCTCACGCCCCTGCCCAGCCCTTGAAACCCAATAACCAAGATCATTCAGCAATGCCTTCCCTTGCCTGGCTGCATCCTCACCACACCGGGACCTGCCGGGGATCCCGTGCCCGCTGCGTGCCAGGCGCCGGCACCGCTCCGCCGCGCCCCGCCGAGCCCCGCGCCCGCAGCCGCCCCGCGGCCCCGCGCCCCGGCCGCGCAGCCAGGGCGAGGATGGACACGCTCCTCTTCTGGGGCATTCTCCTGGCGTCCTCTGCCCGCTGCCGGGCTGTGCCCGGGGAGCCCGGGGCTGCGCCCTCCTGCCCGCCCCAGTGCCACTGCGAACAGGATGGCATCGTGCTCTCGGTGGATTGCTCCGAGCTGGGGCTTTCGGAGGTCCCTGCCAACCTGAGCCCTCTCACCGCTTACCTGTAAGTACAGCCCTTGCTGCTTCTTTTGCAGTGCTTTCCCTGGGCGCCTTCGACAGCCGCAGCTTTCCTGCGGCTTGGAAGTTTGTGCCACATGTTCCCGAAATTAAATTTCCTGTGGAAATTAGAAACCACGCAAAATAACAACAAAAAAGGCAGCTCCTTGGGCAGGACCTGCCAAGCTCCCCTCCTCCCGCGCCCCTCTGCGAGCGCTGTTTATGCTGCGATGTTCTCTGCTCCGTGATTGCATCGGACCAGGGGAACTGACTTGCTGGGTCGATTTTGATTGTCTGAGCACATAATGGAGTATTTTTACACAGCAATTAGTGCAAACTGCTCTGGGATCCTTCTGTCAAGCATTTCAATAGCTGCAATAACTCAGGGCTTTGCGGGGTTTGGGTTGTGCTGGCCACCAGCAGTGTCCGAGTTGCCTTTTTAAAATGAGTAATTAAGTCTTGTAAGAGGTCTTGTGGGGTGGTAGGTCTCGTGTTTTGATTATTTATGTTTTTAGTTTATTTAAAAATTTTTGATTATCTGAATGTTTCATACCCCTTGTGCTGTTAGTACCCCAAAGGGTTAATTGACAGAGACTGGTGCGTTCATGTCTAGCCCCAGAGGTGGTCTCGGTGCCATCATACTGGTGGTGACTGAGGATCCTGATTAACGACTGCGGAAAAATCTCAGGGTTTAACCGGGAGAGGAAACATCTCTCTCAGGGACACAAGTTATCCCTGCGGAAGATGCTTCCTGGGTTTGTCCGCAGCGCTGCAGCCACGAGCTACAGCTGTTGGGCAGACAGGCTGGGAGGGACCGTGGCATTCCCGGCTCGGAATGCAGCTAGGGCACTGCCAAGGGAAGCCGTGGGCACCACAGTCATCGAGGAGCACTGGTAGCCCCAGACAGTGCCGCGGATGTTCCTGTTGTGCTCACTGTGCTAAGGGGCACTCGTGTCTGGCAGTGACACACAGACCATGGTGTTGGTTTTCCGCTGTCCCTGCACTGTGCCGAGATGCAGGTGCTCAGCTGTCAGAGCCGAGCACCCACACGCGTTCAGGAGGGGCTTTGCACAGCCGGGCAGGAGCTGCCACAGCTGGGTAAGGGCTGCTCTGCTCCTCCCGCTCTCCTGAGGAGCACGGTCTTGTGCCAGCCACTGGATGGCCAGAGCTGTACTGGGTTAGCTGGGAGAGAAATAAGACAGGAAAGGACGATGCTCACTGGAGACCATGAAAGATGAGAGAAATGTGTCATGCAGGCTGTATTTCCCCTGGGAGAGGGAACCACTCGTTACATGAGGTGTGACTGCACAGAACTGTCCCTGGGGCTTGGTTTGGAACCGGCTGCCCACGAGTGAAAAGTCACTGGAGCATGTGGGAGGCTGCAGAACACTGCAGCACTGCTGCTTCTGTGGGGACAAGGGGCAGCCCCGTCAGGCACCCACTTCACCCTCGGGCACCACAGGACGGGGCACCCGCTGCTCCCACTCTGCTGCGTGTCATCCCCACGGAGCTGTCCCTTGGGCTGGGAGCCACACGGCTGCCCGCATGCACCCAGGGACATTTCGGTGTTCCTGGCGCTCAGTGCCACCTTCACCCTGGCCACGGTGGTTGGAGCAGGGACACAGAGCTCTGGGACAGGATCCCCGTGCGTGGCCCCCAGCGGGTGGATGCTTGGAGGTGCTCCTGGCCCGGTGCGGGTGCGGCCAGTGCCTGCTGCGGCTGCTGGCAGAGCTCCGGGTTCCACTGGGACCGGCTCCTCGGGACAGCCCTGCAGCACCCAGCACTTCGGGATGGTGCTGGTGCGGTCCCTTGGCCGCAGCCCCGCTCCCCTTGGGCTGTACCGGCCCCGCTCCCCATGGGCTGTACCGGCCCCGCTCCCCCTGGGCTGTACCGGCCCCGCTCCCCCTTGGGCTGTACCGGCCCCGCTCCCCTTGGGCTGTACCGGCCCCGATCCCCTTGGGCTGTACCGGCCCCGATCCCCTTGGGCTGTACCGGCCCCGCTCCCCCCGGGCTGTACCGGCCCCGCTCCCCCCGTGCCTGCACGGCCCCGCTCCCCGCGGGCTCACACGGTGGCGCCAGTGACGGTTCTTTGCACGGGCACGGCTCCCCCTCCCCAGCCCACGTCGGGCAGGGCACGCCCGGCCGGGGGGACCCTCCGGCTGCACCGTGCGCGGGGCGGGCCCGGGGGGTGCTGGAGGGGGCCTCAGTTTCCCTCCCTCCCTCTTTGGGGAACACCAACCCATTCGCTGCTTCTCCGTTAAACCCTGCCAGGGCGAGGACCGAGCCGATGTGGTGGAGGTAGGAAGTCAGGACGAACTGGGAATGACTGGAGGAGGACTGGAGAGCTGGGTTTTCTCCCTGCTTCTGTCACTACTGGTAGCAAGTTATGTGAGGTTTGCTTCCCAGGTACAAGTGTGCAGCCAGGGCTGGTTTGTCAAAGCAAACTTGTAGAAAGTGTGAATATTGGAGTGAGATATAAGTTCTTCATGGAAATACAGCATTCATAAACTCCACATTCAAATACGTAAAGAAATGCCAGATTGCTTTGGAGAGCTACAAGGGTTGAAGAGAGAGCCCTGGAAGGGCAGCAGGAGCTTGGAGCTGGCGGGCAGCTGCTCGCAAAACTTTCCAGCTTCTTTGCTCCGTGCCCTGTCTTCTCAGCAAGTCACTGGCACTGCGGAGAGCAGGACTTCCTCCGGAGCAAAACAAAGGATCCTCGTAATCACCCCTGATTAGACACCGCCTCACCACTAATGAGCCGGTGTCCGTGCCCCATCCTGACCGTGCTGCGCCTCCACCGAGCCTGTCTGTCTGCAAGAATCCCGTCCTGCTCCCTCCTGCACCTCTCTGAACTTGACCCTGATCCCACCCATCCAAAGCCAAGTGTTTTCAGTGGAGACATCGCTGGCAAAATTGCAGCTGTGGTCAAGGAGAGGGGAGAGATTTCCCCTTTAGCTGATGTGCCAGTGGGTCCCCACAGTCCTGTGTCACACATCACATCTGTCTTTCAGTGTGTGTCAGAGGGTTGACCTGGGGCTGCAGCAGAGGCGGCTGGAGCTCCTGGGGACTCCCTGGAAAGGACAGCAGCAAGCTGGGGGTGCAGGAGAGTGGAGCTGCATAGGGGAAGGTTCCTCTGCAGCAAAGGGGCTCAGAGGAGGATGGGAAAATGAGAAAAGCTGCTTGGTGCTTAGAATATTATCTTAGCTGTGATCCCTGGCACCACTGCACGCCCTGCCTGTGAGCTGGTGGAGCAGCCCTGCCTGTAAGCTGGTGGAGCAGCCCCGCCTCAGATTCCCCAGGGGAAATGTTGCATCGCCTGGGCTGGTGCAGCTCCGTCCCCAGCTGTCCCCACGCCCGTCGTTGGGTGCAGGTGCTCAGTGCAGCCCCCTGCCCTAGGACGGCATCCTGAGCCCCTCATCCCCACGTATCTGGCTACCAGCCCCTGCAAGGGGGACAGGTGGCAGTGCTGGGGGTGAAAGGATGCTCTCAGTGTGCCGAGGCTGCTCCTCTTTCACCAAAAAAAACCAACACCACGTTGCTTGTGCCTGCTGGGTCCCTCCTGGGGAGGTGCTGGCCTGGCCAACTGTGGCTTGCAGGAAAGGAATGGAGAGTCTGTTTCAGCAGAGAACACCTTGGGGTGGAAAGGCAGCAGCAGTAGTGCCATGGCCACGTGTGGATGGCAGCTGGCCAGGGAGCACGCACAGCCCCTCACCCTGCTCAGCTACAGAGGGATGTGACACAGCTTGCAGTGCCTCATCCCCAGCCTGGGGGGGGACTGGAAGGATTGCCCCAACATCCTAGGGTGGAAGACACTTCTGGAGGTCTCTTATCCACATTCAAACAGGTCCATCTTGTGAGGCTGGTCAGGATCTTGCCCACTAGGTAAACCTCCTGGATAATCTTAGGAGTACCTCGAAGATTCCCTCACCCTTTCCCCATTTTTTACTATCCCGTTTTTCCTAGTATCTAATTGCAATTTCCTATGGTTCCTCTTGTGCCCATTGCCTCTCATCCTTCCCCTGCACAGCTCCAAGGAGACGATGGCTCTGGTTTCTCTATACCCTTCCAGTCAGCAGTTAAAAGAGCAGAACACTCCTCCATTCCTCCTTTTCCTGCAAAGACTGATCAAGCCCACTGGTGTGAGCAGTGTGTGGGACACGGGCAGGGTGGGTGGCACTGCCCTGTGGGAGAGGGGGTGATGGAGGTTATAGGGAGGGATAAGAAGCACACGGCAGCACAAAGGAGCACACGGTGGCACAGACCCTGCGGGGAGGAGGTGTCACACGGCAGAGCCCTACAGAGAGGAGCTGTAGACCCACAGCCAGGAGCTGACAGACGGGTGGACAGCGTGTGATCACCCCAGAGAACGACATTTAGAAGGTGTGCTGCTGCTGTGGTAACATGGGATAGGTCACATAGTGAGAATTACCATGTAAGGAGATACTGTGCCTTGAAAAAGTGTGTAAAACCAGCTCATTTCCTTTGAACAAACGATTCAGATCCAGGATCCAGATTCAGACCCAGGATCCAGATCTAGATTCAGATTCTCACCTGGCAAAGGCTGAGTTTCAATCACCGACAGGAGATGCTGCAGGGGAAGGGATGAGGATGAAGGACACAAACCTGGCGGGTGCCAGACACCAATGGCACCACAGCTCAAAGCTCAGTGGAGGAGCCATCCCCCACTTCCCGAGGGTCTCAGGTCTCCCCAGGCTCACGGAGGGGTCAGGCAGTTCTGCTGCTCTGTGCCCCATCCCCAGAAACACCAGTGCCTGCTGTGTTCCTGTCCCAGGCCCCTGCACACCTTGCCCTGGAGCCCGGCACGGGCCAAGGCCTGCAGGGCCGTTCTCTGTCCTGGGAGAGCAGCACAGACCTGGGGCAGGACACAGCTGATGAGGCTGTCAGGCTGCTGCTGTCACTGCAGCATCTGGGGGCAGGGAAAAGCAGCAGATCCTGGCTGCTCCCAGGTATCACCAGGCATCTCATGAGGCTTCCCAGACAGAAAGCTTCTCATTCCCCACACTGTTCCCTTTGAGGTGAATGGGACCGGGAGCCTTCAGGGCTGTTCTCACCTTGCAGAGACATTTTGAGAGACTGCCTGGAATTTAGCATCCCACTGGGAGTCTGGGGCCCTGCATCACCCACTCTCTCCTCTGAGCTGCCCCTTGGAATCCGGTGCCACATGGACCCCTGACAGGGAGACAGGGATGCTTTGAAGCTGAGCAGACACCTCCCAGGTCACACAGTGCTGGATCCAGCAGAGGCATAGTGAGGGAAAGATGCCTTTTTCTTGATATTTGCATTTTCTAAAGACCCCCAGAACTCCAGGCAGGTGAGGCAGCAGATTTGGAGGCTCAGTACGTAGCTGGTGCCTGCAGCAAGTCAAGGCTGAAGGAGCTCCCCTCAACCCAAACCCCTCCCCATGTGCCAACACCTGCCCCCTACAACCCCCACTGTGGGAAGGACCACAACCCCCTGTGATGGGGAGCACCCCAAGAGCTGCCAGAGGAGCTGGGACACCAGTGGAGGGGACAGGATGGGTGGCTGCCCTCTAGAAGCCTGGGCAGGCAGGACAGCTGTGGGGAGGTGTTGGGGCTGAAGGGGTGACAAGGAGCTGGGGTTTCCTTCAAGGGTGACAGGGACCTCTGTGTGCCTTCGGGACAGTGACACATCCTAGGGAGAAAGAGGGAGCAGCCAAAAAATGCAGAGAGCACAAAATCCCAATGCAAAGTGTGAATTAGGTCCTTCCTGGGGCCGGTGCTGCTCTCCTGCCCCAGGGGATTTTGCACAGACCAGTGAGTCCCCATCCTGTGCCTGAGGCTTGCCCAGTGCCAGGGCCCATCCACTGCTGCTTCCTCATGCCATGGTCACCACAGGAGCCCCAGTGTTGCACCAGGACCCATCCAAACACCCCCCAAAGGTGCAGATTGACTCCCAGACCCTTCCACTTCTCAAGCCACGATAGAGCCCAGGATGACCAGATGCTGCTATCAGTGGGCAGACCAAGGGCTGCTCTCTGCTTGACCTTCTCTCCTGCTGGCAGACCAACAGGAAGTGCCATTCCTGCCCTGTACAGTCTGAAGTCCACAGTCTCATCCTCAGGAATGCCCAGAATCCCTGGGAGAAGGGCAGCCAAAGCAGGAGCAACGGGAAACCTTTATGGGCTCGGGGTGGTGGATGAGAGAGATAAAGCTGGTGAGAGGCACTTGAAGAGCTGGGCTCTGCACCCTGCAGTGGAGTCACAGGTTTATATTCACCATTTATCAGCTTTGAGGAACTTTTTTTTCCCACACTTGAAATATCAGGGCTGACAAGGATTTCCCACTGTCAGGGATTTGGGTTCCTTCACAGGGACTCTACAAAGTCCATCTGCTGACTGCACAGAGGCACTTCACACAGGTGTGCTCTGCATCCTCACTGCATCCTTGCCAGCAGGACTTCAGATATTTTAAGGCCAGGCCACCTGGGTTCAGCTCCAATTGCCCAGCACCTCAGTTGCAGCCTCAGGGTCTCCTGTGGCTGGCAGTAGCTCTTTGCTGGCGTGGTGCTGTGAAGGCCCCAGCAGGGGACGTCTCCCAGCACTTTGGAACACCCGGATGGGCTGCTCCAAACCACGGCCTGCCCGAGCCCCAGGTTTCAGCTGCTGGCACTGAATCCAGCACAGACTCTGGCTGGTGCTTCCCTCTGGAGCAGGCAGATGAGCACTAACCAGAAACAGGGTAATTCCTGTCCTGCGCTCCCCAGCCTGCACGGGGGAGAAAACCAAAGGGAGAAAATCTGGGATCGGGCACAGCTTGAAGAGTTGCTCGTGAGAGAAAGTGGAAAGCACCAAGGAGACAGCACAGCTCCTGAGCAAGCGTTTCCAAATGGCCTTTTGTGTCCCCTGGGCAAGGTGGAACTCCCAGCCCAGCCGAGAGCTGAAATGTCCTGGTCCCTTGGCCCACAGCAGTGCTCAGTGGGCCTTCATCCCTGCAGTGAGGATGATGAGCATGATTCTGCAGATGCCTCATGGTTGTGTGTCTGGACTCGAGGCTCAAGGCAGAGCAGTGGGAAGACACCAAACTCCACAGCAAGCAGACAAAACAGTGGTGAGGGAGGGAGTGAGGGATGGCTGGGAGTGCTCAGAGCAAAGCCAGAATTGCAGGACCATTAATCACAGAGCCACAGAACAGTCTGGCTTGGAAAGGACCTTAAAGAACATCTCATTCCACCTTCCCCTAGCCCAGGTTGCTCCAAGCTCTGTCCAGCCTGGTCTGGGACACTTCCAGGGGTGGGGCAGACACAACTCCTCTGTGCAATCTCTGTCAGGGCCTCCCCACCCTCACAAAAATAATTTCTTATGAACATCTAATCTAACCCTGCCATCTGTCTGTGGGAAGCCACTCTCCCTTATCCTGTCACTATCTGCCCATGTAAAAAGCTGCTCTCTCTCTTTTCTTTAAGCCCCTTTAAGCACTGGAAGGGGCTCTAAGGTCTCCCCAGAGCCTTCTCTTCTCCAGGCTGAGCCCCAGGTCTCTCAGCCTGCCTTAATAGTGAGGTCAGTCCTAGAGCTGCCTGAAGAACGTGTTTGGTGGGATGGTTTTCCAAGCAATATCTCATTTAACTGAAAAGGAAAAGCTTAATGAAAATGGACAGTGTTCATGGGACTGTAAATGGTAGAAATGTAGTAACAAGTTCAATCAGGAGAGATCATTTCAATGTTTTCACTTCATGGTGTCTTTCTAAAAAAAAAGTTTCCATTTACATATTCTCACCTGTTGGTGCTCCATTTGCCCATAGGTGATTTAATATTCACATTGCAGGACTTCAAGACTATCAGAGCAAAGCATTTTGCTGTTTTTAAAACACAGCATATTGATTTTTTTGTTCTATACTAAATATTGACATGCTGGCTCTTTGTTCTAGGTTCAAGGGAAAGGAAGTTCAGAAATCTCTGAATTTCCAATGAGGTTCATGACATCTCTTCCACTTTTCCTCCTGCTGCATCCTCTCCCAGGCCCCTTCATAGGCTCTGCTCCCTTTCTGCTCTTCATGTCATGAGGCAGAAGCGCTTTGGGTCCAGCAGTGTTCACTTGACTTGGCTGCTGTTTTCCCAGAGCGGATACTGCTGGGATTAGTGGGATGTTGTGCTCTCCGGAGGAAATGCCCCATGAACGAGGGCTGCGCCCCTCAAGTCCTCCCGGCCACAACAGGCGGTGCTGCAGGTGTCAGTGCACAGGGCTGTGCCTGCGGTGCCATCACGGCTGAGACCTCCCCAGGATCCCAGCTCAAAAGGAAAGAGGCATCTCCTGCCGGGCTGTTGGCAACTGGTGACAGGTATCTGGATGTAAGCAGACGTCTGATTCTTGGTGGGGCACTTTCAGAGCACCACAGAACCACGGAATCCCCTGAGCTGGCAGGGACCCACAAGATTCACTGAATTCGACTCCTGCAGGACGGGAGATGCGGGATCTGCCCCACCCCAAAGGCACCAGCTGGTGCCCAGGTCACTCCGCGGGAGAGGCAGCGGCCAAACCTCTGCTGCACTCGCTGCTGTCCCGGCAGCAAGCGCTGCGCTGCCCGGCGGAGCGGAGCAGGTGTGCGGACGGGGAGGCAGCGCAGGGGGTGTTTAGAGCCGGGGGTGGACAGCCGTGCGGGACTGCCAGCACGCCTCCTCCCTGCTCCTTCCCTCTGCAGAAGCTGCCGGGACAGCCCGGCCGGGGCTGCAGGAGCCGCTCCGCCCGTGCTCTCGGGGATGCCGCTCGGTGGAGGTGCGGGCGGCCGGGCGCTGCTCCCTCCCAGCGGGCAGCGCCGTGCCCGCAGCCCGGCCGGAGGGACGGAGGGAGCTGCTGCCCGCCCGCCCCATGCCCTGGGCTCCAGCTCCATCCCGCTTTTCCTCGCCACCGCTCCCGAGAGCCGCGGCGGAGCCCCGCGCTCTGCGACGTCCCTGCACCGCAAAGCCTCGCTCCCCGCTCTGCTCCCTGCCCGCCCCCCGGGCTAAGCAATATGCCACAGCCTCCCCTCTCTCCCGCCCTTTCTTGAAGAATAAGCTCATAAATCTGCCCGGGGCAACGAAAACACTGAGCTCATGGCCCTTAGATCTGTGTGGGAGGAGCTCTCGCTGGCGATTAAAGGAGTTTAAGGTTTGCTTTGAAAAGCTCTTTGATTCTGGTAGGGGCTCTGGTGCCAAAAGGCAGCGATGGGGCTGCAAATGCCTCTCCCCCTCTGCACCTGCCTGGGTCAGGGAGCAGCAGCAGGGTGGGGGAGGGAAGGGGAAGCGCAGCGCTCCCGGCGCTCTGCAGCGGGAGCTGAGGGACCCCTGCCACCCCTCTGCCACCAGCCGGGCAGTGGCTGCCGCTGCCCTGGAGAGCGGACACTCCAGCCGGGATGCCAGAGTGCCTCCGTGCCTGTGGAACACGCTGCTCCCCAGATCCTTCTTCCTCCGGGGAGCTGGGCTGGTTCTTAGGCACGGGGTCCCGCCTGCGTGACAGGGAGCCGAGGGAGGGGGGCGGAGGTCAGGACAGGGATCGTCAAGCAGCGCTCTGAAAAGCGGTGGGAAGGGATAAGGCAGGGCTGGGAGGAGCCTGGGGTCTTGGAGAATGGATTGAGTTTAGCAGGAGCAGAAAAGAGAGCAGAAACAGTGTTCATGAGGAGCAGAAGGACCGAGCACGAGCATCGTGTTGCAGCCCAGTCAAAACAGAGCCAGGCTCCAGCAGGAGCTGTGGCAGAATGGAGAGCAGGGGGAGGATTCAGGGAAGCTCAGGTGGTGCCTCCAGTCCTGCCGAGGTGCATCAAGGACCCGGAAAGGGCTAATGTAAAGCCATTCCCAGATGCACCAGCCCAGGCTTTGCCGGCAGTGATGAAGGAGGGCAGCTCCCAGTCTCCTCCCTTCCACGCATGACAAGTCTCTCAAGCTATCCGCAGCTCTCTGTCTCCCTTTGCCTTGTTTGCAGGCCTCCCTGTAGCTGTTTAGAGCTCTTTGAAGGATTTGCAAATGAGAAGCAGTCCCCATGGGAGTGGAGCGAGTGGAACACACCTGTGAGGGCAGGACACGCTCAGGGGACAGGCTGTCTCTGCTTGTGAGCAGCCACAGGTCCCACTACAAAGAGAGCCCGGGAGACAGGATGGTTTCCAGTACTGAACATCCCCGTGGGGCACCAATTAGGAGCATTCCCTTTGTTCAAAGGGAGGGTGAAGCCCAAGCACCGCGTGTCCCATCAGATGTGCCACGGTGGGAACCGCAGGGGTGGGAGGCGAGCACAAATGTGGCCTCCCCTGCCAAGGATGGCCAGGGAGACCAGGGCTGTGCAGGCATGGGGGCTGCCGGGGGTGTGCCCCGCACACGGGGTGAGAGGGTTGTGACACTGAGCCCTGAAGCCCCTGGGACACTCCCCCTGGCCGGTGCCACCTCCCGGGCATGGAGCCATGGGTGCTGCTGGCAGTGTGGCCAACATCAGGCATCTCAGGGACCTGCAGGATCAGAAGGCACCTTCCCAAGCACGTTATCTGACGTGGGGATGGCTCTGGGTATAATTGCATCTTGAAACTTCAAGAGAATTCACAAATGTGGGCATTTCTTAACCTCACTAAAGCAAATGTTCATCTTTGCATGAAACATGCAGGAAAGACTTTTGCTCCTTTAGACAGAAACTCATCTTCTATCTTTCCCAGAGAACAGAAGAAAAAATTCTGGTTGCAGGAGACAATCTGCTTTATCCCTGGTTCTACATCCCTGAAAGTGTCCCCAGCAGCCCCTCAGCACCTGGGGGCTGAGAAGGGAAATGGTGAGCATTTCATTTATAGAATCACCGAGTCCCAGAATGGTTTGGGTTGGAAAGGACCCGAAAGCTCATCCCATTCCACCCCCTGCCATGGGCAGGGACACCTTCCATTATCCCAGGTTGCTCCAAGCCTTGTCCAACCTGGCCTTGGACACTTCCAAGGATCCAGGGGCAGCCACAGCTGCTCTGGGCACCCTGTGCCAGGGCCTCAGGTTCCTCACAGGGAACAATTCCTTCCCGATATCTCCTCCAGCTCTGCCCTCTGGCAGTGGGAAGCCATTCCCTGTGTCCTGTCACTCCATCCCTTGTCCCCAGTCCCTCTCCAGCTCCCTTGGAGCCCCTTGAGGTCCTGGAAGGGGATCTGAGGTCTCCCTGGATCCTTCCCTTCTCCAGGTGAACACCCCCAGCTCTCCCAGCCTGGCTCCAGAGCCGAGGGGCTCCAGCCCTGGGAGCAGCTCAGAGGCCTCCTCTGGGCTCGCTGCATTCGGTGGCTCCCCAGGCAGCACTGAGACATCCTGGCTGAGGACACGAACCTGGGCTCCTGTGCTGCTCAGCTCTCTGCTCCCAAGGGAAGAGCGAGGTGCAGATCCGTGGGGCTGCATCTCCGGCTTCCTTCTCCCCGGACACAGGGCCGTGGCAGTGGTCAGATATCGTCCCAAGCTGTTGTCCCAGGTGTTGTCCCAAGGCCCTGTCCTGGAACTGGAAGGTCTCCTCATGTCCCAAAGGACAGAGATGTACCTTTAGGGTGAGGGGTGTGGTACTGGCAGAACCAAAGGCACCACAGCCAGGGCAGGACCTTGATTACAGGTGCGGGTGAGGTTTGTACCGCTGCACTCATTTCCTGTGGCAACGTGTTCCACAGATTAATGAGCTCCTGTGGCACAGAGTGGTTTATGTGTGCCCTGGAAACACCATGTGGGGCTTTCTGGAGCATGGAGCAGCCTTCCTATGCACGCTGGCTGCAACTTCTGTTCAGCTCAGGGCCAAGCAGCAGGTTCCTGTGCTGCAGGTTGTGTTTGCAGCTGCGTCCTGCACAGGGAAGTGCCTGCCAGTTTAGGTATTGTTGTGCTTTCATGTGGTGTAAGACAGCAGAAGATTTATTAGTGACAAAAGCATGAATGCTGGAAGCTGTGATTTATTGAAGAAGGGGGAGAGGAAACGTGTTGCAGCCCATGCTGGTTAGTGTGGTGTGTCTGAGGTGAGCTCGCACACGCTGTGAAAACCGCCCTGCTCCTCCACTGAGAGCTCTGCCTCACCTGGCGAGACCATGGGGTGGACCCACTCCTCTTCCAGGGGTTGAATTTACCCTGACCCTCTCATAGATGCTCTGAGGAAAGGGTTTTTCCCAGGGGAAGGGACACAAGGGCTCAGAGTTTGGGAGCAGACAGGTGTGTCCCACGGGCTTTGGCTCCATTGTGTGGTACAGGTGGGAGATACAAAGGACAGTGCAGCACAGGGAACAGGGTTTCCAGCTCTGTCCCAGCCTTATGGTTGACCCCAAAGCTCTCTTCTTCTCCTGTGCCTCAGTCTCCCTATCCTTAAAGCACCACTAACAAACCCTTCCCAACACGCTTTGAGATCAATTGATCAAACCAGTGCTACGGAAGAGCTGGAGACTCTCTGCACTTTCCAGCCACATGTCTGGACCTCTCGAGCTAAAATACCCTTTAAAAGTTTATTAAAAAGTTCTTGAGGTTTCCATTTGTTCAGCCACCACATGAAGAAAAGCACCACTGAACTCTCAGATTTGGTGCCTGCCTTTCATGTCCGCTGACCTCACCCCTTCTCTCTCACGGAGCAGCCACAAGTCAGAGCAGCTACTGAAACACTCCTCCCAGCCACAGGCAGCAGCTGCTTCAAGCTCCTGGGCAGCACTGGAGAACTCCACGGAGGAAGTGAACCCAGCTGGGAAATGTCAGCTTGCCCAGAGATGCTGCAAACCCCAATTCTGCTTTCTGTAGGAAGCTCCCTTACTTCCAGCACAATTCTTCCTGAATGGATGGGGGTAAATAACAGCTGGTTCAGCTCTTTGCTAAACCTAAAAAGGAGGGAGAAGGCTGGCTTGGGTTAAACAGCTAAGGGTGTTCTTTGCAGGTTTCCCAGGCAATTAAAACTAAACCAAACCAAAACACAACATGTTTTCTCTGACTATCCCCAAAACATTTTGCTTCGACCCAAACCAGAGTACTTTGTCTTTTGAGCCACCTGAAAATCTTTAAACCCTTTTTCAAAAAAAAATCTTACAGTGAAAACTTCCACCATCTCCCCCCAGCCCCACTGTTTTTTTGGGGGGAACATAATTTTCCTGGGAATTTACTTTTGACCAAAATGCTGTGGGTTCTACCTGACCTGGAAGTCACCGTCATCCAGCTGAGCTTGTGCTGTCACTTGCTTTCCCTTTCAACACTGTTTCTGTCTTTTCATCTCCCACTGCACAGACACAAAGGTCTCATGGGAGCATCACCCTCATCCCAGGGCTGTGCTGAGTTCCCAGAGAGACTAAAGAGGGGCTGGGAGAGGGAAGGAAAGAATCCGTGAAGGCTCTTTTTAGCTTCAGAGAGCTTCTCTGGCTCTTCTGACTACCTCTGGCTACTGCCAAGGCACCTTTGAAACACCTTTGAAACATCTCCAGCATGTTGGGCACCATGACTGGGCTGGAGGGGAAATCCACATTCCCTTTGAAGTCTGGATACTTGAACAGTCTTAGAATTATAGGGCTGTAATGTACAGGAATGTATGGGGCTGTAATTGTGACTTAGATCCTCGGATGAAAGGTGCTATGTACATACAAAAGGTATTATCATTATTGCTACTATTATTACTATTATTATTACTATTATTATTGCTATTATTATTATTATAGGCCTGCAATATGTGGATTGGAGATGAAAGTAGCACCAAAAGATCCTGAAATACAAGATGTGTCTTAAGGAAATTTCAGCTTGGAATTAGGTTTTGTCTACACAGGAAAAGCGGAGCCGACTGGCTCTGCTGCACTGACAGCTCTGGGGTTTGATGGAAGAACTCCTGTATGCAGGCATGGTTCCCAAATCCAAGTTTCTCTGACCTTTGGAAGGGTGTCTCCGGTAGGAGCAATTCCAGAGCAGTGTTAGCAGCAAAAGTGAGATCAGACATTTTCACCGATCTTTACGAGACACCCCGATTGCTCTGTAGCAAAATAAGGCCCTGGTGTTTGAGCCATTCGGTGTGAGGGGTTTGGGAACTGGTGTCCCAGCAGGGCTCAGGGGCTGGAATGGAGCCTGGAGCCAGCTCCCAGCGTCGCTGGGCACTGAGAGAGCTCCTGGGTGTTGGTCCTGCTGCCCTCCAGCAGAGACGGGCCCAGATCCAGCATCCTGCGCTCCTCATCCTCCTTCCAGCCACCAAGCACCGCTCTCCCAGACCGGCCTGGATGCAGCGCATGGAGAAATCCGGGATCAACTTTGATCCTTGTAGGCGCTGTGGATCTGCACAGCCTTTGCCATCAGCCTCTCGTCGTTGTCCTGCCCTGTTCTGCACCCACGGCTCATTAACCAGGGGGCTGTGAGTGAAGCCAGGCACTGGAGTGGGACTGCCCAGGACAATCCCGTGGGGATTTTCTCCGGTGTCGCAGGCTCTGCAGAGCATCAGATTTCACTTTCTACCTGAACCGCAGGGGCCGCAGAGCAGTGACTGACTCACGCTGGGGAGGAGCGGGGGATGAGTCAGGTCCATCCACAGCAGCTTTTCCATTGCTAAACTCCCACAGGAGCGATCTGGCCCCTCGCAGGAGGGTTCAGCTGCCCAGCCCTGCCCAGCCCTTTCCCAATTGCACCGATAAGCGGGGCCGGGAGCGCTGGTGCCTCGCCTCCCGCAGTGCGGCCCGGGAGCTCCGGCAGCAGCGGGTGCTGGGGACGGGCAGACCCTCGTCAGCCACTTGACAGCAGCAGAACGGCTGCTCTCGGTGCGTGGGGACCACCCACGGCGGGGTAAGACAAAGCAAGAGCTCCGATGCCTTGCGGCTTCCTGGTGACACCACAGAGTCTGCCGCCGCTGATGGAAACCCGCTCGTTCCCCGGGGCAGCAGACATCCCCGAGAGGAGCCAGCTCTCCGCATCCCTGAAACACAGCCCGTCCCTCCCGAGGAGCTCCCAGGCCCTGCCAGGCCATCGCTGGGCTTGGCTGGAGAGCACCTCAGCCCAAATCCCTGCAGGCATCTCGTTGTCCTTAGAAGGCAGCGAGCGTGGTGAGGAATGCAGCTGGGATTCATCCCCTACCTTGGGCTCTGAGTCTCGGCCAAGAAGCCGAGTGTCAAACAGCACGGAGCTGCTCTCCTCCTCTGCTGTCGCGAATGCTCGGAGACTTCTCGTCTATAAATCATGTTTTGGGAGGCAGGGCTTGAATGCTGGCTGGCCACAGAGAGCCAGGCTGTTCTGGTTTAGGTGCTGGCAGGAGCAGCAGCTCCCCGGGGAAGTGCTCAGGAATGACTGGATTGTCAGCGCCGGCACCGCGAGGGAAGTCTGCCCGCGTGGGCTGCGTCGGAAGGAAGGAATGACAGGATCCTGTCTGCCATGTGTCCCCGTAACCAGGATGCATCCTTTGGGTTGGATCCTCAGTTTCTCCTGGCTGAATTTCACAGCTGCTGTTTTTGAAATGTCCTCTTGAGAAGGCCAGAAGCCCAAAAGGCATTTTTCAAGAGCTTTCAGCCATAATGTTTCTTTTTGGGAAGTCTTTGGTCTGAACACAGATAATTATCAGCCAAAAATGACTGAAAACCACTAGCAATTTTCAGTTCTGATAAAAATGCTATTCTCCATTTCACAGTGTCAACAACTGTGTTTTGCTCCTTGTTCATTACAGTTTCCTGCAAGAGGAGTCAAATATCTGCAGGCTATCCCCTGGGATGCCAGCAGTTTATCCATCTCTGTCACCCAACACAGTCCCTCCTCCCAGGACCGTTTCTGTTTCCTCCAAAGAGATGCAGAATGCTGCTCTAGCCCAGGGTCTGAGCTGTGTGGATGGCAATGACATTTATGCAGCTGGCTGGATTGTGCTTCGCTCCACAGCAAGGTTCAGCTCATGGAGGAAGGGCAAGCCACAGCTCAGGATGGCGCTGGCTGATAAAGTCATGGCAGCAGAGGGCAACAGATTAGGTGGGAAAATCAAGTAATAAAGCCCATGAGTATCTGTGAGACTGTAGGAGCAGGAAATCTTGCCTGATGAAGCAGGTGGGCAGCAGAGTCTCTCCCTCTGTCCTGGGCTTTTCTTTGCAGGCAGCCCAAGATTAGGGACCTCACTGCACACTGCTGAGGCTGCCCCAGAGGGAAGGCAGGCTGGGATGGTTGAGTGGCTCCTCAAGGGTCATTGTGCTACAGTCCAAGCACAATGGTGTGGGTTGGGACTTCTCAGGAGAGGTGATCAGAAAACAGGACACCGCGGTTCTCCCTCTGGCTGCAGTGCTGCCATCCACAGAAAAGCTGCAGCAGACCCAAGGCTGGCTGCGGCCTGGCCCAGAGAGCTTCCCTGCACGGCAGCTCGTGCGCGCTGCTCCCGACCAGCAGCTCAGACCACATCCACTTCTGCCCGATCCCTCTCCCCAGGGGGAGCAGGGAGAGAATCAGAAGGGCAACACTGACAACTCTCATGGTCAAGACCGAGGCAGTTTAGGAGGTGGAGCAAGGCTGAGTGTGCAAGAACAACAAAACCAGAATCATGCACTGCTTCCCCCGCCAGTCAGGTGTCCCCAGGGGAGCAAGGCTTTGTCACACCTAACGGCTCCTTGGGAAGACAAACGGTGCTACCACAAATGTGCCCCCTTGCTGCCCTTTTCCTCACAGCTTTCAGTGCTGAGCCTGATGTCATAGGAGGTGGGACATCCTTTTGATCAGCTCAGATCACAGCTGTCCAAGCTGTGCTCCGTCCCCACTTCTCACATGCCCCCAGACTACTCCTGGTGGGGACAGAGAGGGGGAAAGCTGCTGTGCAAGCACTCTTCAGCAGCAGCCAGGACGCTGGTGTGTTACCAGCACAGTCACTGATCCAAAACACGGCACCCCATGGGCTGCTATGAGGAAAATTTTTCCCATCCCAGCCAGAACCAGTTCACACCTCCATCAATTTGCCCCGCTCCAGCTGCTTGTACTGCTCCCTGGCAGGTTTTTGCAGGCTGGTGTGGAGACCAAGGCTCCCTTCCCAGATCCTGTTATCACTATGTTAATTCACGGCCACAGCAGAGCAGAATCATGCTTTATCTAATCTTATTGTTGGCCTTGATCTTCCAGAGCATGGAAGGTGCTTGTTGCTGTTGTGGGCAGGATTCTGCTAAATCTTGATAAATCATTCCAATTCCGATAAATCAATCTGACTTATTCACTTTATATCCGGTTCTTTCTGTGATGTTTTCCCTCAGTTATGTGACATCCTCCCTGACTGTGTTTCTCACAGCAGTTTGGGGGTAGAAAGGTAATATTGATGTCCTGTAGCTGCAGAGAGTCCCACACACCTGGTTACACAACAGCACAAGCCTTCTGGGCAGGGCCCAGCCATTCTGTGATTTTTCTAAAGGTCCAAATAAAAATCAGTGTTTGGTTATGACGTTCTTCTGCTTAGCAGATGTGAGGGAGTTTTGGATCTGGGCAGTTTTGTGTCCGAGGTCTGACTGGGTGACATCAGAAGTTTTCCAAGGTTCCTTGGCCTGTCCTTGCTATTCCTGATGGAGACTGAACTTTCACCAGACCCACCAGGTTCATGATTAGACATAAAAGGGCTTTTTGTCACCCTGAGACACTGAGGTATCTCGGCAGGGGGTGACCTATCCCACCTGCATGACTGCAGCTCTCAGCACATGAGGGAGTCCCAGCGTTGTGCTGGAGGAGCTTTGTTACCCTGTTGTCACCCATTCTTTGTCTCACAATGCTTCTTCCTTTAAAGTTCCACCTTGGCTAGGCCTTGGATGTGTGACAGACCTCCAGGGCTGGGACCACTGGCCTCCGTGTTCTGAAACAAAGCTCCAGGTGCTTTCTTGTGAGATTGAGATCTTCAAAAGGCAGAGCACGAGCAGAGATGTTGCTGTACATGTAGCAATGCACCATCAGGGTGAAGGGTCTGGAGCAGCAGTCTGCTGAGGAGTGGCTGAGGGATCTGGGGGTGCTCTGAGGGATCTGGAGAAAAGGAGGCCCAGGGGGGATCTTCTGGCTCTGCACAACTCCCTGACAGGAGGGGGCAGCTGGGGGAAGTTGGGCTCTGCTCCCAGGGAAGCAGGGACAGGACAAGAGGAAACGGCCTCAAGTTGTGCCAGGGGTGGTTTAAGGTGAATATTAGCGAAAAACTTCTCCCTGAAAGGGTGGTCAGGCCCTAGCACAAGATGTCCAGGGCAGTGCTGGAGTTACCATCCCTAGAACTGTTCAAAAGATGTGTGGATGTGGCACCTGGGGACGTGGTTTAGTGGTGGCCTTGGCAGTGCTGGGGGAATGGTTGGACTTGATCTTAGAGGCCTTTCCCAGCCTCCATGATTCCATGATTCTGCGATCAAGCAGAGCTTAGAGGAGACCTGCTTTTGCCCTGGCACAGCACTGAGATTCCTACGAGGCACTGGAGGTGCCCAGATCTCAAGCAGACATAGACTGCACACGTTCAGAGCAGCTGGGGGTGGAGGATCAGACCATGACAGTCACACCCGACAGGTCACCTTGAGAGCCACAAGCAATCTGCCAGAAGCCCTTTTCAGAGCTGCTGGAGATGCCAGAAGCACACACTGCCTGCTCAGGGAACAGGGAGCAGGGAAGCCACCTGCCCAGCATCCTCCCCAAATGCAGATCCCAAGCTCTGTGGAGGCTGAGCAATGGCCACAGAAATCTTTACCCTGTGGCCAGTGCAGCAGGAGCTCCTGGGGACACACGGTGCAGGGAGCAGCAGAGTGCCCTCCTTCCTCATCTCAGCCGGCTGGGAGGTGTCTGCAGCGGTGGAGGTGGTGTGTGCCTGGCATTTAACCTGCCCTTGGCCAGGTGCTACTGGGACTTCCCCACCTGGCACTTGGTAGGTGTGAACAGAGCTGTTTGCCCTGTGGATTTTGGAGTGGTGAGGCTGGAGAACGTGTAACCTGCATCAGCCTGGAGCCTGCCATGGTCTTTGGTGGCTTTCTCTGTGCCAGGAGAGGTGTTTCACTGCTCGCATTCCTTACACGGTGCCCACCAGATGTTCCTGGAGAACACCCGTGGGCTGTTTCCCACAGGATCCTCAGCTCCAGGCTCTCAGATATTGTCATTTTGGAATATTGCTGCCTTTTGCTCTTGCTCACACTGGTGGAACTTGTCTGGACAGGACAGATGATCTTTTGGTGCCTGAGCAGAGGGAATGCCAATGAATCACCCACAGGGCATCTGATCTCCAGACGTGGCCCACACACTTCACTGCCTTTCTCCCAGGAGACCGGGCCACAGGTTCTGGGCTCCTCAAGCCATCGATCTGTATCGAAGGGAGGGAGCAGAGCTGGCACTCAGGGCTTCCCACCAGAGCAGCAGGTAAAGGTTCCCACGTTCCGCAGCCGCTGTGGAGCTGGCAGCCAAAGGGACTGGTGGGATGTCCCCTCTCATTCATGAGGAATGTCTGGGTCATTCCCTACCTGAAGCTGCGGGAGGAATGAACAGCAGGAGCAGCCTGATCCTGCTGTAGGGAGGGTCCTTGGCAGCACTTTCCGCTTCAGAGCCCCTGCAGGTCATCTCTGGCTGGCTATGAGTGGTGGCAGTGTCCCTGGCACTGTGCAGATGGCCAGGACTCTGCAGAGCCCGACCAGCTGCCCGTGGCTTTAAGCACATCGGGACAGCCCCAGCACAGAGGTCCCGTTCCCCTGTCTGGGTCAGAGCATGGGTTAGGCACAGACTGCCTCGCCCCAGAGTCCTGCCTCGCCCCAGAGTCCTGCCTCCCAGCCCTTCTCTGCCCCTCCTGCTGTCCCACACAGTTTGCCCCATCTGCTGCTCGTGCCACCAGCACCAGAGAGAGCTGGGTAAAACCAGTGCTGAGCACCCAGGCACTGTTCCAGCACACGGCAGCCAGAGGTGGGGAGTTTGCACAAGTTCTGCTCACAATTTCCCAGTCCAGGAGAGCACCAGGGAACGCTGGGCCTGCCCAGAGATCTTGGCCACCACCAGGGTAACCCCCTGCCGTTTAGAAACTCCTTCTAATTAGTGAACCCTTCCATTACAAGTCACAGTGGAACAATTCATTATTAGTGATGTGTGCAGGCTCTGCACTCCTCTGGCTCTGCTGCTCCTGCAAGAATGTGGGGACTGATCTAAACAGGTGAACCCATCTCACCCGCGTTGTCTTTGGTGATTTAGTAGTTCCAGGCACTGCTCTCTAAGTCTTTGGCAATTACCTGCTTCTTAATCTTCCACATCCACCAGCTTCCAGGTAATGCAGCCAAGTGGATTTGCACTGAATCACATCTGTCAAAAAAAAGGAATTAGAAACACTGTGCTTGAAGGTCCCTTCACTGTTCACACCACAGCAACCAGCAGGGATGCCAAAACATGAGCTTCCAGACTTTCTCCAAGTGTGAGCACTCAAACCGAGTCCTGCTGTCAAAAGCTTCTGTTTCCCCCCGGAATTCTCATTACTTAATGCTGCCTGTGAATTTCCTCAGTCTAAAAGAATTGTGGTTTGCCCCTGTGTGGGAGCAGGTTCCCGGACAGGGGGATGGAGGTGAGCCCTGTCCCAGTGTCAGTGTGGGCAGGCAGGGATGGGCAGCCCTGGGCGGGCTGGTGGATGCACAGCCCCGTGGGGCTGCAGCTGGGTTTTCCAGAGGCAAGGCAGAACAGCATCCTCTGATCACAGCAGGGAGCTGTGTCCCAGGAATAGCTTTCTTTTCTCTACGTAGAGGGCACTGTGCCTGGGACAGAGCAAGGTGATCCATTAGCAGTGTTAGAGGGAGCTCTGTTCTCGTGCCATTTGCACTCATCCCATCAGGGCTGGCCTGTCCTCTGGTGAGGGAGGTGTGAGCACTCCAGCATGGACTCTGGAGTCCTGTCAGCCACAGGGACCATGGTCCTTTGGCAGCCCAAGGTTGATTGGGTGGATCTACTTTAGCACTGTGTTCCCACCTCACTGCCCATCTCATCCAGAGCTGTCCTGGGGACAACAGAGTGAGTCACTGCCATGATTTCCTCAGTGTGGATCGTGATTGTGTCAGGGCTGTTCCTCAGGTGGGTTTTTATCCGTGGGACAGGTTTGCTCATGTTGCACTCCTTGTGCCCACGGAGCCTGGCTGCCTGGGGAGTGCAAGGGGCAGAGCGTGGCCACCCCCTGGTCTCACTCAGTCTGTCAATGTGCAGGAGCTCGTGGCCCTCACGAGGCAGCCTGTGCCTGGCCAAGGACTGGCTTTGCTGGAGACTGCTTGTGTAGTCTGAAGCTGGCTCTTCATATTCCTCCTTTTCAAGGCTTTTAGATGTTTTTAGTCTGTTTTCCTTACAAGAACATGGAAAGGGAAAAAAACCTACAAGAACCCAGCTGACACAGACTGCACTGTGGGTCCCCACTGGAGCAACCACTGAACCCAGAATAGACCAGAAGCAGAGATGTTTTTCCAGAAAGAAATAAGGTCTATGGGATAGGAAAAGGCTGGATTAGAGCTCAAAGCAGGAATCATTAAGAGATGCACAGGCAGAGTTTTGAGGAGCCATTGGCAGCCGAGTGTAGGAAGCTTTGGGCGTTGCCTTTTCCTGGCCTTAAAATTAAAAGTCAGACACGGTTAAGGGGAAAAGGGGGTTTTTACTTCCGTATTTATTTAAGGATTCTTAGGTGCACATTGAAATGCACCCCAAAAAAATACACCTGCACGATAGATCGCGTTTATAATTTACAGGCCTTGCAAATTAGCGTGTCTATCAAACACTCCCTAGTGAGAGGCTCGAATGAACCCCCTATTCCAAAGATTGCCCCCTGGATGGGCCTATCTCAGTTTACAGGATATGTTCTAGGGAGGACCTTGGTGTCTGGAGCTTTCTGACCCCCAGCTGTGGGGCCTTCAGGATGTTTGGTCTCTTGGCTTAGCGGAATATCGGGTCTCAGCTGAGTTATCAGACTTAAGAAATTACAAATGTGTGGGCTAAAAGCACTGAGGATACATAAAAGCTATATAAAAAGGTATATAAAAGGGATATAAAAGAAAAGGCAAAATTCATCATGGCATCATGGGGATGGCTCATTATTTATCATGGACGTTTGACGTTACTGGCAAGGGGTTTCCCCGGACATGGAGCCTCTGCAGACACTCCATACCCATCTACCACAGTGTGTCCTGGATTTCCCAGTGTCTGATGGATGGCAGATTTTCATGAGATTTTCAGTGGCTTTCCAGGAGTTCTCCAATGTGCATAACTCTCAAAGCAAAGAAATGCTGCCCTGTGAGTTCCCTCATAATGCAGCATTTATTGGATTTGACACTCTGGAGGGTCACCAGCGTAGATGAGAGGGAGGGCAGTGCTTTTTCAAACGTGTCTTCATGGGGATTCATGAAACAGAGGAAGAACTCAAAGCAGCAAAGATGTAATTTATTGGGTGGATGTGGGCAGAAATTGTGAAAGGTTCCCCACAAAAACAACAGTTACATTTTTAGATGAGAGTGAAGTTTGTAGGTGTTTTGTCTAGACTGTCTCTTCTTTTGATGAAGCTGGAGACTCCCAACAATGAAAATCTGGCTGGGCTTTAAAGACTTCCTTTGATATTTTCAGAAGGGACTGTAAACCCTTCTGAAGACAGAAGGGTACGGAAGGCACAGTCTGGCCTAAGTGAGAAACCTGGTCTTTTGTAATTTAGTGTAACAGAGAGTGAAATAATTGATAGAGCTCAGCCTGTCAGTCCAGACAATTGTACAGATAAATGAAAGGAGGAATGCTGTGGGAAGCAGGATGAAATACACCCTGTCAATCAAACAGTACAAGCCAAACCATCATCCCAGAGTTTAGTTCAGTTTCTGTATTTACCCATTACCTTAAAGTGAATACACAGCAGTGAATAACTCTTTCATTCCCGATATAAGTTCTTCCCAAAACATGGATTAAATCTGAGGCTTTCAGTGAGAAATCCCAGAAGGCAGCAAGTTTACAAGTCAAGAAAAGCTGAGCTGCTCCTTAATAGTAGGAGGGTAAGTACACAGTAGAAGCTGTATTGTCTTAATTAAGCTGATTAATAAGGCCAAAAAAAAAGCCGTTCTGATTCCCTGGAGGTAGGAAATGTAAGCTTACATCAAAATGGAAGCTAAAGAGAGCTGGTGCAGTTACAGATGCAGAGGCATCTCCAGTTCCTTAGCCTTGATCTATTTGCAGGGTCCAGCCTATAAAGTCCACTCCTGGCCGTCCCCAGGCATGTTAGTCTGGTCAAAAAGAGTAGGGTGAGAAGCTTCTAATCCCAGAACAACCTCCTGTGTCACAAATGTGGCTCGCTCCTACCTTGAACCAAGCATCCCATTACGGGCTTACAGCTGTCTCCCAGCCAGGGTAAGCAGGCTGACGTGTGCCTGCTGCAGAACCACGGAATCTCCTGAGCTGGGAAAGACCCACAGGGATCACAGAGTCCAGTTCTGGCCCTGCACAGACACCCCAACAATCCCACCCTGGGCATCCCTGGGAGCGCTGCCCAAACGCTCCTGGAGCTCTGGCAGCCTTGGGGCCGGGACCATTCCCTGGGGAGCCTGGGCAGTGCCCAGCACCCTCTGGGGGAAGAACCTTTCCCTGAGCTCCAGCCTGACCCTGCCCTGGCCCAGCCCCAGCCCTTCCCTGGCTCCTGTCCCTGCTCACAGCGAGCAGAGATCGGAGCAGCCCCTCTGCTGCGCCTCGGGAAGAAGCTGCAGACTGAGATGAGCTTTCCCCTCAGTCTCCTCTCCTCCAGCTGAACAAGCTGAGTGATCTCAGCTGCTTTTCATGTGACCCCTACAGACCCTTCACCATCCCAGCATCCCTCCTTTAGAAGCTCTCTGACAGATTTAGGTCTTTTTTATACTGTGGTGCCCAAAACTGCCCCCAGCACTTGAGGTGAGGCTGCCCCAGAGCAGAGCAGGGCGGGACAATCCCTCCCTGGCCCCACTGGCCATGCTGGGCCTGGTGCCCCCCAGAACCCAGTTGGTCCCACTGGCTCCAGGGCACTGCTGACTCATGCAACTCACCACAGAGCACGAGCCCAAGGTCCCTTCCTGTGGAGCTGCTCTCCAGCCTCTCACTCCCCAGTATGCCCACACATCCAAAGTGCTCCATCCTCGGTGCAGAATCCAGCACTGGCCGTAGTTAAACTTCATTGTTCAGCCTGGAGAAGGAAGGCTTTTGGGGGTGACATAACTGGGGCCTTCCAGTACCTTAAGGGAGCCTGCAAGGAAGATGGAGGGAGACTGTTTATGCGGGCCTGGAGTACAGGATGAGGAGAATGGCTTCACACTGACTGAGAGTAGGTTTAGATATTAGGAAGAAATTCTTCCCTGTGAAGTGGGGAGGCCCTGGCACAGGGTGCTCAGAGAAGCTGTGGCTGCCCCATCCCTGGCAGTGCCCAAGGCCAGGCTGGACAGAGCTTGGAGCAAGCTGGGACAGTGGGAGGTGTCCCTGCCCATGGCAGGGGGTGGAATGAGATGATCTTTAAGGTCCCTTCCAACCCAAACCATTCTATGATTCTGAGATTGTTCAGCCCTCTCATTTGTCAAGGTCTCTCTGCAGGCCCTCTTTGTCCTCCCAATTTAGTGTCACCAATGAACTTACTTATTATACCTTCAACTGCTGCATCCAAGTCCTTTATGAAGACACTGAAGGGTGTCTTGCATGGGTACTTGGCTTTGGTTGAAGATTTTGAGCCATAAGTTGGCAAAATCTTCTTTAGGGTGGCTAAACAGTTTACACTGACAAATTCCAGGCGGTTTTAAACCTGACCTCCAGGACTGCAGACTAGAGCTGGTTTTAACCCAAGCCAAATTTCTGCATCTTTCCAAGAGGCAAAAAAGCAAGATGGTGAAAAGAAAGACAATAATCAGGAGACAGAGTGGGTTAATAGTGGCTGAGTTTTGCCACCATGGTGCTTTATCCTCCCCAGCATTCCCATCCCGGCTGGGCAGGAGTGGCTCTGCTGCAGCAGCTCATCAGTTGCAGCTAATTCTCTTGAATTCAGCTGCTGTCATCACTAAAAATAGCTCATGTAGGGAGGAAGCTGTGGTTGAAAGGTCTTTACTTGACTATCACCACTCCTCCAGCACAGTGAGAAAGAGCTGCTTTCACAACGACCTGATGGGAAGGGTCTGTGGGTATTATGAATGGGACAATTATAAAAACCTGTTCAAAATTATCCCATATTTCCTCAGCAAGCAGGGCGTGATTTATCTCCGCCTAAAACGCACATCTGAAACCGGCAGTGTGAATCACACAGTGAAAGGACTGGTTTCTCCTCATGCGACTAGAAAGGAAACCCAGAGTCTAGCTCAGACACAAACACATACTTCGTAGGCTTCTAAACTGAGGTGGTGAGAGTCAAACGTCCCCCTCTTTAATAAGTGCAGAAATGGGAAGATTATTTGGTGAAGTCTTTAATTAATTGGTGATAAAAGCTAATGAAGCTAAGAAAGCAGCGAAACCTAGTAACTGTCTTTGGTGTGGCCACGTCTGTGATTTCTCAGAGTTCATTTCCATTGCCTCTGGGGAGCTGAAGCAGCCCAGGAATTCAGTGGAAGACCTTTCAGAATTTTACCTCTCTAATTTGGCATATGAGTTTGTGACAACTCAAATACTCTGGGACTGATTTTACAAGCTGCTCAGGTTGGTTCTTGTCCTGTGAAAAGAATAATGCTGTTGTCCAAGAATATTATTATAAAGGGATCTAGTAAATCTCTAAAAAACATAATTAAAATTTTTGCAAGGTAACTGCAGCATTACATAGGCCAAAGGGCATCACCAAATACTCAAGTCTGTTTCTGGTCCAAAAGATAATTTTTGTTTTATCTTCTGAGGATTCTCTTGCCAAACTTCAGATGTCTCTGAGTTGCAGTTTTGTAAAGACGTACTCTACAATCTAATTTTTGAGATCAAGAGTAACGCTCTCTTTTCTCACAACTCTTACCTGATTTCCCAGACCTTGATGTGCAATGGAAATAAACCATCCTACCTGCACACAAAGAGAATGTGGGGGCACTGCTGGAGAAGCTGAGGGACACACAACCCCTCTGGCTTTCAGAGCTGCTCTCCAGGTGCTTTTATGCTGGTCTGACAATGGATAAAGGAACCCGAACCTGGCTGCCAGGGGCAGTGTGGTCACCTGCCCAGAGGTGGGAGGAGCAGCGCTGTGTCTCCGTGGCCAAGTCTTGTGCTGGCATAACAAGGACTTGTCTGACTCAGCCAGGCTGGGGCAGTGCCAGAGCCCTTCCCCCCGAGATCCTGACATCACTTCTGATGACACACTGATGGAGACTAAAATCAAACAGGAATAATGTTATCCCCTTACTCCAAATGGCTTTAGGAATTTTAGGACTGTGAAAAGGGGGTCAGTCCCCTGTACCCCTTCACATGATTGGGAAATGGGGCACATGAGCCAGACAACTCTTAATAGCTAATTACTATTTCTATGTAATTGCAGCCACTAATAACGTTTCTAACACAGAAGATGCAGGCAATCCAACAGGCCAAAAGGTGGCAGGGATGGGAAGAGCTGCTCAAACACAGGGCCATCACCATAAAATTAAATCATTTTCTTTGTTGTTCCTTGAGAACAGGCTGTGGGTGCTTCCCTCAAAGCCATTCTTAATGTGGACAAATCTGAAAACAAATGGGTAGGATGAATAACAAAAATTATCAGGTGGTGTTCACACAGCTCCTAAAGCCATCCAAATTTGAGACTATTGACCTATTGACTATTGACTAATCATCGTGCTTAGCCCACTGCTTAAACCAGTTCTGCTGCCTGAGAAATGCAAGGGGACAAATGCAACACCAGCTTTCAAAAAGCCTGCAGGGGCAATCCAAGGAATCACAGACCCTTAAGCCCATCAGATGGAGGGAAGGTAGAAGTAAGGAACAGAATTAGTAGACTAAATTATAAATGGTAAATGTGGTAGGAGATAAAAAGAGGAGGGTCTGAGAAGAGGAAACCATTCATTGAAGGTGCCAAAAGGCATCTGGTCCAACAGAGATCAGTGGTTGAATTTACAGAGTCTCCAAAATGAGCCCACATCAAACTCTCTTAGATTCAGTTGGTGTGGGCTGATAACTGGTCAAGAGAAAGGAAATGAGAAAAGAACCAGTGGGCATTTTGAGAGCAGAAGGCAGGAGGAACCAAGAACTGGGACAGTATCACAGAAATCCGTGCCTCTGCCAGATGCCAGAGCTTTGCCACGAGAACAGATGAGGGAAAAATCAGTTTTCAGAAACCCAGAGACAGACTGGCACCTGTGTGCACACAGCAGAGGGCTGCATAGGTGTTTTATGACCAGCTGAGACACAGTTCCTGGAGGCAGAGCAGGCAGATGGATAAATGTGTCAGCTTGGTCCTCGGGGTGGTCAAAAGGCGGGTGTTCAGGGATGGGGGGAGCTAGACCAGACCTAGTCTATAGAAGTCTGGTCTATAATCTATCAAACTATGTAGTAGGTCTGCTGAACTCAAAAGGAATGACCAGAGGTGGTGCCTACCCTCTTTCTGATCTGTAGTTAAATGCAGATCTCATAGGCTCGGGATCCAGAGCTTGCAAAGGAGACTGCAAAATAAAGAGAGAGAAGATCTGATTCTATGTCATCTCCATGAATCAGTTCCATGCACTGTTCCTGAATCCCTGCTTCCCTTGCTGACTCCAGCAGGTCCTGCTTTACTGCCCCAGCCAGCTTCACATGCTTTTGACTCAGGAGCTTAGGAAAATGTTCATTTTGCCAGGCTTTTCCTCCCTTTGCTGCTCAGAGCAAATTCCCACGCTGTGAAACACTTTTGTAGAAAAATTCCTCTTCAGAAGAAGTTTTCAAGCCTGTTGTGGATGCAGTGTTCTCTCACTGTGTGTGAACTGACAGTGAAATGATTATAAAAGTGAATATAACTGAAATACAGAATGGGTGTAAGTGAAATGATAAAAGCATGACCCCATCGTGATAATGATACAGACCAGATATGGCAGCTTATACTACACTTCTCTGACTCTCCTGCCTGTCCAAAATATCATCAACTTCACAGGAACTGTGTCTTCTGCTTCCTTCCTCCTGTTCCATCATGGGTCAGACAGACCCAGGTCCCGCTGAAGGATCTCTGCCTAGCCTGGTGTACTGGTTTTGCGTGGCCTGGTTTTGGTAGCAGGGGGGCTACAGGGCTGCCTTCTGTGAGAAGCTGCTGAAAGCTTCCACCGTGTGTGTCAGAGCCTGGTGGCTCCAAAGGTGGACATGCTGCTGGCCAGGGCTGGGCCAGTTAGAAATGGTGGTAATGCCTCTGTGATTACATATTTAAGAAGAAAGATAAACAAAAAGGTCGATTGCACAGTTTTAATTTCAGCCAGAGAGCAGCCAAGTGAGAACATATGAGGGAAACACATGGAGACAGCAAGGGCAGTGGACAAGGAGGGGGAGGAGGTGCTCCAGGCATCGGAGCTGAGACTCCTCTGCAGCCCGTGGGGAGGACCACAGCAAGGCAGCTGTGCCCCTGCAGCCCCTGGAGATCCATGGGGATGCAGAGATCCCCCCACAGCCCCTGGAGGAGCCCAGCAGGAGCGGGTGGATGCCTGGAGGAGGCTGTGTCCCCAGGGGAGACCTGTGGAGAGAGGGGCCCTGCTCCCAGGCTGGAGCAGCCTGGCCTTGGAGGACTGACCCCATGGAAGGGTGACCCGTGCTGCAGCAGTCTGGGGAGGACTGCTGCCCCTGGGATGGCCTTAGGCTGCAGCAGCTCACAGAGAGCTGCTGCTCATGAGATGGTCTCACATTGGAGAAGTTCCTAAGGACCTCTCCCGTGGGAGGGATCCCATGGTGTCACAGTGACTCCTCTCCCTGAGCAGCTGGAGAAGCCACGGGGGATGAACTGACCAAAACCCCCATTCCCGTCTCCTTGTGCTGCTGGGGTAGGAGGCAGAGCTGGGAAGGAAGAGGGGTGGGAGGAAAGTGTTTTCAAGGGCTTATTTTACTTCTCATTATCATGCTCTGATTTTGTTTGTAATAAATTCATTTCAAATCTCCAATTAGAGCCCGTTTTGCCCGTGACAGTTTTTGATGAGTGACTTCTCCCAATCCTTATCTCAACCCATGAACCCTTTGTTAAATTCTCTCTCCCCATCCAGCTGCAAAGGGGAGTGAGTGAGCAGCTTTGGTGGGTGCCTGGCATCCGTCCAGGGTCAGCCCACGACAGCTGGGTTTCAAGTGCTCGGTGTATTTGGTGCTGGGGCGCTCAAAAATGAAGTCATTGTGTCAGCAGGTACGTCTGGTGCTACTTCTTTATGAAATCCAGACTGTACTGAGGTGCCTACTGGAAATCTGGCTCCAAAACAAGCAGCTCCTGGCACTGTTTATCCAGGCAAATTCTGCACAAGAGGTGCTCAATGGGAGAGGGAAGTTTCTGGCTTAGGGGTTTTTTTAATGGCAAAATGCACCTTTGTCCTCAAATTGAGTATTTCCTTCAGAACACAGTGCTGTTTGCCAGAACATCTCAAGTTTCCATTGGGAAAGCTGAATCATGAAGAATTGACTGGCATCCTCCAATGCCCAAAGCACCTGGCTGGGTCAAACAAAACCATGTTTAACTTCACAAAGACACTGAACTGTATAATGGGAGGCACCTGCTTGGACCTGTAGCTCAGATAATCCTGCTAACAGGTTTCCTGATTGGACCCCCTGAGTGTCTGTGATGCGATAAAGACATTACTGCTGGAGAACTGTTCTCTATGTAGAAAAAAGAAAGCAAATATTGTGTTTCAAGCTTTGCTGTTGTTCTGAAAAATGTACTGGGAATATTTCAGTCAGCCTTGATCAGATTAGCTGGCCTTTCACCAGGTCCTTTCTGATTCCTGGCTGGTGGTCTTTGTAAATGGAGATGGACAAGCTGTAGCAAACAGGAAAAAATCCTAGAACAATGTCCTAGAAAAATATATTCCAATCGTTCTCACAAGTTGAAAAGCAGGATCATTTGTTCTCAGTTGAAGACAGTGTTTTGTCTGAACTGATTTCAAGCAATTCAATCTATTTAACTATGTCAGTTTGCATGAAGAATAATGTATTTCAAGGGTCTTTGTGAAAACAGGGCATTTTAATATTTTCAGAGTTTTGCAGCCTTTGCCCCCACAAATTAGAAAACCTGATGCTGATTTGCCAAGTCTTGGATTGTCATTCTACAAGCGCATTTGGCAAAGGAAACCTCAGTCAAAAGCCTCTTCTCTGTCTCTGCAATTGGTTCATTGCTTTGTTCCATCTTCTACTGAGTACCCAGTGCAGCTCGGAGGGCAGCAGTGACAGCCCAGCACAGCCAATGGCCGAGATACTCCCTGGTGAACACTGGTGTGGGCACGTGGAGGTCCTGAACAGGGACTCTAACTGGGATTGTGCATGGATAAGACAAGGAGCAATGGGCTCAAGCTGAAAATGGGGAAATTTAGGTTAAATATTAGGAAGAAATTCTCCCCGGTGAGGGTGGGGAGGCCCTGGCACAGGGTGCCCAGAGAAGCTGTGGCTGCCCCATCCCTGGAAGTGTCCAAGGCCACGTTGGACGGGGCTTGGAGCAACCTGGAGTGGTGGAAGTTGTCCCTGCCCATGGCAGGGGGTGGAATGGGGTGGGATTTAAGGTTGCTTCCAACCCAAACCATGCTGTGATTCTCACAGATCACTCATCCTAGGACAGAGTCAGCCTGGGTCACCTGACACAAATTTTCCTTGTCTTGAGATACCTGTCCAGATCTTTACATAGATCTCCTCAGCAGCAAACCAAGGGTGACATTTTCAATTTGCTCCTCCTTTGGCTTTTTTTGTCCATACCTAAAGCTGACTGTGCAACCCAACATCAACAACAGCCGCCTCTGGTGACCAGTGATGGACACCCAGGAGGGTTCTGGTCTGGGCCATGGCACATTTGCAGGGCCCTGCAGGGGTGGGTATGGACAGAGCTGGAAGCTCAGCACAAATGTGTTCTACAAAAGCTGTAGAAATTTTGTTCAGTGAGTGTGGTAGAAAAGAAAATGAAGGTTTTGTTGGCGGGGGATGCAGTCTGTGAGCTGCCCAGTAGATGTTCCTCTCCAACCATGGAGAGCCAGCTGTGCACAGCGGGGGCACGGGGACAGTTGTGAAGAGGGAGATAAGGGGATCTGAGACCCACTGGCTGTCAGCAGAGCAGAGATTGGGAACAGGACGGTGTGGGCTGAGAGCAGAGGCAGCTGTGGGGGGTGGTGCAGTGCCAGCTGCGGGCACGGGAGGCTGTCCTGGCAGCTGCAGCAGGAAGGGGAGCTGCTCTGTGCCTCTGCCCCGTGGAGCCTCTCTCCCCAGAGCATCCACAGCAAGCATCACTCTGTGTGTGACAGAGCTGGGCTCGGGGTTTTCTTCTCCCCTGCTCTCAGGAGGAGTTACAGCCTGCAGCAGGAAGGCAGCAGCAGTGTTAACAGTGGGGCAGAGGCCCTGGAAAACACAAATGGAATGGAAGGATGGTCTGGCACGGCTGGGGCTTGCACCCTGCAGGCAAACCCTCACAGTCTTCCTCCACCTGAGCTGGGACACCAGTCTCAACCCTGCAGCACCAGGGGCTGCTGCTTCCAGAGAAAAGGCAGTTTCTGCTGAAACTCCTGCACTGACTGCCCTGGCCGGAGGCCAGGGAATTTGTGGTCAGAGTGAAGAGTCTTCCCAGGTGGTGTAAATGTGCTGGAGGTAATTGGACAGCACATGGTGACATGCTCTCACTTACTGTTTTGCTACTTGCAGGGGTTTGCAATCCAGTTTTCAGGTCTTGGCAAGACGTAAAGCTGATTTGCCTTGTTTTTCAGGGATCTCAAGGGCCCAAACAAGGGAAGGGATTATTTGAGTGTCCCATGAAGAGAGAGTGGCACAGCTGGAATCAAGGAGGTCACCCACTTGCAAACCTCCCTCCCCAGTGCCAGCTCTCCCCAGCACCCTCCCTGTGAAGCCCATGTTGTCCCAGGCCTCACAGGAGGTGTGGGCACAGGCAGGACACGGTCAGTGCGCTCCATGTGCATCCCTAAGGGCTGCCTGGCTCCCAGCTGTGCTAAGGGAAGGCAGAGGCACTGCTTTCAGAGCCTTTCATTGGACAGTGAACAGCAGAGTGCAGATCCTGAGCACCAAGCACAGACTGTCTGCATTTCTGTTGGTCCCAGGCAGCTCCCTGGCTTTGGGACACGCTGCTCAAAGCATGGCTGGGGGAGGGCAGGCTGGAGAAGGAGCAAGGGAGATGTGCTGTGTATCACACACTGGCCAAGTGGCCTCTGTTTGTTTGGTCTGCGGGTACCACAGGAGCAGCCCTGGGTGCTCACTTCCTACCTCCCACTCTCACCAGGCCAGTGATGGTCTCCTGGAAGCCAAATATCCATGTCTCAGGTTGCATTTTGGAAGATGAGTTGGCAAGGAGCTGGGCAGGTGTTGGTTCAGGAGCAGAGAAGGCAGCACACACGAGACTGGTGGTGATGTCCAAGCTTCGCACTTAGAGCTTGCAGCAAACACCAGCTCCTGGAATCACGTGAAATGAATGTCTTCTCTTTGAAAAAGATACTTCCTGGGCCTCTAAAGGTTCAAAATTCAAAGAAGACAAATAATAGAAACCAAGTATTCTTCACTGTTAACCCTTTTCACCAAGCAAGCTGGCAATAGCAGAGCCATGAAGGCCTGGTTTTGTTGGGATGAAAAGTAAATCATAGGAGTTGGGTACTTGATGTAATCTCATTTATTTACCAAGAGCACATGCTGGGGCCTGTTCCCCTGTTCACTGCAGAGCAAACACCAGCAGCCTTGCTCCAAAATCCCACACCTGCCCCTCTGTGCCCAAAAAACCTTGGGCCATGTCCTGTCCTGTGTCACCAAGTAGTGTCTCCCAGGCCAAGCTCCACCACTGCAGCCTGACTCCAGGACTTGATTCTGCAAATCCTGCACCTCCACAGCTTTCAGGCTGAGGTTCCCCCATGGGATCGGGCAGCAACTTTCAGGATGGTGCTGCATACATCTGGCTGTTAGAAGGGGCTTGACTTTTGGAGACCAGATGTGTTTGGAACTTACTCTGCAGCCACTGCTGGAAGGGAACTGGAGAACAGTGAGATGGTTGCCTTGAAAATCTGATGTCTCTTTGAGATAAATTAATATATGCATCATTCTGCACACGTACAGAGCATTTGAAGGCTGGAGATGGACATCTCTGGTGTCAAAAGCAAGACTGGAATTGCTTGCACTATTGTGACAGGAATGCGCTGATGCAGGTGGATGTGGCAAGGAGGTAGGAATGCACTATCTGATGGAGCACAGAAAAGTGGAGCACTGCCTGGACTCCAAATACTATTGGGATATTAAGTTAGTAGACTTATTCCAGATTTTTCCAGAGACTGAACAGGCAGATCTGCACCGGAATACTTGGTATTGTAGTCTCAGGGTGATTCAGTGCTCACAACAACTTGTGTCTCGTGGTTTTCCTTCACATTTCCAAGCTGAAGTCCACTTAAAAATGGTGTCAGGGCACCAGGACCCCAGCAGCTGTGAGCAAAGGTTGTCACTGCCTGCAGCAGGCCTGGCTCCAGAGCCATGGATGAAGCCTTGTGTTCACTGCCAGCCCAAGCTGTGATCGCAGCATGCCACTCTGTGTTCCCTCCCATCTGCACTGGGCACCACTCCCTGTGCTCTAGCTGGAGTTAGGAGACATCTGCAGCAGCCAGTGCAGTGTTCAAGATGTTCTTCATTCCTTCCCCCACGCTTTGCTGTTTCTGTCTGAGATATGAGTAAGGGGTTAACCTTGTAAAAGTGCTCTGCAGCAGCATTCATCCATGGCTGAGGCCTGCACCTCCACCAGCCCCTGCAGTATTTTGTGCCTTTTCCCTGATGCCCACCTCGGCTCCAGGACACCCCTCAGACATGTCCCATGGTGGCACTGCTCGGTGTCCAGTGCCAGAGGTTGGACTACAAGCAGGACCAGAGCAGGCTGCAGCTCTCCCAGCTCCTGCTGACAGTGACAGTCCATGTCTCTGCCATCCTCTGGGCACGGCGGCAGAAGCTCAGCCACTGCTCAGGGCTCATGGTGCTTGGAGTGCCTCATTCTGCTGCCAGAACCCCTCCTCCAGCTCAGGCCTCTCGCTGCAAGCACTGAGAAGTTGTAGAGGTGCCCCTGGTGCCGTGAGCAGCACCAGATGGGGCTCCCACCTGCTCTGCACAGCACAGAAAGGACAGGCAACTGCAGGAGCAAGTCCCGAGGAGTCACCAGGTTGATCAGGGAGATGGAGCACCACTCCTACAAGGAAAGGCTGAGAGAACTGGGATTGTTCAGCCTGGAGAAGAGAAGCTCCAGGGTGACCCAACTGCAGCCTTCCAGTGCCTGAAGGGAGCTGACAAGGAAGATGGAGAGAGACCGTTTAAAAGGGCCTGGAGTGACAGGACAAGAAGAAATGGATTCACAATGACAGAGGGTAGGTTCAGATTGAGTATTAGGAAAAAATTCTTCCCTGTGAGGGTGGTGAGGCCCTGGGACAGGTTGCCCAGAGAAGCTGTGGCTGCCCCTAGATCCTTGAAAGTGTTCCAGGCCAGTTGGATGGAGCTCTGAGCAACCTGGTCTAGTGGAAGGTGTCCCTGCCCATGGCAGGGGGTGGAACTAGATGAGGTTTAAGGTCCCTTCCAACCCAAACCAGTCTGGGATTCTGGGATTCTGCTGGGGCACCAATGGATGGAGAGGCTGTGGCACACTCCTAGCCCCACTTCACGAAAACATCCATGAAAGGCAGCTTGATCCAGCCCTGCCAACTGCCAGGAGCGGTGTGGGGACCACTCCAAGGGCCCTTCAGGACACTGACCTTTGGTTTGTGGCTCTGCGAAACAGCTCAAGATGATGTGTGGCCACAGCTGGCTCACAAGTGGACACCAGTGCAGGCTGCTAAGGAGACATCAGCCATCATCCATCACTCAGCAGAACAGACTGGCTTCAAACATCACCTTGGGGCTGTGATGGTGGTTTCACAACGTTCAACAGTCAAGTGGGTCATGGTAGCTGTGTCATCTCTAAGCACAGTGTAGAAGACTTTGTCTTTCCCTGTGCCTAAGTCTGTTGGGTCAATGAAAGTCTTCTGATCCCACAGCCAAGTCCAAAATGTGGGGAAGAAACAACACTGTTTCCCCCTAGAAACCTTTTGCACAGTTGAACTGCATGAGATAAAACCAGCCAACTGGCGTTGGATGAGAGGGCTGGACCAGCACAGGGTGATGCTGCTTGTCTCGTTGTCATCCAGAGTTGCCTCCTTCCACCCCAAAGAACCACAGGGACCTGAAGCAAGTCAAGCCATGGCTCTGAAGATGGTTCATACAGAGATCAGGCTGCCAGCGACAGTTTCAACCATGGTAAGGCGTCTGCCCATATCCCAAGGTGCGTGGCCACATCCAGAGTGGGAAGGCAGTCAAACCCCAAAGTATTCCGTGGATTACCCACACAGATACCTCAGTCCCTCTGTCCAAGGTCAGCTCCACTCAAACAGGGTGGAGGAGTCACTTGGAGGTGAGCATGCAGGCAGAGCCTTGCTGTGCCTCCACACTGCAGCACCCAGCTCCTGCCTGCTGCCCCTTTCCCTGCTGCCCTCTGGGCTACAGGTGAAGCCCCTCCTGGCCTAGGCTGTACAGAAAGTACCTGTTAGCATCACTGGGTACGTTACTCTGTGTCCTGGAGAAAACAGAGGAAAAGGTGGCACAATACTGCCCTGGGGCTGCAGAGGACAAGAGGTGACTGCTGCAGCCAGTTCCTGTCAGAGCACTGAGCAGAGGAGAGTGCAGCAGTGCTGGAAGACGAACAAGAAAAGTGTCCTGTGCTGTCCTGCAACTGCCCCACAGCCCTGTGTCCAGCCTCCACCCCCTGCACACAGCGAGGCTCTCCAGGGCACACCACATGGGATGTGCCCTGTGACATGTGAATGAAGGATGTGCCCTTCATACCTGCCCAGAGCCCCACAGAAGCTGCTCCTCTCCTGCACTCAGGCCTTCAAACACTTGGTACTGATCTGGTGGTCAGCAGAACAAGTCTGGTGGTGTAGCAGGGGCAGGAAGAGGTGATGGTCAGGCATCACCCACATGTCCAAGGTTCCAAAGAGCCTGATGTCTACTCCTCACTTGGTTATCCTCAGTCTCTCATGGTCTGCACAACTCTGGACTCACTCTGTTGTCTCATCAGAAGTTTACTTTAAGGGAAATTCCTCTCTTCCATTAGGGCTTCTATCTCCTACTCTCAGCAGTCTTGTCTAGCACAACTGGGATATGGAGTCTGGCCATAACGTGGCTTGAGAGAGAGGACTGCAGATGGAGGACTCGAATTGTGGAGCAGTCCAGCTCCATCAGTTCACAGGTGCAGCTCCTGGTTCTCCCAAACTGCAGAAAACGCCTCAGAACTCAAACATTGCTGCAGCTGCTCCTTGTCTCTCCACAGATACAGTGCAGGACACAGCAGGCACACGGTGCCCACCCAGTGGAACATGGGCTGGAGACACATTTGATTCCCCCAGAACCTTGGGCTTTCCTGGGAAGAACCATGCCTTGAACTTCCTAAAGGAAAGGTGAGGCGCTGATATCTGGCTCCAGCAAGCTGTGAGGCTGGAGACTGCAGCTCCACTGACCTGTAATCAACCAGGGAATATGCAGGACCATCAGGTTTGATGGCAATAACAGAGAGGTTGCTCTGTGAAAGTCTGGATCTTTTGTTTGCACAAAATATTTTCTTCTCTCCATTTTCTTCTGATGCAGATCAGTGCCTGGCAGTGCAGTGGGGCAACACAGAGGGAACCAGAAGATGCCCACCATGGTGATCTACCAGCCCTTAGGGGGTGTTTGCCACTTAGCTGCCTGAAGGCTGGGCAGCTTGGCCTCAGGGAAGACAGCTTTAGATTGCATGGCCAGGATTTGGACAATGCTGTGGGCAGCAGCTCCCTTCCAGGCCCGCAGCACTCCTTCTCTGGAAACCCTGAGGGATCCCTAGTCCTCCCCAGCACATCCCTGACCAGCACCCAGCCTGAATGACACCTGCACCAGCAGGCTGGAAGCCTCTGCAAACCAGACACCCCTGCATCACAGCAGCCTCTTGGAGATCTCTTCCCCACCCAGCTCTCCTTGGCCCTTTCTCTGCTTTATTCTTGTGCATTTTAATACGTCGGATGTTACACAAACCCACTGATTGCTCTCCCTTTTGTGCTGGGGCAGACAGACAGGCTCCCCAGACAATAGACAGGCTTCACCGGTGACTGGGAAAGAGAGGTGGAAGATTTACTGCCGTGAGGTAATTGGCTGGAGGAATGTGAACTTTCTTTGCTTCCGGAACTGCCTCCATTGTCCTGCCCTGTCAGCAAAGCAGAGACAGGGAGGGTCCCGAGCACGGGGTGCTTGCAACAGGCAGGGTTTGCCTTTCGAGTACCAGCTCCATTGACAGACGGCAGCCGGAACCTGAATCCTTAGCCTGGGAAGGTTTTCTGCCTCTGGGTGCAGCTTACCCCACCTGCTTTGACACTTCCATTGCCAGATTTCTCAACCATGACTGGTTGGTGACCCCCCTCTCCCTTATTCAGAACATAAAAATGTCCCAACCCTATTTCACTTACCTCATCAGTAAGAATTAAACTTCTCCCTGATGCCTTTGATAGTGCATGACAGGCAGCATCACACGCCAGATCACACAAGCGTGTGGGTGCACGGCGAGGAAGTCAGTGCAAGAGGTGAGGTCTTGTGGGCTGTGTGGGGCAAGGAGGGATCTGTTTTCAGCCAGAAAAAACACTTTTGCAACTTGCAACTGCCCCCACGGTGCTTTTGAAATCCCTTCCCTTTGTGGTGTGGGTGCAGCAGGCACAGAGCAGGAAATGCTACACTAGCAACACCAACACTTCATCATCCTTTCAGGTGCAAAAGGCCCCTTTGTTGGGATCCGGAACTTCAGGCTGCCACATTGCTCAGGTTCTTGACTGCTCCAGATGGGTGCTGTATCTTTACTAAATGGCTGGTTTGACCCCATGTGAGCTGCAGCTGCACAGCTTTACACAGCGCTGTCCCAGCCTCTCCTGATGGCGCTGGCTCACGGAGCATTCCAGCTCCTCGAGGTTCTGGCCTTGGACACACTCAGGTCATTGCCTGAGCTAACAGGGAGCTTCAGGATGATGTGTTAGGGGCCCTTTAGCACACCTCTGCACAGGCATTGCCAGCAGGTTATCAGGTGGAGACAGCCCTGCAGACAATCTGGGCACCAGCCCACTCTGTACTCCAGGGACGTTGCACCTCCCACCCCAGCCCAGAGAAAGGGTGCGAGCATCAGCTGGGGACGTGCTGGGGACAACCCCAGCCTTAGTCTGTGCACCCCAAAAGTTCTGGTGCCTGGATGGTGGGGGAAGGTAAAGGATGCAGTCCATGTCCAGACTCATGCCATGGCCTCTGACACCCCTTCCAGATTCAGTGGCAGATGTCCACTGATACCTCATCTCTGCATGTAACATCAGTCTTGTGGTTTCCACCCCGGTACCAGCAGGAAAGCCAGTGCTTCTCAGTTTTTGTAAAGCTCTAGATGCAGGACTTAAATGATACTAAAAGTGCTATTTTAAATTTTATTTAAGCTTCTGAATTGTGTCAAATTCTGGGGTTTGTTTTCCTTTTCCCGACTCCATCCCCATATGCAAGCTCAGCCACTGGAATTCAGGCAGGGATTACCTGTGAATCTCCCAGAGTCTGTTCTCCTTCCCTGAGTTAAGGTGATACTTCCCTTCTCACTCTGTGCAAATTCATCCTCCTACACAAAACAGAGGGAAAGTAGAAACATTTGCAGGAGCAATTTTATTTTTGAGTTTTCATTTGCTCAGAGTCTCATGATGAAGGCAAACATTTAATGCTGGCCTGGCCACCAGCAGAGGCTTGTCCATCCCCACAGCTCTGGCAGCAAAGCCTTGTCTAACGGAGCCCAAAGCAGGGATCTGGAGTGAAGTGGTCAAGCCAGCTGCCCCCAGGCTGTGAGCACGGGGCTGGGGGTGCACCAGCCCCCTGCACGCCCTTCCCTGCCCCCCTGCTGGGTGGCCAGCACTGGCTTCAGGAGCGTCAGCCTCGGCCACAGCCTCTCACGAGTTGACACTGCAGGGCTGATGCAAACCCCATCCTAGACACCCTTTCCAGGACAGCCCCACAGCAAGGACATGTTGTCTGTCCTTCTGCCACAGTGCTGGGAAAATGTGGCCCCAAGTGGCCTCTCAGTTCTCAGTGCTCACGGCAGCACGGGGGGCTGGAGAGCAGCAGAGAGCGCTGGGGCAGGGAAGGAGTCCAACCCTTCCTGGCCCTCGTGTCTCTGCCCAGATATTTGGGTGCATGATGCTGAAGGGGCTCTGCCCTCTGATCAGTGCCAGTGTCCCGCCTCTGGCAGCACCCAGCACCACCCAGCTCCCAGGAAACAGAAGAGGGCAGTTTTGTGCACTTCTTTCCCAACTGACCTAGTTAATAGTTGACCATGCCACAAAGTGGAATGGTTTAAACTGCTTTTGGGACAGGTTGAATACAATTGAAAACCAAACTTCTGTTCCATAAAAGCACCTGCCAAGCCCAGCTCTAAATATAAATCATCTGCTGTGCCAGACCATCCCAAGGCAGTCCTGCTCCAGAGTGAATTATTGCCTTCCGTTCCTGCTTGAGTGCATTAAATGTATTCAGCTCTGTCGTGACGTGATTGTTCCTTCTCTGCCTTGTTTTGGCACAGGGACCATCACCTTCAAGACAAGCGAGCTTGCACTCACTCATGCAAGTGAGTGCAAAGAAAGGCAGAGCCTGGACACTGCCTGGCTGCTCCGCAGCTGTGAGGTTGCGACAGGGGTTCTCCTCCCAAAGCAGCCACTCTGCAGATGTGGTGTTGCTGCTCTTTGCAATTTTCAGGGCCTTACTTGAGTGTCTTTGAAAATCCCAGCCTGCACAGGTAGCCCTTTGTCCAAACAACCACTTCTCACAGTTGTGACTGAAGTAGTGGCACAAACCAGACTAAAAAATCAAAGTGCAAACCTTAAGGGAGGTTCTGCTGCCCCATCATTGCCCTGGGCAGCTCCTCTCAGGGCAAAGCAGGGGGTTAGAACCGCAGAATCACACAATTACAGACTGATTTGCGTTGGGAAGGACCTTAAAGCACATCTGATTCCAACTCCCCTGCCAAGGGAGGGGACAGGGTTCGGGCTCCACCAGATCAGGTTGCTCAGAGCTCCATCCAGCCTGGTCCATCCTGTGTCCTTGCGATACACCTCCCTGCTGGTGGAGAGCATCACAGGGCACCTGAACCCAGGATAAAATGCCCAGGCACAGGGTTCTTATTCCCCCACAACCCTTCCCCACCTCTCCTGTGTCTCTCAGCCATTCTGCTCAGAGCAGGACCCTGCTGACCTGGCTGCTGGGGTCCAAAGCGTGCAAAGAGAGACAACTGGGAGGTGTCTCTGCCAGCTCTGGGCTGGACACAACCATTGCTCTTTGTTTGCCCAAAGCTTTGGCCAAGTCTTTTGGGACTGGATGCAGTTTCCCAGCCAGGGGCTGTGAGTGCTGTCTGGGATAGCCCGTGGAGTCACAGACACCCCTGTGGGTACAATGCAGGACCCATGGGAAGTCCCTCACATGGTGACTGGAAGTCAAGGTGAAAGCAGGGTGCCACAGTGTTCTTGTGGGTCCCAGGTGGCTGAGTGAAGCAGCTGCTGTCGTGCAGAGCATTTGACACTGTCAGGCACAAAATCCTTGTTTCTAAACTGGAGAGATTTGGATTCCATGGATGAACCACTCAGTGGATAAGGAACTGGCTGGATGGTGGCACTCGGAGAGCTGTGGTCCATGGCTTGATGTCCAAGTGGAGCCACAAGTGGTGTCCTCAGGGGTCAGTGTTGGGACCAGCGCTGTTTGACGTCTTTGTGGGTGACCTGGACAGTGGGATGGATGCACCCTCAGCAGGTTTGTTGATGACACTGAGCTGCATGTGCAGTCAACATTGAAGAAAAGGAATGGGGCATCCAGAGAGACCTGGGCAGGCTGATGAGGTGGGCCTGGGTGAGCCTCATGAAACTGAACAAATCCAAGTGTGAGGTCCTGCACCTGGACTGGGGAAATGCCAAGCACAAATCCTGACTGGGCAGAGAATGGACTGAGAGCAGCACTGGGGAAATAAACTTGGCAGTGCTGGAGGACAAGCTCAGCATGCCCTGGCCACATGCACTGGGACCCAGAAACCCCGCCGTGTGCTGGGCTGCATCAAAAGGGGGAGAACCAGCAGGTTATGGGAGGTGGTTCTTCCCTTCTACTCTGCTCTTGTGAAACCCCATCTGCAGTGCTGAGTCCAGCTCTGGGGCCTCAACACAAGGAAATCCTGGACCTGTTGGAATAAGCCCAGACAAGGTCACTAAATTGATCACAGGGCTGGAGCCCCTCTGCTCTGGAGCCAGTCTGGGAGAGCTGGGGGTGAAGCTCCAGCTGAAGCCTGGAGAAGAGACAGCTCCAAGGAGACCTGAGAGCCCCTTCCAGTGCCCAAAATGGGCTTACAAGGCTGTGGAGGGACTTTTCACAAGGGCATGTACTGATAGGACAAGGGGAAATGACCTTAAGATGAAGGAGGGAAATGTTTAGATTAGATATTAGGAAGAATTCCTTCCCTGTGAGAGTGGTGAGGCCCTGGCACAGGGTGCCCAGAGCAGCTGTGGCTGCCCCTGGATCCCTGGAAGTTTCCAAGGCCAGGCTGGACAGGGCTTGGAGCAGCGTGCGCTGGTGGAAGCCGTCCCTGCCCATGGCAGGCGGTAGAGTAAGATGAGCTTTAAGGTCACTCCCAACCCAAGTCATTCTGGGATTCTATGATTGTATCATTCTGTGTTTGGACCCTGCCCGGCAGGGGGCTGAGCCTGGACAGACAGACCCCACCCGATCCCTCGTGGTGCAGCAGTGATGGCAGCTGGACCCCAGCCTTGGAAGCACAGGTGACAATCTGGGTAACACACAGCTAAAACAATGTTCTTCTCTGGTTGTTGTTCAGTGACTGAGGCCAACGCTCCTTCCTGCCTGCTGCCAGCAACCCAACATCCCATCACAGGAGCCAGCAGGATGCACCTTGCAGGGGGCTGGTGCCCATGTTATGTTTCATGGGCCAAAAGGAAAAGCCATAGCTGGTTCTGCTTGAAAATTGGGGTAGTGAAGAAAGGCAGAGCGCTGGCACTACACCAGGGCTTGATTTCCCAGCTGATCCCAGCTCCCCTGGTGTTCCCAGGGGCAAGCCCGAGCTTGGGTTCAAAGGATGGCTCTGAAAGCAGCACTTGTAAGAGCAGGGCAGTGTTGATGAGAAGAAACTTGGCCTCAGGGTGCACCTCAAGCCGGATGGGAGCACTCTCAGCAGCCCACCTTCTGGTGTGTGCCAGCCAGCATTGTGACACCGCTGGCACCAGAGCTGGCTGCAGCAGTGTCACAGACACCAGATCTGAGCCTTCCATCTATTCCAGGCATGAGAGCACAGCCCTGGCTGTTCCACACGTTTATGACACTGAATTGTCTTTCTGGGTTGGTCATCGTGGCTGGGAGTGTTTAAAAAGTGCCATTTAAACACAAGTTTCTGCACAGCCTTTCCAAACCAGATGTGGGAAGGACCAGGACTTGAGTGTTTCTGGGAACACTTCCTTGAACATTTCCCAGGAGAGCACTGCCTCCCTTGTCCCTCCTGCCAGCCCCTGGCTGACACCCTGCCAGCCTCAGAGACCAGGGGCCTCGCTCACCTCTGCTGTGTCTGGCTAAAGGTTGGCACTGGCGTTTCTCGGTGCACACACATTCTCCATGGCTTGCTGCATGTGCATGCACATGCCTCACACGGAGTCTGTGCTTACAGAGTCATGGAATCAGAACCACTGAGATCAGAAAAGCCCTTTCAGGTCATTGAGTCCAACCATGCCCTCAGCACCACCATGTTCACCACTAACCCATGTCCCCAAGTGTCACATCGATGGGTCTTTTGAACACTTCCAGGGATGGTGGCTCCACCACTGCCCTGGGTGGCTGTGCCAGTGCCTGACCACCCTTTCTGTGAAGATATTTTTCCCAGTATCCAACCTAAACCTCCCCTGGTGCAACTTGAGGCTGTTTCCTCTCCTCCTGTCCCTGTTCCCTGGGAGCAGAGCCCGACCCCTCCAGCTGCCCCCTCCTGTCAGGGAGTTGTGCAGGGCCAGAAGGTCCCCCCTGAGCCTCCTTTTCTCCAGGCTGAGCCCCCCCAGTTCCCTCAGCAGCTCCTGGTGTTCCAGCCCCTTCCCCAGCTCCATTCCCTCCTCTGGACATGCTCCAGCCCCTCAATGTCTGTCATGAGGGGCCCAGAACTGACCCCAACATTCGAGGTGCTTACAGCCCTATGAGGGTCCTGCACAGACCCAGCTGGGGCTGAGCTGCCATCCTGAGCACCCCACAGGGAAGCACTTCTGAGAGTAGTGGGAACCTGCAGGAGGTGCAAGTAATGCTTAAAGCAAAACAGGGTATAAGAGGTCTTTCAGGGCAGCTGAGTGTGGAAAGCAGCTGGGCTGGGCTCCACAGAGCACGGCAGCCCCTGACCTGGGGCACAGGGAGCTCAGGGCTGCCTGCAGCACGGCCGTGTGAGGGGGCAGGGGTAGGGCTTGGTGTGCACAGAGCCAAGGTGGAGTTGAGGCTTCTCCTCACCTCCTGGCTGAGCTATGCTAGCAGGGGAGCCTCTGTCCCCCACACAACCTTCCCTGGATAAATCCCACACAGGACCTTAGCTCTTGGAGACCTGCATGCTTTATCTCCACGGAGCTTTCTGACAAGGGGTTGAGAAGCAGTCCCTCTCTGTGAGGCCAAGCACTTGGGCATACAGCCATCTGCTCACATCTGGCACATTAAGCACTCATTTTCCTCTGACCTAAGATCTTTTTTCACATTCTGTGTAAGAGAAACCAGTTGTCACTGGAGTGAAGAGTTTGCTCTGAGGAAGCACAGGCAGGAAGACACAGGTTTCTCATCAAAATTTTTCCTGTTATTTCTTGCCAGAAACCTCTTGTGCTTTTCCAGGAGCTTCTGAGGATCTGTCCAGGAGTGCCAGATCAGGTACAATCCTCTGTGCCCTAATAATCAGATTCCTGTTCTTTGAGGGACTGATGCACAGCTGCAGCACTGCCATCAGCATTTAGCAAGTTCAGGAGGTCGCATGCAAGGGGAGGAAGCCCAGTGTCCAAAGGCCAGGCCCTGCTCCTTCTGCAGCCCTTCATGCACTGCTCCCTCCCTGACACTCGAGCCACCCCTCCATCCTCCCATGGGGGGTTTCCAGCTGGGGCACGCACAGTGCTGGAGATAACACAGACAGCTCAAAGCCACCTGCCAGTGAAATACAGAAACTCGTCAGCTTTCCATCAGGGTGTTATGAATGGATGATGTGGGTTTAAGTAAGTCCCTGCCTTTTGCCCAGGCCTCTGGCAGCAGGCAGCCACGTTATGGAGGTGGCCAGCACCCCAAAACCCATTCTCATTCCTAAGTTCTTTAATAATGGCTGATTCAGTCTATAATAGAATGAATTATTTATTTAATAGACACTAAATTAACAGACATAAGACTTAGACTATTACTACACAGGAATAAGACAAAAGGGAGCACTAGCATTATACACGCGGGATTAAAGGTGCCATTAATTTTTGAGCTGGCTTGAAATAGTATAAGTTAGGATCCAAGAAACAGTATAACTTAGGATCCAATGTTTCTTACCACCAAATTGTTGAAGGGGCACATATCGGAATCCTTTCCCTCAGTTTCCAGGAAAGTAACCATGAAGTTGTGTCCAAGCTTCGGAGAGAAATCGTCTTGCGCGTTCCCAGGGAGTGTGTAAGAGACTTCTGCCTCTCTGATAATCTGTAGTACTTTTATAGTGTAAAAACAGGCCTTTTGGTCACTGTGGTTTTTATCTCTCCCCACATCTGTTAAGCTGGCAGACCTTTTGGCGCCAGGAGATGATACCCGCTGGGCCTTGCCCACCCGGGTTACCTCTCCTATCTGCACCAGCCACCCGTGGTGGGCAGAGGGGTGACATGCCCTGCACACAGGGGGAGGTGGGGAGCAGCTGCTCAGGAAACAGCTCCTGTGCCTGAGCACAGCTCGGTATCCAGACCAAGGGTTCCCTCAGGGCCTTTCCTGCACAGGGTCACGAGATGGTAACTTGCACGTAAGCAGCAAAAGGATCCCCCTACAATGCCCAGGGAAACCAGACTTTCCTCTGAGTAAGTTTCCTAGAGAAAAAAACTGCTTTTCATCAAATGCAAAAGTTTCCAGGCAACACAGAGATGTGGTAGAATTTTTTGAATGAAAACATATTGGAGATGTTTGAGTCTGAAGTGAGGGATTTTGTTTCAATTGGGGTTTCATTTTACTTCTGATTTTTCCAGATTCAGCCTCAGGTTAGTTTGTGCAGGTGCTGCCTGTCATTAAATATTGCATTGTCATGGCTTGGCTTTTAGTGAATGAAATGTTTTGATGTGAGCATAAAGCATTTCAATCAGCCATTCAGACATTTTCAACTAAAAAATTTATCAGATTTGGTCCTTTGTAAGATATTTCCAAATTTTGCCTACTTCCAAGTAGTGACAGACACAAACTGCACTAAGACTGAGCAGTGCACCTACTCCAACCCTCCAGTTCACCTGAACTGCTTTACTGCCACTCTCAGGACTCTGGGATCAGATTCTCCCCGGGACAGTGGTGGAGATGTGGCACTTTGTCACATGGTTCAGCTGATATGGTGGCATTTGGTCAAAGGTTGGACTCGATGATCTCGGAGGACCATAATGACTCTGACCCTATGCATGATTTGGTGTTACCCACCCCGAGATGTGGCTTCCGAGGGGAGAGGTAGCCTGGCCCAGTGCCTGGCCCGGTGCCTGGCCCAGTGCTCTCCCAGCAGTACCTTGTCCCAGTTCTTCCCCATCTCAGCAGCTTTTGCCCCCACTCCAGTAGCACTTGCCCACAGTGACTATACAGCCTGTCAGAGCTTTCCTGTGATTTCCTGCCAGCCAGAGAAACAACAGGAACAGCTGTGTGCTGTCAGACCCTCAGAGCTGTGT
>VXBT01007417.1:291-52134 GCA_013400235.1 Oriolus oriolus
ATGACCCTTCTTTTCTTTTTAATGCTAGAGGTAGTGATCTGCCTTACAGATGAAGTGTAATTGGGAGGCTCTTCGGGCAGATGGTTTTCTTCTATATTATCTGGCTGGCCCTCTGGATCCAGGGCCTCATACCTATTCTGAAGTGGCACCTGGGTAGGTGATAGGGGTCAGGAGGAATTTTTATTATCTCCCCAAATATGGACCCATTTCTGCTTCCCTTCATCTACCAGGTCTCCTCCTTCTGCCTGATGGTAGGAGGCATGGGAGTCCTCTGACTCCTGGTGGGCTTCTCTCAGGGATGGAAGGGTGAAACTCCACCAGTCTGTTTTCCTTTCACTTTCCCTAATTCTCCTTAGTCTTTCTCCTTACTTCCTCAAGCTTAGCCACCAGACAGAGGAGATCATTCACCTGTTGGTACCACATGCAGGCATCTTTTGCACAATCCCCTGGTACTACTGACAGGCTCAGACAATCCGTACAGGAAGGGGTCCGGATAGATATATCTTTTTTGGGGAGTTCTGTTTGGGTTGGTACACTTCTACTAGCTATAGCTTTTGATTTTTTGGAGACCATTGCTTAAAAAAACCCCAGAACCAAGCAAAGTAAAATAAAAACCCCACTAGCAGGAGGCTGACTGCAACCTTGCCTGCTTGCCCTGCCTGCACAAACTGCCATGCCACACCCTCAGAAACGTGCCATGCCTCTGTTTGCCTGCTCCTGTTCGCTGTGCTCCCTACAGCCTTCTTTTAATTGCACCTCCGATGGCTGGAGGAAGCCCCTCCCTGCACCTGAATGGCTAACGAGAGGAGCTACATGCAGCTGTGTGGATAAGTAAGAGCAGGAGGGAGAAAAGGGTCCATCCCCAACTAAAATGTGAGGGTGGTGAGGCCTCAGCAAAGGTTTCCCAGAGAAGCTGTGGGATACCCCATCCCTTAAAATGTTCAAGGCCAGGCTGGACAGGGCTTGGAGCAGCCTGGTCTAGTGTAACGTGTCCTTGCCCACAGCAGGGGTCTTGGAACAAGATGATCTTTGAGGTCCCTTCCAACCCAAACCATTCTGTAATTCTATGATTTTCCTGATTGTTTTACTTTAATTCTCAAGAAGTGAATTAAATCCAAGAAGCAATGGCCCAAACCAATAGCTTCACTATGTTTCTTTATTATCATGAATTGAATACCCCTTAAAGAGACAGATGATATACAGAGTTAGTAGATGGCTGTATACAAAAGTGAATTTAATTTTTTTTCTCCGTATTATCTCTAATTACCAAATGCACATTAACAATGGAATACTTCGAGTTATAGTACAATATCAATGTTTTTCTATTGCATAATAATTCACTTAATGAAGGGCAGGAAGGTCCATTCTTTTGTATTTCATGCCAAAAAAATTGCATTTAGCTATGTTGTTCCTAATTATTAGATACAAAAGGAAACTAGCAAATAAATAAATTTTACTCCACAAAAAAAAAGCTGTTAGGCAGTACTCTTCACCACAACCCAGATCCTATGTTTTACAATGAAATTCACACTGTTTTAGTGAGTCTAGGCTATTAATTATTATGATAAACAGCATAAATTGATCAAGCTTTGTCATCATAAATTAGAATAAGGCAACTCTTTGCCTTTAAAAAAAATGAAAACAACAACAACCTCTTATTGTACTAGTCAGGAAGGGAAAAGTATCCAAACATAACAGAGACTGGCAGTATATTTTACACAGTCTGTGCTCAGAGTCTAGTGCTGAAAGGCAATACAGCACTCAGAGGGGGACCCCACATCTTTGCTAAAATGGAACAGGATGTAGGAACAGCAACAAAATGCCTGTGGATGCAGTAGGATGGCATTCCCAATATTTCCCTCTGCTGACACTGAGTTTGCTCTATTGAAGCCTTAAGTGTTCAAGATTTGCAATATTGGCTTTTGGGTAGTAGACAGAGTGATCTCCTCAAATAAAAATAACAGGACCACACATTGTTCTCTGTAACTGCCCCTGCTGTGGGGGTAAAGCCAATCCTGTCACATGACGGACTGTCAATGGCTCCATCTAATGTGATCTACTCTCTGATGGCACTGAAACCTTTTACTGGAGCTGCCTTTTTGTCAATACCTTTCTTTCACATAAATTGAACACAGAGGTAGTTTAGCCACAGAAGATATGATTTTCAACCTCACCAGTATGTTCTCTCCCAATAGAGCAAAACTGAGGAGGAAACAAAGTTAAAGGTGAATTATGCGTGCTATGTGAACATCAGCTTCATGTAAGCCTTGTTCTATATTCAATCAAAATTTAAGGACAAACAGCTAATATTTTATTAAAACATCACAATAAAAAGACCAAACTGGGCAACTGGAAACCCTACAGAGAGAGCACACAGAAGCCATCACCTGAAATATGTGGCAATGTGCGACACTGACTTCTCCATTAAAATAAATAAAATAGATTGGGTTGATTTCCCCGCCCAGGACAGCGATCCAGAGGGCGGGGATGGAGAGGAGACTGTGGGTGTAGTCCCAGTCTAAAAGCCCAACCCACGGTGTGCCTGTCAGTTGTCGCACCTGCCCTCCTTCTAGAAGAGCCCAGAGCCCCAGTTCCCCCATTGGTTAGTTCCTTCATGTTTATGTATTACCCCTGTTTCATATGTAATTTGTGCCTAGAAAGTTCTGTGTTCTTCAGTAGCTTATTGGCCATTTTAAATTGTACCCTCCCCTAAAATGTTCTTATTGGTTATGTGTCACCCCTCATCATACCCCGATTGGCTGTATCCTTGTTCCTCCCCTTTCTCCTCCCCCTGCTAGCCGGGGTATAAAACCCCATGTCACATCGTTACTTTGCTCCTTTGCTGGCATCCTCCCTTTGCGTCTGTTCCCCTTCGAGGGAGAATAAACTCGGACTGCGCTTGCCACAAAGAGTCCTTCTCCTCCTTTGCCTCCTCCCTGCCGCACGCTGCATTGTGAGCTGACTGGCTCAGTGTCCAGCGACCCGCTCTTTCGCTGGTATTCACTGTCGCCCTCTGGCCATCCGGGCAGGCCAAGAGGTCACCGCGGCAGAAATACTTCCAGCAGAAGTGTCTCAGATCTCACTTACCTTGTTTCAACTCAGATATATAAAAATCTGAATCAGCCCCACAGTGTAGTCTTTGGATATGTCATTATCTCTCTCATTTCAAGAAAACCATATTCCTGCTGTTACCAGAACTGCAGCAATAGGCTTAGTTGAACCTACCCTAATCAAGGAGCCATTTTTCTGGTGAGGTACTTCTCCATATTTAAAGAGTAGGGGGAAATGTCAACATTTCTATGCTGGTTTGGGCTGGGATAGAGTTAATTTTCTTCTTAGTAGCTGGTATGGGACTGTGCTTTGGATTTGTGCTGGAATCCGTGTTGATGACACAGGGATGTTTTAATTATTGCTGGGCAGTGCTCATGCAGAGCCAAGGCCTTTTGTGCTCTTCACTCCACCCCACCAGCGAGAAGGCTAGGGAGTGGCACAAGGAGTTGGGAGGGAACACAACCAGGACAGTTGAACCCAACTGGCCAAAGGGATATTCCAGACCACATGGCATTATGCTTGGCCTATAAAGCTGTGGGGAGGAGGACGGAGGGGACATTGGGAGTGATGATGTTTGGCTTTCCAAGTGACCATTACGTGTGATGGGGCCTTGCTTTCCTGGGGATGGCTGAACACCTGCCAGCCCATGGGAAGCTGTGAATGAATACTTGTTTTGCTTTGCTTGTGTGCTTTTGATTTCCCTTTTAAACTGTGCTTATCTCAACCCACGAGTTTTCTCACTGTACTCTTCTGATTCTATCCCTAGCCCACTGGTGAGGGAGCAAGAGAGCGGCTCTGCGGGTCTTAGTTGCTGGGTGACAACTTTCAAGGACTGAAATATTTCAAATATGCCACTCAAATGAACCTATCTGCAGCATACCATGATAAGAGATTTTATTGGCCCTATAAAACCTGTGAGCCCTAGGAAGGCTGCTGCATATTGACTAAGCCGATTTCTCTACCAAAGAATTATTTACATATAAACACGCTTTGCTATAAAAGCATGCCATGACATAAAAGATGAGGGGGGACTGGGAGAAACGAGTGTTGTCGAGACCACTTCCAAACAAAAGTGTTTTTGAACCTCACAAGGTATTTCCTTTGGGAAACAAAACAATTTTTATTCAGCCATCTCTATCTCTTGTACATTTCTAGAAAGATATACTCTCTGAGCTACCTATTACATCATTTAGTTCCTGGGATCTACTGTAATAATAATACTCTGTATATAAAAATAGGTCTAAAAGTGTTTTTTAGTGATGCCAATGAATTAAAAAGTCACAAAACTCTAGAACTGAGATTTTTGCACAGTTCTTCATGTATTTACTCTGCCTCAAATATATTTTTAATAGCTTCATGCATTTCTTTCTGCTGAGCCCTAATTTGTTTAGTTTCTAAAAGCACAATTCATGTTATTAGCATGAGCTGGGTCATTTTAAGCATCTTCTGAATGGAGTGCCTCAAGCTTCCTGGGCCTTCCCCACTCTCCAAAGCATTCCTACAGCCACACAACACACTCCAGAAAAGCATTTGTGAATATCTGGATACATCAGCAGCATAAAATTTACTGTGATTCTGATGGGCTCATGACTGTTTCTGCTGAGGGAGACAGAGCCCCATATACAAAGTTCCTGTTGGCTTTTAGCTGGCTGTACTATAACAGACAAATTTTAATCCAGCAAAAAATTAGTGAGGTGCAGATATGTAACACCTAATATGACAAGGTTTTAGAAACTGAACCAGTGTAATGATTTTATGCCATACCAGTACTACCCAGCACCATGGCTGTGGCAGCCTTTCTGCAGCATCGAGAGCCCCAGAACAGATTTACTGTATCATCAAACCACAGTTGAAAATGAAACAACGTCATTTCCTAGTGTATTCACAAAAAAAGTGAAATGAAAAATAATGTAAAATGAAAAAAAATCAGCATTAGAGTTGGAAATGTAGCTGCCTGATGCATCTTCCTTGTGGTTTTTCTGTCTGTTTGTTTGGTTGGTTTTTTTACTAGAAATTTACAGCTGGGGTGCAAATCTAGGCATTTCTTTTGATTGCTGATGAACTCTCCTCATACTCAGCCTTTTTGAGTTAGATCAGCAGAAGAAGTTCTGGAAACACACCCATCCCTGAGTTTGTCTGATCTAGAATGCAAGCCTGCATCACATCACGTGACTGCACTGCTCCATCCCCAGTCCAGCCAACTCCTCTGCTCCCAGCAGTCATTAAATGGAATCTGAGCTTGTGCAGCAATGCAGAGGAAACACGCGTCTTGCCAAACCCCAGGTTTTACTTTCAGACTCACAGTGGGAGCACTGACCCAGCACTATCTGGGGTTATGAAACCTGGCTGTATCCCACAGTCTGAGGTGCTCAGGCAGCCTTCAAACCACAGAAACACCACTCTCAGCCCTGCTCAACATCCCTCATACAGCTGCCTCCCAACAGCAGAGAGTTTTCCCATTTTCAACTATTGAAATAAATTATTTCTTTGCAATTTCAAAATGTTGACTTCAAAGCTGTAGTCAAAAGAACCTAATATTCAGAGCAAACATGAATTCATGAGGCACAAGGAACTGAGAAACAAAAAGCACAGGAAACAAGTCACTTCTGAACTTCTGCTAAAAGCAATAGTTTTTCTCTAACAACTGAAGAATAATTTCATCTCAGTACACACATTTGCTTCACTCACATTACCACCTCAAGGATTTGCTTCTCCAGAGGTGTGAAGTCCCACTTTGAGATGTCCTGCGGCATCTTAAGCAGCAGCTTGTGCAGCATGGACTGGAATTTTGCTATTTCTGGTGACTTCAAACATCTGTAAACTAGTTGATCAGACACATCTTCCACAGTGTCTGCAAAGCTCTATAATTTTCCTGAGTTTTTTTAGCAGTCAAATGATGTTCCTCAGCTGCTCATTAATAAACACTGGCCACATTATCTGCCTTCGTATACTAACAGTGTAATACAAGCAGCTCTCACAGTGAGAAGACCTTTTGGACAGACAATGTCTGGTTACAGAGCATCAAAGAAAACATTCAGCCACTTAAAAAAACCAAACCAACTGAAAAACCTCAAACAATCAAAAGGCAAAAATCTTTTCACCTTAGCAGAATATAGAGGTGAGAAACTTTAGAATTAATTTACATTTTGGTACACTCCTAAACTCAATATTAAATTGCTTTTCGTTTTGTTACCCTGATCTTTATTAAATATTCCATTTTCCTTCTTGAAGTGATGACATCTTACTGTAAATCAACCTTTGGTTGGAGACAAATAAAACCAGAATTCATTCTACTGGGATCTAATTACTCCAGCTGGATTATGTTTTATCAAACAGATGCTTGCAGATTTTCTCCTTTGCTGTTTCTTTCTAGAGAAGACCACTAATATATTTTTGGAAGTTTCCCACACTAGCTGCACTTTGCTAATCAAACTTTGTGCAGAAATAGCCTTGTGTGCTCCACCTGTAAGAGTTTTCTGAATTTATATATTTTGAAAATATATAAAAGCTCTTTGAGCAGCTTTTCCATTCAGTCCTTGCTCTCTGCAGTCTGCCCTCATAGCACAGCCCAAGGCTGGGGCTTCATAGAGTCATTTTCATGATGTAATAAATTACCAACATGAATCAGGTACATCATTAAATAATCATGTTAGCTTACAGAAAACCCCACACATTAAAAACCTGTTTCCCTGACAAAGCAGAAACACAGAGCTTCAGGCAGCTCCTCAGCTCAGCAGCTCCTTGCCTGCGGAGTCCTCCAAGGCAGGAAGGTTGAGCTGGGGACTGGTTCTTACCCCAGAGCTCCTGTCCTAGGGAAAAAGCCAGAGTCACAGGCCAAGGACTAAAAGGTGACATGGCAAGGTGATGGAGCACGATGACTTCTGCTGGAGAGATGACTACTAGAAGTTCAATGCCAATGCCACTCTGAGAAACCCTATGGCCAAAACGTCCCACCTGCCTATTTCTAGTTTTGGTCACATCCATAAGCTGTTTTTTTTCCAGTTCTCCTCACTAAGTACATCCAAGTCACCACCAGTACATCACCTCTTGCCTTTGCCAATGGCACTTTGTTCTTTTTAACAACACGGAGTAAATACCAGGTTTCAGGAAAATGTCTCTGCAGGCTGAAGCTCACCTGCAAAATCTCTTTTGCCTCTCTGGCTCTGAAGCCTCATGCTGTAAAGCTTTCTTTCTCTACCCTGGGAGGCATTAAGCAATTGTCCCAGGCTTTTCTGGATCCTGAACTACAAGACTGAATATCATCAGTGCTACAGAGCCACCGAACTCCAGTTATTCCTTCTCCTCCTCCTTGCATTGGTTGTGGCCAGGTAAAAGACCAATAAGAGAGCTTTCTTCCAATAAAGGTGTTCTTCAATTTGAGATGTGGGATCAATATATAGTCACATCATGGCCAGCATTCCCCTTGCAAGGTAGGTACACCACAGCTAGGTGATACACCAGAGCTGAAGCTGATGCACTGCTGACTGCTCCACAGCAACAACCAGAAGATTTCAGTAAAACCGAGCTGAGAAAAAGTTGGAAAAATGATTATTTATCTCCTACTGTTCTCTTGTTTTTGAGTTTGGCCAGGTTGGGCTGCCTAAGGCTTGACAGTACTGCATTTTCCTCATCTGATTTATTATTCATGAGTTCAGCTATAAAGACAGGCATAAAGATCACTAATCTTATACCAGCAGCTGAAGTTTACAGGCTCCATATCCATTAACACCCTTCAGCTTCAACCATTAAAGCAAAATATCTCCGAAAAACTAGCAATGAACAGGGTAAAATGGAAATAGCTCCAAAATGTTGACATTCCTCCCAAAATATTTTCCCATTGTCTTGAGCTACGGACACAGCAGGTTTCATGAGACCCATCTTTGTAATCTGACCATTGTATGGCAAAACTTCACATAATATATCCATTTCACAATCACAATAGTAATCAGAAAATCCCGCCGTTTTAATTGTGCAACGTACTATTATTATTATCTATATAGAGCTACCATCCCAAAAGGGATGTGCTTTGTGCTGGGGAGTGGAAGGGGATGGGAATTGACGTCAGCAGCCCTACAACTCTCTGCACTCCTGAATTATCATTTTTTAACCTTGGGGAAAAATTGAATTCCGCTACTGAATAAATTTAGCACAGAGTCAACTTAATGATCACATTAGTCCCTGTCTGTTCTCCCAATGCCCATTCACTATTTAATTAACCTATTTTTGTAGGTTACTTTTTGGAGCTATTTTTAGGTAGTTTAATCTAAGTAGTCCCTTCTCTGAAGATGGTTACATGAGTTACCTTTCTTCTACCAACTGTGTCATTGTCACTTGGGTGTTAGCAGGAACATGGTTATGCCAAAGCCTGCTCCGACTTAATCTCTCAGTATATCGCTGCCCAAAATCAATGAGTTTTTTTTTTCTGGTTAATTCCTGGGACAACAGAAATCATTCCTGCTACTTTAGCAACTTGCTAGAAGATGGATTTTCTTCAGTCAGACCAATAATTCAATCATCATCATGGGCTGATTTAATTACAGGGGGGTGGAAAAAGACCCTATACATCATTTTCCTGGAAGCAAGACCCACACACCAGAGATCTTATGACAAAGCCTTCGCGTGCCAGCCCACACAGACTGCAGCTGTAGCAGCCAGAGGGGCGTCTGGTGGTGAATGCGCTGACAGAAAAACCTCATTATCCAAACTGGGGAAGTGACGTACATACTTCTTTTGTCTGAAAAGGGTGCAGGATGGACATGACTAACAACCAGAGAGAGTTGTTATTGTGGTTTGTTTGCCTCAGTGCACAGTTAACTGTAAAGCTGAAAAACAGGCAGCTAAAAAACATACCAAAATAACTACTACGGTAGGAGCCCAGCCCAAGCTTAAAAATGTACAGAATTGCCATTTGGAGACTGGGATTTGCCTAAACTGTTTGGAAAAGGAACCTGAAAAAAGAGACCCTGCTTCCCCAGCTGATCCATAGAGAGACTGGGCATCTTTTGGAAGAAATTTATAACTACCAGGATAACATTTTGAGCGATTGTGATACTGGCTGTCAAGATCTCACACGTCTTTAGCTGCAGCAGATTGCTGCAGACTAGCCTTTCCCTTTGCTGAACATATGTCTGAGATTTTATCTGGTAAAAAACCCCCCCTGTTTTGTTCTGTGTATGCTTATTGCAGTTTAGAGCAATCTGCTGGCAAATCAGCCTTTCCAGCCTCATTCTCTGCCTATTGAAAACACATCAAACAATTCCTTATACCTCTAATGGGTAAGAGATGATGGCTAAGGCTTTTAAGTTCCTTTTCCAAAATACTCCATCTATGTTTTAATGAAAAAGCAAGCTCTTGGGACTTGGAGGAATGGGGAGGGGCTGGCAGGATATCTTAGCTGTCTCCATTATTTTAATAAAATTAGCTGAAGTCCCTTAGAAGTGGGAAATAAAATGTACTCTAGAGTGGTGAATCCAACACTATAATCTCTTCCAGCATGTAGCTTGAAGTAAGAAACAGAAAATAAAGGATTGTCTTAAAAGAGTTAAGAGGATTAAAAAAGTTTAAAGGTAAGAGTAAGAAGCATGACTGACAAATGTGAAAAAAATAACAGAGAAGGACAACAATAATAAAAAGACTAAGTAATGGAAGAGATTATTAATGATCACAAAGCCTGACCTGTAACTGGATGCCTTCAAATTAACTCAGCACACACATCAAACATTGCCTTTTCTAGCCTCCATCCTGAGAAAACATAGTTCTATTCTTCTCTTCTGAAATGTTCCTATATCATATATGATTGTTAATAGAATAATTGGGTTTTTCATATTATATGTGTTGATTATATATCATTACTAATAATATAATATCTAATTTTTCTTTCACATAAAGAAAATTAATTTGCTTAATTACCATGTAAGCAAAAAACCAGTTTCAGTAAACCTTGCTGTGACTAAATATATCACTATACCACTGCCCATTAATAAGAAAATAATAGAAATTGCTAAAATGACAATTATTTATGATATTAAAATAATATATAATAGGCATTTTCTAATACAGTGTCTATAAAACTATGCTTCTAATAGAGCACTATTTTCACCTTATAGTTGTTGTATTTTCAACAACACTGGAGATCTGTAAGATACAGAATTCCACAACAAATATCAAGTATGGATATCAGCTATGAGGTTTTCTTGAATTATGCGCAATAATAACACAAAAAATTAAATACGAGGTAAATGTAGTATAAATATATAAGAGAAAAACAAGAGTGTGCGTACCATGAGCATTCTTTTTTTTAACCGACTTTAACTTCCAGTATTCTGCCAGGACCTTTTTAGATGCCACTCTAATTCATCTTAGGAGACAACATATTCATTAATGTCTACAATGGATACAGGATTTGTTATGCTATTAATATACTTAGCAACTGCAGAAAGCAAGAAATGGTGCACTACCTGGAGAGCTTTTGCTGGATAACTACTTTTTTTTCAAGTATGTAGTGTAATGTGACTGGCTGTGACTTTTTGGGTGTCTGACTGCACCAGGAATGCTCTGCAGCAGAAAATGCCCTTATTAATGCAAGATCTGCCAAAAGATATGATCCCAGTTGCTTTTTTGCTGCATCTAGGAATAAAATTAGGTGTTCAAAAGGATGCCTGTAAGTAGGAAGGACAGTGGATGCAAAGCAAAAGCCAAAACCAACAGTGAAAAATGAACAGAAATTCTGAACTTTGAGGTCTTAAATTTCATGTTACCTTACCAAGCGTATTGTCTCTAAGTATTACCACCTCCTCTCTCCAAAAAATTTCATACCTAATTTGATAAAGACAATATTCTGGTTTCTCTTCAGATAATACGAATCTGTGAGACTAGTTAAAGAAAATTAAATAGCACCTAGTTTAGGAGCACAGTTGTTTTTTACCTTTTCCAATTTTTGTTCTGAATACCTTTCTCTTTTAAAAATATATTTCTTCCTGATAACAGCCTTAAAATACTGTAAATATCTTGTAAAATCCCCATTGAGCTGTAAGATTACCTTTCAGCTCGGCTGCAAGTTGATATGCTAACAACCAGCAAGCAGTAAGCTCTCCTGACCTTGAAGGGACAAGCTGCTGCAATGAAGTGAAAGACTGTATTTCATTGCAACTGCAAAAACAACTCCAAATCTTCATTTTTCCTGTCCTCAGCCCAGATCTGAGGTGTTGTCTCAATGAAATTTGGAAATTACATGTCAAAAGAACTTTGTTCCAACATAAAGACAAACTTCTCTTTTGTAGGAGCTGACAGAGAAAAGATACAGTGTCTGCAGTGTCCACATGGGTACTGCATTCAGCATCCTGAAAATCAGTTCACAACTACTTGTTGCTCGTATGTTCTAATCTCTTCCAAAGGGGCTTCTTCCAAAGCAGATTGTCAGAAATGGGGAGGGGGAATCCTGAAAACCAGTGCTTGGAGGTCCAGCTGAGAACTGCAGCAAACAAAAAAAATCTGTCATTGCATATTAATGCTGATCAAAATCCTCTAAATTCAGGATCAGACTAATGACTGTGACTACTTGTCATCCAGCCATCAATCCAGCCTGCGTAGGTAAATGAGATTAGTGCTAAATTTGTCATGCCAAAGTCCACTCCTGGAGGTATTGGGAGTGCTGTGGCCTTGTTAGGTGCTAGTTCTCAGGGGCTAGGAGGCAGTTTAAGGGGATTACTGGCACTATTGCTGGTTGATTGAAAATATCGATTTTTGTCTATGGGGCACAAGTTGTCAGACATACCATCATCTGGTCCTTACTCAAAATGTACTAAGTTCATACTGCGGTCCTAGTGCTGCCATCTCCTTTTTTGTTCAGACTATGGAGAAAGGGTACAGAGAGAAGGGCAAGCCTGCACATTCTCACCTGACACCACGTGGCTCTCTGTCATGCACAGATAATGCTGGTTTTCCTTCCTCTTGGCAACATCCAGAGGTCTGTTTTATGTTGTTTATTGCTCACTGCAAAATGGCTGCATGTACCTGACCTGATTATTATTCTTTGTTTTATGAAATGAAGCAAAACATGATGCCATGTTGAAAGAGCTGGATTAGTATCACGATTCTGCACACTAACCTGACAAAACAGGACCAGGCTCTCCTACAGCCCCTGAGGCTCCTCCTTGCAGAGCTCCACGGAGCTGCTCCGTCACACCACAGTTCAGCACGCACATGGAATGCCAAAATACTTAGATACTTTGGGCACTGATCCATATAGCATCCACAGCATAAACTCTGAAGCTTTATGGAGAAACCCATAGCTGCTGAAGTAACCACACATCTGAATTTCTTCCTTTTTCCATGCCCTCAAGGCAAATTACATTTATAAAGTTTACTGCAGTCCAAACCCAGAAATAACCACTGTAATAATGTATTCTGACCATACTGCAACAGATTCATAGTACTTCGGTGAGGAATACGTATTATGTAGTATATAACTGAAGTTTACCAGAAGATATTTCTGGAAAGATATTGCATTTTACTTTAAAAACTTCAATGGACAGAGCTTAGAGAAACCAAAAACTTAATTTCAACACAAAACCAAATCCATCATTGGCAGGAAACCATTCAAGTTTTCATTTTATATGGTTTCTCTCTCTGCTTCCCTACCTCCGTGACCCAGACTCCTCTCCCTACCCACCAGCCTGTAGCTTCCAGTTATTTTAACTATTAGAGTGGCAGAGGTCTGGCATAAAAGCCAACTGGACAGTTGAACAGGCATCAGTTTTGTTCCACAGGTTTTCTTGGTTTCAGGTTTGTTTTTAAAGAAGAGTTGAGGACGTTTTTTCCACCCTGATGCCTCCAGTGATTCAGACTCTTGTAATGAATGCAGGCTTAGTCTATAAAATTTATCAAAACAATTTGCAATCTCTATGTTAACCAATTTGCCCTATCGTCTAAAAGAATCAGCACACAGTCTAGAATGATACTGTGCTTTTACACAAGAGTTTTGCTGCTAACTTTAAGACAGATTGTACCTCTTGTTCTCATTTTTCCCCAGCTTCCCCAGGGGAAAACTCAAAGCCATGTAAAATTTCAGACAACTGGCTTATGTAGACAGCTAAAAGAGAGGCAGAGGGAACACAGATGTTATACAGAAAACCAAATTCAGCCTTAGTAATGCAGAAGCAAACATAGCCCTTAAATTTAAAAACAGGTAGGTGAAATGTAAGGATTTTCAGTACTCTCTGTTGAGTTGAAAACTTGGAAAACTTTAAAAACCACTCTAGATATGCAAAAATCATGAAAAACAGAGTCTGTCCACAGAATGCAAACATGACCCATGCACTGAATCATAAGCATCATACATTACAGGACAAAACAAAATTACGGTGCCTTTTATTCTGTTTGAATAAGACTGTACTCCACCAATAGTCCTTCCAATGTCCAAAAGAGGGAGAGTGATGAAATCAGCACCCCAAATGGCATGTAAAGCATTGAATTTCCAGCCTGAATAGCTCACTACATACATTGTCTATTCTTTAGGATAACTGCCACAGGATTTCTCTCTATGATCGCTGCAAGAAGCCTTTAGAAAGCTTACCAGCTCTGACCAATACATTAGCTACAGCTTCAATTACCCTGTTAATGTGAAACGTTTTTCAGCATGCAGCTTCACAGAAGCCAGTTAGCAACACTATTACCTTCACACTTAGTGGGTGAGGAATTGAGAAAGATTAACATTCAAGAAAAGAAGTGCTTAGCTGACTTATGCAGGTAATAATCATGAGGACATAATTATGCCAAATGGAAAAGAAAGGGAAAAACACACTTGCAAAAGTAATGAAAATGCTGAATCTTAAAAACAATCCTATAACGACTAGTAAGGCACTATTTCTAAGCAATGCTGGCATACAAATGAAACACACAGAAAGAAAACTACCCAACAGAGAGTGCAACTGGGAATGTTGGTAAAGTGCACTCCATAAATTCATGCAAACAAAAGAAATCATTAAATACAACTTTGTTCGCCAAAATCAACATACAACAATACATCTTTGTTTAGATGAATTCTCCTTTGCTATAACAAATAGCTGTGTTAGCCAACAATGCAGTGAGGAAAAGACCATGGTAATCACTGCAACCCAAGCCCCACAAAACTGAATGTTCCTTTAGAATATATCTAATTTGCTCTCCATATTTGAAATGTAAATGCTTTTTATCAACTACAGTAGTCTCGTAATAAGTCTTTTGAAATGGCTATGTTTACTGTAGCAACTGAATCACTGTGAATTAACAGAAGTTTCTTCCTTTGTTGAGAAACAACATGAGCTCTGATTGTGAAAATGACTTAAATTCCTGCACTACAGCCCACCCCTGAACAAAGCACTAAGGTTTTTACCTGTTTTGCTAAACTGTGATGAAGTTAAGCATGTATTTAAAAACTTTGCAGAGTCTGAATACTGCATTTTGCTAAGCCAAACTGCACAAGATTGTACGCACTGCCAAGTTGGACAAGCTGGCCTAAAAACTTTGTTCACGTGCCAGAAGGTTTGCCACAGTGTGAGCCTTAGACATTTATTTAGAAAACTTCATGTACCAAAGACTAAGTCTTGCTGGCTGCAAAAGGTCTTTGCTCTGTCCAAAGTAAACAGGAAGAGAAGAAGTTTGAAAAGAAGTAGCAGTAGCCTGCAGCTCACTCTGAGCTGAATCACACCGGCGCAAGAACCTCTTCAAGGGAGATGTTACACCAGAAACCCAGAGCACCATCCAGTTCAGGAGACCTTCATTCCATTCACCATTCTGCCTGGACATACCACCTGTCTTGGCTGCCATCATTCGGTCTCTAGGTGGGACATGTCCCTTGAGCTCCTGTTTTAATGTAAAGGGATGAACAATCAAATATAAGACATCACTAGGGTTTCTTACTGCGAAGAATCAACTGCTAGAATCTGCTACAAAACACCTCCTTCTCTAAAGAACATTTTGGACTCATGACACTACCACAAGAAAACATCTGACATTTAAAGATGATAGAATAGCATTATGAAAGATAAGGGAGGACTGAACTCCTTTCGCCACTAAAGAAAAAGCATTCCAGTCTTTGGCCTCCTGGGATGTCTCAGTTTCCACAGTGACCCACCTTCTGCAGAACGTGCTGGCTGGATGATGCTACACATCTGCCATCCTCCGTTGTTACTTACCTCTCTACATCCACATCCTTTTTACTCCAATTTCTTAGCTTGTCTGTCTGGCAAAAATGAACAGTTCACCTAGAATTCAATCTGCTCTCCTGTTAATTAATACAACTCTGAGCTGCACCATCTCAGTAAACCCAAGCCCGGCATGCTGTAGAAACCCGCTGCCCAGTCAGCTGGGGGACAGAAAGATTTCACAGGAAAGAAGGCCACCTACCAAACCATCCAACCCACTCTTCATGTGCCTTCAGCTACACAGATTTTTTTTCTTGGAGAGCTTCCGTCAAGGCCTCCGCAGCTCAGATCACTTAAATCACTGCTTTGCACACACTGCAGGCCATACACTGTGTAGGGAAGTACTGTTCATTCCTAAGAGGCAGAAATCAAACAGAATTGTGTTCCTTTATGAAAAAAAGAATCTTTTCCGGTCTGTGAAACAGTTTCAAAATGTCTTCAATGCTCTTCTTCTCCTGTCTGCAGCTCTTTTTTTTTTAAATGGGACTTTCCAGATAATTTGGATGCCAGCACAAATTATTTGGCAAAGGCTGGACTGCTGGCAGGTGGGCTGCTACTCTGGCAGTTTCGAGTTGGACAAAAAAAAAATTAAATCAATCTACAAAACACAAAACGGCCGAACAGATTAATCATTGGCTGGTAAGCCACATCCCCTTGAGGCTGTTGATCAGGCTCTATCCCTGGCTGCCAGCCTGCTGGAGTACAGATGGAAGAACTGGCTGCTGAAACACTTCTCTCGCCCACAGCTCAGCATGAGAAGGGATCCCAAGCGCTGTTGGAGAATATTTCCTTGGTAACTTATCTTCTACTTATCAGTGCCTTTCCACTGCAGAAGCAGTATTTCTTTTCCTTAAGCAAGATCTAAAGGAAATTATTAGTGATTTTCAGTATTTCTTTCAAATCAGTTACTCCTTGCAGAACACTGAGCAAAGTAAATGGAAATTGTTTTCTTGCTCAAAGATTTCATTTTCACTGCAACACAACTGGAGACATTAAAGATAAAAACTTTGCAGCTATTATTTTGTGGGCTCAACTTCTCTATTTCCAAATATCATGTAATTCTCTTTTGGTAGTTTTGACAAGGTTCTACCTGTGTTAATACTGAATTTGCGGTGTTTATATCTTACACACTACCTGTATATTTCTGCAATAAACAATACACATTAAATAAGGTATATATTACATCATAATGAATCAAGGGATTCAAATGTAACTGCGCTCCTTAATTCCGTGGGTGTATTAAGAAAATGTGGTAGGGTTGCTTCCATCACAAAGCTTTGTATACAAAAGTATTGGCATCATATCATGTGCACCCTGCAGATGCCTGGGAATGGAGCAAATCCAATCCCTCGTTATGATACGCCCCTGATGTTATGACTTGGATATGACCATGATGTGTCGACACAGAGATTAATCAGTATTCTTCCGATTTTAAGAAAGGCTGCAAATTTAAGCAATAAGTCAAAAAGAAAGTTTGGAGTGGTCACAATTAATGCAAATAAAATAACATTCAAATGAAATACATGCTGATACATGAATATCCCAAGCCCTAGAAGCAAAATCTCTCAGATTTCAAGAATTACATGTGATGATGTTTTTTCACTTAATTTGTATTCATAGAATTACAGAATGGTTTGGGTTGGAAGGGACCTCAAAGATCATCTTGTTCCAAGACCCCTGCTGTGGGCAAGGACATCTTACACTAGACCAGGCTGCTTCAAGCCCCATCCAGCCTGGCCTTGAACACTTCAAGGGATGGAGCATCCCACAGCTTCTCTTGGAAACCTGTTCCAGGGCCTCACCACACTCACAGTAAAGAATTTCTTCCCAATATCTCAACTAACCTTGTCTTCTGTCAGTTTAAAACCATTTCCTCTTGTTCTTCACTACATGCTCTCGTCAAAAGTCCTCCAGGTCTCTTGGAGCCCCTTTAGGTACTGGAAGGTGCTAAAGTTTCTTTGGAACCTTCTCTTCTCCGAGTTGAACAAGGTTGTATTGTTCCATTCCTTTCTTAGCACACAGCACACAAAGAAGCATTTGTTTTTAATTTTCCAGTTTAGTGAGTTCTCCTAACAACCTCCTGCTCTCTTTCACATCCACCAGCTTGTCTTTCATCTGCTCTCTCACAGTGTCCCATGGATCGAGTGATCAGCACAGAGAGGGTGTTATGCAGGTCAAAATCCCTTCTCCCAGCCCCTTTTGTTCCAGCTAACTGTCATGCCTAATCTCTGTGCAGAGCCAAGGGCGTTGTATTAATCAGCTGTTGGTGTATCTCTTGCTTCTTAAATTCTACTCTCTGCTTTACCCGGACCTGCTCTGAGCTGGCAGTTTGATTAGATGGCAGCTGGGGGTCCCTCACAAGCAATGAGGCCCTGCAAGCTGCTCAGCTTGTGGTCTGACAGTGGGACATGCATGGATACAGCCAGCAAAGCAGCAGGACACACTCCAGAGCCTGGGAGGGACTTGCCAGTTACTGGGCTGGCAGCAACACCAGGGTAAGGTTGCCTTGCAACTTCATTTCCAGTCTCCTACCAGCTATTTAACTCTTACTGTAATCAAATCAGCTCATTTGGACTTCACTCACAAATCCTGGATGGCAGAGATGTCTAGGAGAGGGAACAGGTGGGGAGACCTTGGATCCCTCAGGAGCTGTCACGTCTCTTCTTACTAATGGACAAAGGGGCAGAACCCATGGTGCCGCCACTCCACACATGTTGTGTGGCTCTCCAGAGCCCCAGGCACAGCCTTCCCAGGAGCTGCCAGGCTCAGATTGGGGACTGATGGGACCAAGTGCCAAGTGAGTGAAGAGAAGCATCCCTACGCAGACATCAGGCTGATCCCCTCTGGCAAAGAGCTGGGGAAAGGATGTTTGGAGCTCCAGAAATAGTCACATTTGGGAGGAGTTTGTCCCTCTCAAGAGTTACGAAGTAGAAAGACCACTGCTAGCGAAAGGGAAAGCACTGATTTCTTGGTTAGCATTGGCATGGTAGAAGAAAACATGCAAACCTATCAGAAATTGCTGAGGCAGTGATATTGGTCCACGTTTTCAAAGGGCAAGTAGAAAGGGGAGGAAATATGGGACTGTCATAACCACAAAGGTGAGGGAGAACATAAAACTCCCAAGAAAGCTGTTTCTGTACTACAGCCAAAACTAAACCCAGGCTGTAACAAATCTTTGGGGAAGGTGCCCAGAAAAAAAAAAAAAAATTAAAAGCACTTTTTCAATCATTTTCGTTAGGAAAGGCAACATCAGGACTGGATAAGGGTATTTCTAATATTATTTTTAGCCAAAGAGAATCAATTTTAAGTTGTAGAGGGAAGATAATATAAGAAGAGAAAAAATAAAATTCCTTAAAAATGTCAAGGACATGACAACAAGAGACCAAATGATCAGCATGAGAAGACTTGGAGTTCATGCTGAAGCAGAAGGTCAAGAGACAAAACCATTAATACCCTGTTTAATATTTTTAAAGGCTCAAACCCACCATAGAGGGTCCATGAATATAATTTGATCCATTTTAAGTGGTAGCTTCACACTGAACTCCCAAACTGGTTTTCTTACTCCTTGCTAGTTTCCTCCAGCACCTACATTTGACTCAAGTCATTACAGCAAATATATGGCAAGCTGTGGAAAGTATTTTTGGCACATAATGCAAACCGTAGGTACTTGGCAGGCACAGCAGACAGTTGCAGTGATTGCCTCGGCATTGCCTCTGTCACTTAGTAAAGTCAGTGATAGATTTGGCCGAGCTGCTACATCCTCCCAACGCGGCATTCGGATCGCACACCGTCCATTCATTCTTAAAAACAGCAAATTCCAAACCAATGTGTGAGACAAAATATATCACCTTGGATCTACACACAATGTACTTTCTCTACTGAGCATGAAAATATTCCACCATAAACCTGCAGTGAATGGCAGTTCTCCGTGTGCCACGCAATTGAAATGCTGGAGCTGAAAATGAAGTGGTGGAGGAAAAGCAGTTAGAGAAAAGGCAGGAATGAAATGGGACTGTTATTATGAAGCTCTTTTAAAATAACTTATATACCATAAATAATAAAGAACCAAGCTGGTTTAGCAGCAGCATGCTGTTACTGCCGGTTAGGAAGCTGGAAATATGTCTGTTAAGTCTGCTCTTTTCTGCTCCAGATGCGAAAGATCTTCCCTCTCCAACTATTTTTAAAGCTTTCAAGTTTTCCAGGTTACCCTTCACCTTTACTGCATCACTGCTCAAACGCAGCATAGGCAGGACAAACAATTGTAAAAAAAAGAACCTGAAACCTCACCAAACTGTTCTGTATACTGTCATTTCCCCTCAATTTTTATAGGGAGTAAAAGGCCCGGAGAAGCATTATGCCATCAAGTGCTGACATGCACCCAGGACAGTGGAGCCCAAGAATAGGGTCTTTCATCATTTTAACACTTATAATGAGACCAAAACTTAGCTGGCCACCATGGGCTTGACTCTTGGAAAATACATGCAAAGGATATTGTAGAATTTAATAGTGGCAAGTTGAGGTAAGCAAAAATGTTGAATTCAAAAAGAAAATAAAAGATTTATGCTCATACGAATGCATAGCAGCATTCCAAGAAGGCTCAATATGTACCATAAATCAAACTGAGCTATAAGAAAATCACAGTGAAGCTAGACAGGATAGGTGCTTTATAGTATAAAGTAATTATAGCAAGTGACCAGCTGTACTTTTGTAACAGTAACAGAAATTCTACACACTCTTCAACCTTCTTTTATCTTCTCTTGCCAATGGTAATCGTTTTGCAATACACTGCTCACAAGAAAGATACCACTTAAAAGAAAAATCTACATATCAGGCCCACCATCTGTTCTACAATCTATTCCACAATTAGAAAATACGTGTGATATTGTTGTTCCATGTCGGTTCATGGGAAGCGGTACTGTGCAGGAAGAGTTTGTATGTTTTGTACCTCAAAAGCAGCAAACAAAATGTAATGCAGGGAACAGGCAGAATGGGCTGTTTTAATTGAAGTGAATAGAGAACAAGCATTCTCTTGCCTTAGAGATCTGCCTCCAAGTGACTCCTGCTGTTGTTTGTGACTTGCACGCATGATGTAAGCTGCATGCCAGACCAGGAATCACTTTCCCTACTCCAACCTGGCCTGACCCCTCGCTGATCGCTATCCTGCCGGACAGATCAGGAGGCACCGAGAAGGAGGAAGGCACGCAAACCACAAGATGATGCAAGAATAAATCGCACAAGAAATATGTACTAGGGATTTCTAGTCCCTCTCAGAGATCAAAGTGGCAGCGAATGAAATTTAAAAATAGTCGGAAATGCAGAAGCATTTTCAACTTAGCACTTGTTCGTTTGTTTTTTACACAGCAAATAAACAGTACACAAAAATCTTAACTAATAAATTTGAATGCATTATAAAGCATAGAAGAGATGCACTGCCTTCTTGCATGAGAGTTGAAGCTAGACCCTGCTAAAAAGGGATTAACAGTAGGTCATGGGCAGGATATCCCTTAACTGTGTGCCACAGGCTTCTTAACTTGCTCTTCTGAAGCAGCTGTTGGACAGCCTGGAACTGTGGATTCACTGTTCCAAACCTGGAACTGGATGGATTCCTCCTCCGATCTGTGAGGGCAATTCCTACCCAGCCGCAGGCAGAGTGCCAGCAGCTATGAGCGACCTCTTTACAGAGCCTTGCTTGCTTCATCTTAAGTACACTCATTATTTCGGTTCTAAATTGCTCTCAAATCAGGCAAGCAAAAGTGTCAAACTAGGTAGTGGTTCTGCAACATCGACAAATGCAGCTTAAGGCTGACACTGCCAAACTAATCTTCTCTTTTGATCTAAAGATTTACTTTCTTAGAGTGAAAGACTAACAGCTAACCTAAAGTTTCTGGAAAACCTGGCAGCAATATGTATCATTTGGCAGCTTAATCCCCTCTCTCCCCCGAGGATGAAAATTAGGCTAAATTGCTAATGCGAGCAAACTAACAAAATCATTATATGCAACAATTTTAAATGTAAAGCAGAAACCTGAACTAGGTTATTTCTGTGTATTGCACAAATCTCACTACAATTCTACAAAAATATATAACACAAACCTATCAATACATAAAAATCCACATCTATATGTGGATTTATAGCTCCACAGTAACTGGAAAGCCTTGGATTGATGCAAATGAGGAATGCAGGAGTTATTTTAATTATGTGCACTTCTCCGTCTGGTTTCAAAAGATTAAGCCTTATTAAAAAAAAAGTGGATTTCTTTAACTAGCACATAAAAAATGTCCCTTTTGCCTACAAAAAAAGAAAAAAAAGCCATTAAAACTCTACTTCTAATTCAATCAAAAATTTCAGTTCTCACAATGCTAAGAACAGCACACTTTAGATCTTTTCCAATTTCCTAAGCTATCACAATCAATTTTTTTAAGACCTGGAACTTATCCTAATTAAGATCTTTGCTTTGATATCCTGAGAATGACCTCAAGGATTCATTCTAATAAACAGAAATGATTCCTGGTAGTCTTCAGTTCTCATAAGCTTTGCAGCAAAAATCAGTTAACTCATTCCATGACAAAATAACTTGTCGTTGATCATTCCATCCAAAACAGTATCTGTAACACACTGATACAGACTTGAAAAGGAAGATGTGAGTTACTCAAATGAAATGGAAGCTTCTCAGGGAGAACTCATTTGATGTTTTCTCCTTTCAATGCAACTTTGACAAATAAAATTAATCAGCCCCCTCAGTTGAGAGGAAAAAACCCACATTTGAAGTAGGTGTCCTGATTCATGTCCTCAAAAGACTACACTGACACAGTTACCTTCACAAGCTCAAGTCTTCTCATCTTACCCAAGCACCCAACAAAGCTGACAGTGGGATTTTTACTGATTTCATCTGGAGGTACCTTTGAGTAAATTACTACAGTGGAGATGTTACTCGGCTCTGAAGAATTATTTCTAAACTCCTTTCTTTTTGTTTAATAAATCAGTGTCATCTGCCCACGTTAAATTAACACTTCCCAAAAATGTAAACTTTGCATTAAAACTTCACTGGTTACCCACTATAACAACACTTACAGAGAGGCTGGTCAGACACCAAACAATTTGGTCAGCAAAGTCACGGGGTGCCCATTTTTCAAGATATTCATACCCCAAAGGAACACTGTGCTGAGCAACCTGCTCCTGGTGGCCATGCTTCGAGTAGAGAAAGGAGAAAAAATCTCCAGATTCCCAGAGCCTATGTCCAAACTCAGGTCTTCTGTGATTATGTGAAAAATATTCATGAATTATAGAGAACACTGCACTGCAGTTGACAAAAGACCACATTAATTTTAGTCTGCATGTGGCTCATTAATAACTAATTATAATTCAAAATACAGGCAGATTTCATAGAGAAAAAATCCGTGGTCACAGAAACATCTTCACCCTCCTCATCAAACAATTCTTTATATCGAGAAGTTACTCCATGCAGTTAAAACTTCAGTTTGCTTTTTATGCATGCAGGAATAAAGTCAACACTGAACAAGGCTTTGTCAAATATCTTTTATATGCCACTGGAAAGGATAAGGTCATATTATTAAATAATAAATCTTATCTGCTTTTACAGATCCCCTTATATTACTGAGAGCTGATATGAAAATGGGAGTGCTTTGAGCCTCTGTTAATGAACCACGCTGCTGTGCTGGGTCAGCACCACTCTCTGCTTTAGTGAGGTGATTTTTTCCCCTTCACTTTAAAAAATAAAACTCAAACAGCCTTATTTTAGAAAAGAAAGACAGGACAGCACGAAGGAATCAGGTTTTTATGTAATCCCCAACTCCCAGATTACCACCAGGGAGCACACAAATGTGCTAATGTGAAAAATCACCTCCATTTTCTGCTGCCTCACAGAGAAAAGCAATTTTATTCTGAATACTAACTCAACTCTTGGACATATTCAAGTGCACAAAGGGACAGTAGTATATTCATCGACTGAGCAGAAGTGCCAGAACTGCTTCTGCATGATACCATGAATCTTATGTTTATAATGTATTGGGGAATGAGGGGAATGCAAGGCTTTCGCTCACTATTGCTTATTTCTTATGTCTATCTCAACAACAAACATAGTCTTCTCTCCAACTTGGTGTTCAGTCACTGCATTCCCTTTTATAATCATCCAATTTCATTAGTGACAGTTACATAAATAATTTTAAAATAACTAACTTAATTGTTCCTTAGAGAAATAGATCTTTCAAAGAACCCTGCAGATACTTTTCCAAACATTCAAGCCAGTGACCTCAATAATGATCTGTAGAAAATTTGTTATAAAGTAGAAAAATAATTCCATTTTTGTAATGGCTCATAGCATAAGCATCTAATGAACACAGAAACCCACCAATTCTATGCAAATGTTTGAGGCAGCGTATCCACTGGTCAGAGTTGGGATCTTCAAGCTCATTTAGAACAATATACAATAAGGCACAAACCATAAATTTATCATTGAGATATAGTGCTATACCAGCCCATTCATATTTGTGTCTCTCTCCACGGCAGTTCAGTTACTACAGCTTTACCATGTTCATGTAGGTGAGCCTGACAACAGGAATGGAAGAACCAGCTCCCGCTTAGATAATAAAAAGCTCAAACCACCAACCAAGTCTAAAATGAAGTACAGATTTCCTTCCCACACTCCAGCAGATTAAAACTCAAGATTGGTTGAAATCCATTTTGACATTTCAGCAAATCCATTTATCTCTGTTATGCACCCTGCTGTCTTCCCATCATGACTCCTTCAGGGCCTAAAGTTAGGGTTAGGAAAGGGAAGACTTCTTTAGATCTCCACGGAGCACACAACAGAGCACGTAGAGCCCTACAAGAAACACTGCAGAATTGGGTGTCCAGCTGCAACATGGAAGGGGGCATTACTTCAGCCATATGAGAATTTCTGAAAAACACCACATTCCCCATAGACCATAAAAACATTAAGAGAAGGACCTTTCAGTAACTTCTGAGCACCACTCAATCCATCTGTTATGAAGTCAGGGCAGAATTGCTCTTGACTTCAGTGAATTTAACATACTTGGAAACCTTCAGCCAGATCCTTGACTAAAATTATTACTGATATAAATTAATACTGATCTAAGGTAAATTAACTTCCACTAACAGTAGATATTCATGCATGCACATACAATAATGTTCATGTACGTTTTTCCCCCATTACAGGTATATTATTTTGTGGTTTTAAGCTGCTTTCTCTGAATCTGTAGTGTCTACAGCAGTTTGACTAAAACAATGATACAAAAGTTAACTAATTGTGCTTACATCAAGCACAGTTGAAGTATTTGGGGATGGATACACGCCAAGCACAAAGTATAAATGCAGTTTATTCTCACTATTACAGCCACAGCTAAACCTAATGGAAAACAATGACATCTGTAAGGTGAAACTTCCCCAGCACCTTTTATTCCCCCATTTCCATAAACACTCCTCTCACACACAGATGTACATATACCTACTAACCTCATTTCAAAGGAAAGGGCACTGTTCATAAAAATACCTGTATTTTTACTTTCACCACCACCACCACCACAAACAGTCAAACAAATAGTCCTGGACTAAATGTAGTACAGCACATGCAACTCTTCAAGGTAAGTGCTTCATGTCTGTAAGACATTGCTTAGATATTACTGGAGTTTGACATTTCTAAAACTCTGGAAGAAAGTCTTTACTGAGAGTGCTACTGCCAAAATTAGAGAGGAAGTATGCTGGCTGTGGCTGGTACTGCCACAACTGTGCGGAAATGATGTGTGTGTGTCTACAGCAGCCATTCCAAAAGAAGTTTTGTAACACAAATGTACTGGTATTTCCCCACCCCTACAAGCATTCAAAGCCAGGTTGCTTTGAGCAACTTGATCTACTGGCAGGTGTCCCTGCCCATGGCAGGGGGGTTGGAACTAGATGATCTTTAAGGTCCCTCCCCACCCAAACCATTCTGTGATTCTTTTTCCGACCCAGTTTATCCTATCATAACATAGTGATGAGATAGCTTAAAACCTTTATCTTATGTAGCATTGTGTTAAAGGATATTCTTTTTTAAGTAACAGTATTTTAATCCTTCAGCAGTTACCTTTCATTTTTCAGAATGGCACATTAGTAAAACACTCTTTTAAAAAAAATCAATCCGTCAGACACAATCTCTTCCATGTTATATATAACATTCATATTCATATATCACACATAATGATGTAGGGATACACAGACATCCTTTCAGCCTGAAAAGGCTAAAGGAAGAGAGAAAATGCAGCCGTTGCTAATTCTGGGATTACACTAAGCTTCATAAGTGAAAAGGAATGGAAGAAAAGTTACAGCAACCTTTGGCAGAGAGCTTCTCAAAATGGATAAGGAAGATCTGCAACCAGTTTTACTTCTGCACTGTTCTGTTTTAAATAGCATCCATGTCCACCCACAGTATTAACACAGCTGAATTTATGGATACTCCTTAGGCAAATTTTAGCTCACCTCTTTTTCAGGTTATTTGGTCAAGATTTGTCTTATTAGATAATGGCTAGTAATAAAAGGCCTTGTCATGGCAAAAAAAAAAAACGTGCCCTGCCTTTCTAGCTAATATAAATTGGTGAATAAAGTACTGAGATACAATTATGCATCTGACTCATGGTGTTAAGTTCAGAACCAAGATATACAGTAAGTGAAGACAAAGAAAAAGATGCTTGGCCTTATAAACAGGTGCAGGAGCATCAGCAAAGTTGGTTCTGTACATGGAATAACATGAAATGAAACAGCCAGCCCAAGACCAACTAAGTGAAAGGGAAAAGTAAAATTACATATCATTTCTGAAAGGCTAACTGCAGGTGTGCAATGGTTAAACTGTTCTCAGCTATTATAAGCATAATTTCTCAGGGCATCAAATAAGAGAGAACTAAAAAAATGTAGAATCACTAATTCCATCTCTGAGTTATAATAAGTAATTTCATAAATGAAGTGGATCAAAGAAACCCAGTGAAATTGAGGCTATGAAGTGACAAATGCACTGGCAGAGAGCAGCAGGTGAATACACACTCCATCAGCTACATCTTCATTTTCAAAGGACACCATGTAAGAACTCTCTCCAACCCCAGAGCTCCCCATGTGCTGTGGCAGTCAGTGAGGCACAGCCAGTAACTTGCACCTGAACCACCAAATGAGGTTACCTGATGACATTGCCATGTCTCACCTCTAAAATGTTCCACAATGAAGAATGATGATGTTTTGCCTCAAATGATGAGACCCCTAAAGTGGCCATTTCCTCCAAAAGGTTTGTGAATCGCCATCTTGGGTGTCATTACATGAGTTACGTCAAAAGTAAAGGGTATTCATGTACTTCATTTAGCTTATGCTCAACTTCAGCACGACCATCATTCTAAATTCGAAATATAACACTTCAGCCTAACAAAATCTTGGCTCCAAAACAAAGGTTTAATGCCTCAAATGAAGGTCATAACTATTTGCCTGACTCTAACCTAGATTCAATATTTTCTCCATGTGATTTGAAAAGATCAGAACAAAGGTTCTAGGGTATATCATAAAAAAAGCACCAGATATCTGTAAGACATCTGCCCTTTACCCAAGCTTATCTAATCTTCACAGTGTACAATAATAACTTAGGGAATTAATATTCTGTGATAACCAAAACAGAATCCTACCTTAATTTTTTGACAATAATCTGAAAATATTTGCCAGGAACCAAAAGCAAATGAAAGAATAAACCAAAACTGGATTCACTCTTTCCCTGAAGAAAAGGGCTTTTTAAATGTCATCAAAACTGCTTACTGTAGTCAACATAAAACACCAGCTCCTCCCAAATTATTAAAACAATTAAGCATCACATAATTTTTAGTAATTAGACTCATTAACATTCCTTAGAGACTGATTTGATTCATTATATGGAACGCACTTTCTTCTTACAAACCTTGCTTTTTCAGCCCAAAGGAAAACTCTAAATTAAAGTACCAGAGATAGTGAATACTACTTTCTAGCATCTTGAATCTAACTTCCCGTGAGAGAGCAAAACAGTGCCATTGATATGCAATAGTCTTCAATTAAACCCAGATTAAGGAGCGACTCAATATCTAACAAATAAACCTTATACACACTTGATTGACACTGTATTGAACACAGCAGACAAAAGAAAGAGAAGCTGTTGTGGAGCAGGCAATCATATTATATCAAACTTCACTAAAGAAATAGACTTTTTTCCAGCCACAGGCTGGAAAGGGCTATTTTGCTTTAAGGGCAGAACACAACAGATCAATAAGGTCGTTTACTGAAACAGACCAATTTCAGAGGTGACCTATCTGACATCTCTTTCCAACTCATACATGTTTCTTCCTCTTCTGTCACATAGAAAATAAAGCTTTCTGCTATGATTGACCAGAAGCTCCAGATACACAAATCAAGTAACACAAAGGAAAGGTTCTCTAAAACCTGGTGAGAACCCATAGCTATTTCTCACATAGTCCCTTTGTAAACGTTCCTTCAGTATGACAGAAGAGCACATATGGTACCAGGTGATGGAAACAGTTAAATTCCTTTTTCCTCATATATCAAGAGCACTTCCCTACCTAACAGACTGAGGGGTTGGTGTCTCTCACTCAGTCTGTCCTGGTGAAGCTGCTCCAGTTTATACAGTCAACTTGGAGGTGACTGGATAGACTGTTACAGGGAACCTGGATCTCCAAAATGCTCAAAAAAAAATCATCAGTCTCTTCGTATCAAGTATTCAGCCAAAAGAATATTTAATTATCTAAAATAAGTAAAACAGGGACATCAGGAGAAGCTGACAGAAGGAGGAAGAGGCTGACAAAATCACTTGAGGTTTAGAGGAAAGCTGTGGCACCAGGAAAGCATCCATTTCGCACAGCTTAGGAGATGACCCTGTCTTATGACGCCCTTGGTGGCCTAAAGCAGGTTACTATATCTTGCTTTGTTTGGGGAAATCATTTCTCTAGTCACAAAAAGAGTTTTGTTCAACTCCAGACCTAAAAATTATTTGCAAAACTGGTCCCTCAAGCAGTTCAATTATTAACATTTCATTATCGAAGTGTTTTAATTAACCAACCTTCAAAATTGTTGAAGGATGGAGGAAAGAGAGATAATATCTCAAACTTAAGAGACAGAAATTGTTGTCAGTGAGGTTTGGCAAATTGTTAGTAGATTTGTTAGGAATTTGTCAGAGATCAGCTGCTCAGTTGTCTATACATTGCCCCTGCTGCTTTATTTAATAATAAAAAGTAAGAAAGCATAAATATTTTCAACATGATCTCCCAAATCATTAGGAATGGCTTTTGCCTGTTTTTCAGTGGCTCAGTACTGGACGTGCCTCTCTGAAGCACGCAGACGCACCAATGTTAGGGCTAAGGATGGAGTGACATCAAGTCTGATGCAGTTAAGCAAGTCCTATCTCAGGACTGAATCTAGAGCAAGGGACAACAACAGAGATGTGACTGCCTGGTTGTACTTTAGTAATAAAAATTGTATTTAACATCTCTCAGGCATTAAGGGGTCAAAGGTTGTTGAAAAGAGAAATAAGATTAGGAAGAAGCTGAAGTACAACAGAGAAGATGCTGAACCAGTAGAGGCTAGAAGACTGCCTGAAATACCAACCCCAAGACATCTGCAAGTTACACTGAGATAGCTTTAGTGAAGTATCAGCAAGGTAAGGCTGCCCTGAAGAGCTGCAATGCATTTTTGTTACTGGCAGACCATAATATTCATATTTTCTGTTGAGACTCTGGAAAGGTGCTCTTGTGAAGACAAACCTACAAATACAAACAACAGGCAGGTTGACTAAATGAGCTCTCCTTCATTTCAAATGGATGTTACAGGAACATCTGCACTGAGGTGCTGATTCAGTACTGAAACCACATGGATAGAATATAGCGATGCATTTCATAAATGCACGGATACCATAATGCATCAGGTAACAGAGCTGGAGCTGCAGTTCTCCCCCTTGGAAGCACCTGCCTGCACCAGAACATAAGCCTCCCTTTTATTCCTAAAGAAACACTTCTCGCAGTTCTGCAGAGAAGTGGTCCAGCTGAGAGTGAGCAAGCAATGACCTGCCCGTGACTGCAGAGCTCCCCTGAAGGGGATCTCTAGAGGTGGGGATAAGTGTTGTAGGCTCCTGGTCCTAAACATAGACGCCCTAGAGTGGAAGTCTCTCTTGCGCATTGGAGGAAACCAAACAAAAAAACCCCAACAAACCCAAAACCAAAAAACCACAACAACAACAACCAAACATACAAAACCAAAATCAACCAAACAAAAAGGAGTCTTTTGTTTTTCTAGTGATTGAAGAGATATAGGGTGTAAAATCTACCTGCAACAATGGAATTCCAACTTTGGAGATGGAGGATCCCTTCATACTGCCAAAGTCACTCACTACAGGATACATAAGGCATATTAGTGACAGCAAAAACCCATTAGCTACAAAAAGGGGTGTAACATTCAGAAAATTTGAACAAGTAGAATCTGTATGACCCACAGAACCACTGTGCCAAAGAGATACTGGCAGTTTCATACCAGGCTGCAACTGGCAGAAAGGGGAAAGGAAAAAAAAACATGAAAATTTTGAGGTTAAAAGTTTACCCTACTTCCCTTGCTCATTTTTAACCATTTAAGTTAAAAGAGTTCATTTCACTTCATTTTTGAGTCCCTGATTCAGCAAGTTATTTAGGTTAATACAATGTCTTCACCATCCTATGCTCCTGCTAAATTGAATTTATGAATGAATATTACACAAATTCTCTCAGACTTTTATTCTGGATGGAGCATGCAGAGCAGTAGCTTTAAGACTGTCTAAAATCACAGCATTTCTATTTAAGACTATTTCAGTTTCAATACAGTCTCAAATTTCCATCTCTCAGGCTATTTCCTAAGCTGATTTTTTTTTGGTACTTTGAAGAACTGATTCAACCACCTTTGCATGAACAGTCAAAACACACTTTTCCTAAAAAAATACAATTAAAAAATCTTTATGTTCAACTTCTTCAGTACTGAAACAGCTGGGAGTTGAAAAATGATATTTTCCTGCAAAGTACCCTTCAGTGATAAGTAATTAAGTTTTCCAGTGAACAGTATTTTGATTCAGTAAGCTTTCTGAAACTATTCACGCAGTGTCGCATTCCACTGTGGGGAACTGCGGAGAGTTCTTTTAAAAATGGATGGTCCGGAACGAAATTAAGCCAATCGAGGCAAACGTTGTATCTGAGAACCATTTATTGATTACAAAAAGGAGAAGGAAAAGCAGTTGCCCGAGCAAAAGATGGCTAGGAGAGACAGATAATAAGAAAGGAAAATAGATAAGGACTGGGGGAGAGCAGAGAGAGGAGAGAGAGAGAAAAAGAGGGCGTTACCACCAGCGAAGCAGGGCGGTGCTGTCGGTGTCCGGGCAGTGCAGGGTGTGCACGCTGCCTGCCTGCAGACGGGCTGGGTCTGAGCGAGCCTGCGCGGCTCCCAGAGGGGCGCGGCTCCGCAGGCGACAGCACCGGACATGCAGTGAGTGGGCGCTCGGACAGCAGCACCAGGACCCTGGACAGGGTTGTGGCGACTGGCTGGATCGGGGCAGCAGGGTGGGCAGTGATCGGCATGGCAGGGTTGGAAGCTGGCAGCCTAGGCAAGGACGTGGGGCGAAGTGGCAAGGTATTGGTCAGGGGCACAGGAAGGCGGGACAGGTGTGAGGGCGAACCAGCGAGGGCAGGAGAGGCAGAAGGCACGTTGGGCCAGGGCAAAAGAGGGAGCAAGTGGGAGCAGCGACCAGTAACAAGTCCCTGCGAGCAGCAATGCAGTTGGTTTTTATATCCCCCGGCCCCTCCCAAAGCCTGCCCGCTAACAGGGAGCTATTGGTCCAGTCCAACCTTTCTTCGCTGTCCATTGGTGGAGGCCTTCTCGTGACCTGACTGGAGAAGCCCCTCCACTGTCTCCTACTGCCTGCCTCATGGGAGGTGTTGCCAGGAGAAGTCCTCCCAGAGGCGAGGCTTCTTCTAGCTGCCTCCTGCATGTGGCACATGTGCACACCTCCTCTACATGCCTCTGACAACCATTGTTGATGCATAACAAAACTGAATCGGCTCCTCACATGGAGGATGTACAAAACTCTTAAGAACAAAAGTGACAAATCAAGTGATTTTTCTCAGGGAAACAATGACATACTGCAAAGGCAGGTATGGTGTGATAACCAAAGTTAGTTCATGCTACCTTGCACCTCCAGACCTCATTTTCTTACTCCTTATATGCAGGGAAGAAGTCACTGACTGAAAATCATGCACTGCATGACTTAAGACAGGAAAAACATGTCATCAGGAACATGGGGGGAAGAAAAATTAAAATACGCATTTTTCCTTGATCCCACCAATGTGTTTTGATAGTTTCACATTCAATTCAGAAATCTGGTTGAGAGGTAGATTTCTTTGTTGTTTCTCTGTTTGTTTGGAGTTCCTTCTGGAAGGATTTTTATTATTTTTAACCCTTAGAGAGAAGGAACTTCCGCAGTGCAGACATTCATGTTTTCTAGATTGGTAGTGAGTAATATTTAATTTTATGCGTCTTAGTACCTAATTTTTCTTACTATGTTTGTATTTATATGCATCAGATAGGAAGGCGCTTCCTTTTTTCCTCTTCCTTCCCTCCATCCAAAAGACAGAGGAGAAGAGAACATATCTGCCCACTAAGAATTTATCCATAGCATGTCCAGATGCATTGAATGTGCTGGAAAGCAGACACACAACTATTACATGGCTTGCTTCATGCCCAGACATGTCACTGTGGAACGGTTACCACTTAAACCTACAGCAAACCACTATGAATCTAAGCTATTATTTATTAATTAATGGATATAAAATGTTAGAGGGAGCTTCCCCAAAAGCTGAAGTCATTCCACACTTCCCAAAAGTACTGCAAACTTTTAGGCACTTAATTTGGGTCAAACAAGACTTTGAGCAAAAGTCTGGGGCACAAGAGACATACAAATACCTCACCCTCAGGTTCCTGATATTCTTGCCCCATTTATTTCTGACACCAGAGCAGAAGACATGACGTAGATCATGCAGTATCTATAAAGAAGGTTTTTCTCAAGTCCCATTGCTTTTCTCCTGCAGATTACCTAGGTCATTTGCCACCGTGAAAATCTGAAATAGAACTGGGAGATAACAAAGGTTTTTCTCATGGCTTACAGCACTTCAGGATCACTAACCTCCACGGTAAACTGAACAGGAATCAGCTGTTCAGAGGAGACAGCAGAAGTTGAAGCAGGCTTAAAAAATGGTTGGAGAAAGAAAGGAGAAAAGATATACACATATGGAAACTTTGGTGGTTTGGCCTACTCCCAGGAAGCCTCTCCTCTGTAATTCCTCTAAACTGCCTCGGCTTTTTCAGAAGTCCTCCCATGTCACAGCAACCAGTCATTCTGTCCTACTCTGTCATCTCAGCTGTGCGGTGCTGGTGTAACTAATGGAGCAAATGACCTATCCCTTCTAATGTGTATCATCAATAACATCATGCCAATGCAACTCTGGTGTTTATCATATTGTTAAGTGGCCACAAATCATCATTAGAAAGGTAATTCTTCCAAACTATCTATTTGTACTGAACACTTCACAACTTCAAAGAAACAATGCTTCAAACCTATGTATTGACATTTTACACTGTTCTTTTAAATTTTTAATGGTTCTGAATAGGAAAATCCATAAAATATATTTGTTCATGGAATACGCCTTGCAGCATTTAAAATAACCTCATTTGCCCCACTTACAAAGTATTCAGAATACTGAAACAACTCTGACACAAATATTCTCTGTGTTGCCATGAAAGACTGTCTGATAATTTAACTGTAGTATCGTAACTCTAAAACAACACGGTATTTTCTGAGTAACAGTCAATATATTGTAATGCCTACATGCAAAAGATGTAAATATATGAAACATCTACTTGGTTACTCTTTCTGTATCTTTTCCTGACTCCAAAACATGACCATTACATTTTAAGTACATTTAAATATAGAACTAAAGAGAAAGTTAATGTGTGCTATGATTTTTAAAGGACAAGGGAGCTCAACAACATATGCAATTACTATAAACACCAAGTGGGATGGTATTTTTGAAACAGTTTTGCTTTGAGAGTTCTGTGCTCACTTAAATCATAGTTTCACCTCTTCCTCATTGGGAAGCTTCCATTCTAGAAATACAGCAAACTGTGACAAAGGCCTCCTCTATTTCAAATTTCTCTAAATCTTACAAAAAATCCAATTTGAAAAAAGATCTTTCCTTTGTTTCCAGTCCTCCCTTGCAGATTTTCATGTGAGTGCACACTGACCTCCCAGCATAGGAGAGTATTAGCTTTTTCAAACAATTCTTTGGACACAACAGAATAGGAAAGCAAGAACATTTAGCCTTAAGGAAGGAGGAGAAAGTAGAGGAACAAACCATCTAAGAATGTTAGACCACACCAAGCATTCCATTAAATTTTATGGACTGACATTAATAAAATTAAGTTAACCCAGAGTTACAGATAACAAATATTTCATAACAGTTGCTATGTATTTTGATATTGCAAAACTGTTAGGTGGAATCACTGCCACCAGGAAAGCTCTGGAAACAGTGGGGGATGCAGTAGACAGGTGTCAGCATGGGTGATTTGAGAGGTTATGAGCACACCAAGTACCACCAAAAGTATTTTGTAGAATTAGAGAGGGTTCAAAGACTCCTGAACTGCCCAGAAAACCCCTCACGAAAAGAGACTGAAAACACTGGGATCATTTACTTTAGGCTGCATCTACATCACACAGGGTTACGTGCAATGAGGCAGAGCAAATCCAGCTGTGCCGATGCCTGTACGGTACTGCTGCTCTGCTTTTGGTGTCCCAGCTGGCTCATTTTACACTGATTTAAACCATCGGTGCATTCATATGTTGGAAAGGAAGATGCATAACGAGGAAGAAGATTGAGCTACGGAGCAGATGATTAATATAGAGAAAAACAAATTATTACTTTATTTTCCCTTTTTTCATATTGCCACCAACACCCTTACCAATAACATAAGATTGAACTGTGGAACTCCCCATCACAGGACAGTTCAAAAATAAATTTACATGACTTAGCCTTCTTGCCAAAGGTTTCAGTAAAGCTTGAATTTTCTTAATATTGAATAAGAGACAATATTTATATCAATTCAAAGTTTAGATGGGAGTTCTGAGAATGAATCAGGGGTGGGGAGGTTCTCCTGTGGAGGCTAAAGAATTGAAAATCTTTGATGATGTAATTGCAATGTTTGCCTGAATACAGCAAGGTATAATAAGCCCAGTGACATTTCTGAACAGAAATGGGACAGAGTGCAGACTGTTTCTCTTGCACATTTGAACAAGACAAGCACATCCATATGGGCTTTCTCATTATTAGCAAAGATTATTTTTTCTGTGATATTTATTCATGAAATTGCACCCTATAGCATTTTCCTTATGTCTTTCTTACTCTGCTTGACAATCACTTTCATTCTCTGTATTTTTTCACTAAGACACCTCAATGGACTTGCATGACATTTTCAATCATCATTTTTTTTCCTTCCAAAAACTGAGTAAGAACTAAAAATAGTTGATTAAAAAAAAAAAAAAGAGGCTTGCATAAACCTACCCCCTCCCAAATCTTTCAAAACAGAATTGCAAATCTATCCATCACTGGAATCACCATGCAGTTAAAAATCCCAAAGCTTTCAGCTGGATCAAAATATTAACTGTTAACACCCAACTCCAGTGAAATGGGAACCTGTAATGCCAAAACAGCAAGACACTTCCAGCTACCCTACTTCCAGTGGGTAAAGCAGCAGTGAAGTGTGATTAATAAGGCAGTTAAACTGCTGCACCTTCCTGTGGTCCTTCAAAAATCATTCAGAAATAAAGAAAAGCTCTTCCCTGCTGTGAGATCACATTTTGAGATTTTAATGAATCTTCAAAAATCCCATACTCCTGCCAACTGCTTTGTCACAACCTGTTTCTACTTCAAAACCTTCTGTCTATCACTTTCCGACAGTAAGCATGGATTTATATGCACTTTAGAAAGCTGCCCAAACACTGGTTTTGCAAGATTTCTAAGATTCACATTTTAAAAAGTGTGTCCTCAACTATGAGCATTACACCAACCTCTCAATTGTCTTGCATCATTCGGGGACAAATTAAAAGTGGTAAGATTATGAAACTTGCATTCAATTATCAAGAAATGGAACTGATACTGATTAAAAAAATCTTTATTAAAAGTTCCTAGTAATATGAATAAAGACAGAGAAATTATTAAAACTATTATTTAAAAGCTGACGTTTTAATTGTGTTCTGTGGCAAAAGATGAATCATCAAAAAATATTAAGTGTAATAATTATTGAGAAAATAAGCTGTCCCATGGTAGTCTTTTAAATGACTAAAGCATTCATTAAGCTTTTTTCTTTCAAATAAATCCCCTGTTAAACCTCTCTTTGTATTTCTTTATCAACTTATGAACATATAAAATCTCACACAACACTTTGACAGTGTTTTGAAGCATCACTTAGCCAGGGAAGAATGAGGACAGGACTTTGTTTTTTATTTAAAGTAGTTGTTTAAGAGCAAGATATCATCACTTAGACACAGACCCATGACTCAGTCATATCCTTTCTTACTGGTTTGTATTTTATATCCTGTCACTATTAATGAGCTTTTCTAACTCCCCCTGTACAATACTCCTTTAGGAGAAAGTTTATTTGGAAGGCACACAATAAAATAATTAAAAACAGAAACACTCCTCACAGTCCTCATCACACTAACAGAATTTTCTCTAAGGAGGCAGGAAACTGCTGCTTCTTCCCAGGCACACATTGATCAAATAAAGAGACATATCTGGGCAGAAGATTTACACATCTATACCATCTAAAGCGATATATTTGAAATTAATTAAAAAACCAAAACCAACAAAACAAAAACCCACAACAATAAGCAGCCAAAACCAACTCTTCGACCAACAAAACGCACCCTATCCAAGTTAACAATGCTGCCTAAAATGGGTAGCTCCGTTTTCTTCCCCAGGAATACACCACCACAAATGTGTGACATTTCTTCTGAGAAGACAAACAATCTTTTGACAGTAATGTTCTTAAGACACAAATAAAAGACAAAGAAGTAAATGTTAAGCAAAACTCCCTTACTGTTTCACACCAGCACTCATTTGTTAACTTGCACTCCCCACTGGGAGCCAAGCACCCCAATGTCTCTCATCAGTATCTATCTAAAAAAGCTGGCAGCAGTTTAGTTCCGTTTCCTACTACCGAAATTCTCAGCCTGGTTGCTACAAGCAGCTCACCAAAGATGCCTTAGCCAGTGCCATGGAAAAATGATGTGCTGAGGAACTTCTCTGGCAATCCAGTGAGAAAGGATGAATTATGAAAAAAGCACGGATAACAATAACGGCACAAGCAATGATATGAGCAGAAAAGGCAGCCTGGTCATTCAGAGCCAGGTGCAGTACGACTGGGAGCATAATTTCTGGAAGAAGTGGTAAACTGTAAAATCTGTCAGAGTTGGACTATCACCTAGCAAAAGGGGTGTCTTGTATCAGAAGCCTTTTCCATACCAAAACACCCCCAGCATCTTGCAGGTGTATTTTTTCTGATCGTAAACATGTTTCCTATAGAAGTGAAATGAGACTAATCCAGGTGCCATTTCAGATGGGCATGTCAAATGACAAGGACTTTGGAGAGCCAGTCAGCCATCTCTAATGCCGTAAGAAAGCTCCAATGATCTACTTCAAAAACTTAAGCCAAGAAATGAAGGCAAGGAAAGGAAGCTTGACAAAAGCTGAAAAGCATTTCTAACACTAACACATGCAGTTCAGCCCTTACAGAAAAATTTGGAAGAGCTACAAGCCTTAAAATTAATTTCTTGGGACAGTCACATCACTGTCACCTCACCCCCAAGGCTCCACACAGACTGCCATGGAGAGAGCATCTGTACACCTACCACCAACCCTGCCCTGTGATGGGGACCTGTGCCTGGGTGAAGCTATTTGAGACAGTTCACAAACAAATCCCATCGCAAACAGCTGTGGAAGGATGCCACAATAATTGACTGCTTAGGTGATGAAATGGCAGATGAAATGCTATGCTGACAAATGTGAATTAACATGCATTGAAAAAACATTCCTGACTTTACTTACACAATGATAAGCTGTAATTTAGCTATTAGAACTCAGAAACAAGAGCTTGCAGTTATGTGTAATTGTGAAAAAAACATGAGCTCAGTGCTTAGCTGAGATTAAGAAAAGAAAACAAAGAGAAAAAAAATAATATTGCTGCATTCTTCTCCTTTGCTCATTCTTTTCTCTAAGTATTTGTTCTTTGCCACTCCTCAAGAGCAGACACAGGAGTTAGTGAGATCCTGTCAAACCACGACAGATCCATGGTCTAGCTCACTGAAATGTTTCTAGTTCTCCCGCTACAAGAACAGCACGATTTGATAAAGGGACTGTGAATTAAACCATTACTAAGTTTAGAAGAATTTCAAATTAATAGTAACAGTCTAGATAAGCTATAAATGCTTTCCTGATTGTTACATATTTTATTCACAGGACAAGCCAGATGGCTCAACAAAAACAGATACAAATTTGGAAAGGTTTATTATTGTATATTGCCAGTGCAGGCCTAAAGGAAGCAAATTAGGTTTCAAGGTGCCTCAACACAGTCTATAACACTGTGCTTATTAATTTTGACCAAAATAAGGAATATATAATGAAGACAGTTACAGAGCTCTTTAGAAGAACTTTTAGCTCAATATGGACTGAAATCAAATACCACTGAGATCAACAGGGTGTGGAAACTCTTTTACCTGTGTAAAAACCATCAAAACATCCAAAATTGTTGTAGAGGACAAACAACTAATACTGCAGTAAGATTGTAGTAAAAGATCTAGCAGTTGGGGACAAGGTTCAGAGGTGGACTTGGCAGTGCTGGGTTAATGGTTGGACTTAACAATCTTAAAGGGCTTTTCTAATCTAAATGATTATAAAATAACTCACTCCTCAGTGTGCAAGTGACAATGGTGTGTCACCACCAGCGTAATGCCTTCAATCCTGACATGGGCTATTCAAGACAACTGCAATGAGAATGTGCATGCTTCCTTATAAATGTTTGTACTGGTTTGGCACGGCCAGGTTTTGGGTAGCAGGGGGGCTGCAGAGATGGCTCCTGTGAGGAAGCTGCTGGAAGCTTCCCACCATGTCCGGCAGAGCCAGTGGCTGATGGCTCTGAAGATGGACATGCTGCTGGCCAGAGCTGGGCCAATGAGAGAGGCTGGTAACGCCTCTGGAATGACAGATTTAAGAAGAAAATCAAAACAAAGTTACAGGGCTTTTGCTTCTAGTCAGAGAAGAGGAGGAGGTGAGAACCTGTGAGGGAAACAACATGGACACACCAAGGTCAGGGGAGAAAGAGGGGAAGGAGGTGCTCCAGGCGCCGGAGCCGAGATTCCTCTGCGGGCTGTGGTGCAGAGCCCATGGTGAAGCAGCTGTGCCCCTGCAGCCCATGGGCCCACGGGGAAAGCAGAGATCCACCCGCAGCCCGNTCTTGAGAGTGGACCCACGGCGGGACGTTCATGGAGAACTGTCTCCCGTGGGGGGGACCCCACGGCCTCAGAGTGAAGGACTCTTCTCCCGGAGCAGGGGAAGAAAATCTTGGTGATGGACTGACCAAACCCCCCCTGCCCTGCCTCCCTGTGCTGTCAGTGGGAAGGAGGGAGGGCCTGGGGGTGGGAAGGTGTTTTAAAGGCTTGTTTTACTTCTCATTATCTTTCTCTGATTCTGTTAGTAACAAATTTCACTTAGCAATCAAGGTTGAGCCTGTTTTGCCCTTGAAATATTTTCTCCCGCTCTCCTTATCTCACCCTTGAAGTCTCCATTAACCCTTTTTCCTCTGCTCCCTCTGTTTGCCCAGCTGGGGTAGGGGAAGGTGAGTGAGCGACTCTCATGGGTGCCTGGCGTTGGGCCAGTGTCAAACCATGACAATGTTTCTGCTACCAACTCTCAACAGAAGACAGTTACATATCAAATATGCTGTAGAACTAATTTTTTTCCTACTGAAGCCACTCTACTGTAAAACCCTTGAGTCACTTCTGTGAATTCTAGACCTCAGATACACTGTGGGGCCAAAAGAGAAATTAAGTGGAATGATTAGAATATATGTGGGACATTAAATAAAATTAAAATATATCCAAGAAAAGTACATATGAACAGTTGAGAACTCCATTTAAATTCCTTAGTGTTCAAGAAAAGAGCATGAAGTCCAGGTCCTCTGAAAATGTTTCTGACTGTCACCTTTTACTAGAAATAATGCTGTAAGTGAATTCTAAAAAGGACCACTATCTTGACAAGAAAATTTGATCAAAGCTTTCTTTTCAGAAAACTTGTACTCAGAATATGTAATATTATTTTGACTTTGAAAAAAAAATTAGAACAGTTCTTAATTATAGTATTAAATGAATTTTACTTACATTTACCAGTCTCCCAAATATTTTCCATCAGGTTATACAAGAAAATGCATATGAATCAAAGAAGTTCTCTTAGAAACCTTCCCAAATGATCTGATAAAAATAATCTCTTAGGAAGAGAGGTTTTGATGGATCTCTAAAAAAATCAGCATTTTAAAGGTAACATGGGAAACAGATTGCAGCCATGTTGCTAACAGGTGCTACATTATTTGCTTGCTCAAGAAATTCTTTTCTGGCTTCAAATTTTATGGCACACAAAATTCAAATTACGAATCTGAGATTCAGCTTTCTAATGTAACATGAACAAAGACTCTGCAGCTTCACAGGAATATTTTGACTGGCTGTAATTATTTTTCTTCACTGCCTCAAAACTATTGTAGAGAGTGATAACTAGAGCATCTTAGGAGCTACAACTTTCAAGACTGAATGAAATAAAGAAAGACAAGTTTAGTCCTGCAATATTGTCCAGGGGAAAAACTAGTGAAAAAAAAATCAAGGAAATCCTCTCACATTCTTTAACAGCAGAGTTGTTCTGAAAAGCTATTAGTTTAGATAATCTTCCATGAAACCACAAAACTACAGATTTTGTAGCATATGGAGAATCAAGCAAACTTGCTAGGCAGAAGTTAGTCATTCAGAGAGTGTGACTAAGCTTGATTAGCTTTTTGCTGAAGTAATTTCAAAATGTACACCTTTTTTTTGGTAAGCAATGCTGCCAATGGATTACTAAAACTGATCGCTAGCTTTGTTGCTATTTATAAGCTTAGGAATGCCATTACAGCCTCCGCTAAACATGGAATTGGTCTAAACACTAAAGTTAACGTAAAAAAAAGAATTATACAAATCTATGAGAACGATTTTTAAAACTTAAAACTTTTTAAACATTTTAACTTAAAAAATTTTCCAAATTCTTGCTTTTAAAAAAAAAATTACATACCAGTTGCCCAGTGACAGGTAGATTTATATATTTTGATGTTGAGGCAGTCACAGTCACTTGCAATGTCTTTATCCAAATTTCATACACCACAAAACAGGAAGGAGCCCAGAAGGTTCCCTAGTCAGTCTCACAAAGACAAAACATGTGAATTTGTAGATACGGCACTTGGGGTGACTAGGCAGTTCTAGGTTAATGGTTGAACTCAATAATCTCTGAGGTTTTTTCCATTCTAAATGATTCTACGATTCTGTGATGCCAGAATTTCTTTGCATGGGCGTTGATGCTCTAATATGCATCCGGGGTGGTCCATTTTGTATTGGAAGGGCCTCTCTTTGCAGCCTTCCTCAGTTTCATTGCCTTGCCCAGAGACATCTGCAAAGCTAATTGCCCTTCCATGATGCAGAACTCAAGTCAGCCAGCCAGCCGAGGCTGCAGTCATCAAAAAGGGAATTTTCTAGCAGGGTTTTCAGTTTTGCTCTAGACAAAAGAATCAGAGCTGGGGTAACATAATATACTGGCAGCCCGAACAGACACCCCGTCTCCTGGATTTGGATTTACAACTAGACTTGACTGGAACCATCCCTTGCTGAGTGCAGAAAACAGCGTTCCTGAAATAGCTGATCTGGCAAGCGCTTCTCATTCAGGCTCATCTGGCAGAAATAGCATCTGCAAAATCACTGGGAGTTAATAACGCATTCATCGACACTGAAAATGACTGAAAATTCCCTTTTCACTTATTATCCTACCTCCGTAACACGTTTTAAAAGGAACTGTAATTACCATTGTGCACTGTTGTTAGGAAAGAGAAGATCAAAGCTGCTCTAAAGCAGCCACAGTGTCCCATCTCTCTTTGGCTCTTTGCTAGACAACAAACGTGTGCTTTAAAGTGATTGCTCCACAGTGAGAAGCAACTCCTGGGAATGAGTTGCAATGACCTCGTGATATTTACGGGGGAACTTATCAGAGCTACCACTTAGGCAAGTGCAAGAAAGATTTGATGTAAGCAAACTCAGAGAGTTTTATCTAGAACAAATAACACTGTACCTTCTAAAATGCCTATGGCAGCCTAGCAAATGCAATCCCTGCTTCCAAATTTTATTATGTTCAGAGTGATGCTTGTTTGATAGGGTTCACATTTGATCAGAGAACAGGCAAAATCTTTCCTAAGAGAAACGCTGATGTTAAGCCTACTTCAAATTTTCAAATAAAATAAAATAAATGTAATAACAATACCCAAATCATCCCCTTCCAGGTTCTTGCCATCAAGACATCAAATAAAGTTTAAACAAAATGAGTAAAACATGAAAATGAAAACACACCAATAAAAGGTTCTGCCACTGGAAGGGTTTAAGAAACACTGAGTATACCACCTGTTTGCAAAAAATTTAACAAAGCTGTTGTGGGTAAATGGCTATAAATATAAAAAAGTAATGGGACATGAAGAGCTCTAAACAAAACCAGAAACATTGCCTGACTGGACTAGTAACTACAGCTAAATGTGGTTTTGATTCACTGGTAATTTATAGGTCTTTTATCTTTTTGAATATAACAACTAAAAGGAGCCAGGAAAAAAAAGATGACAAATGCTAAATATATACTACTCTATAATAATGGTAAATTTTCAGTATGCCAAAAATAGTTTAAAAGTCTTGGAGCATTTAAAAACAACACCACCACCAATTTCTCCTTTTCTTGAAACCACATTTAACCTCAGAGTGAATTAGGGCAAGACTAAATCACAGTTTCCTTGCTGAGAAAAGATAGGAAAAATAAACTTCTGATGAATTAATGCTTTATGTAATTTAGGTATTAAAAATTGAATATGTTATTATTATAAAGTTAATAGCAGGGAAAGTATCAATAAGGAAATTATATGTGCAGCAATTTTTTAATTACCTCTCATGCCAGAGGGTAAAGGGGCAAAATGAATCCCATTTTCACTACTTAATAATAAAATAGCAAAGCACAGATCAAACAAGGTGAGTTACTTCACTAAGGTGAATAACTTACGTGTTCTGTTTTATCCTTTAGTAGCCTGTTTGGTCTGTTGCTTAAATCAAATTACCTGACATGTGAAATACAGATTACTGTTACATATGACTATACCAAAGTTGGCCCCACTATGGACAATCAGAGCAGTAACTCACAGGCCAGAAGGGAGAAGATGGTGATTCGGGAGTTAGTAATTAATGGCTTCTAATCAGCCAGCTGGATCACTTATTTGATGACCCCTAACTAGCCTTTTCCCAAAGACATAATGGCTAAGAAAATGACTATATACTACATTTCCTATACAGCATGGCTGCATAACAACCCAACTGATTGCCTATGAGATAGAGCATTAGTCCCTTAACCTCAATTCTGTTCACCTAGGAAACATTCAGAAGCGCGGTTTCACCAAAAAGCACATGGCTTAGAAGCTGTGTTTTCCTGGAGGAATAAATTGGTACTAGCATCTCCACATCTGATTCATAATTCTCCTCCATCTAGCACTGGCTGGCTTATTCAGAATTAAAAACAAATGATACTCAGCGTGTTACTTTCCCTGCAGTATTCAGCTGTCAAAGATACTGATCTAGAACATGCATAGTTATTTAACCTTTTAAAACTTTCTACAGTTGTCCTTCCCCTTGAAAACAAGGCTTTCTTTTTCAATATGAGCCTTCCAACACTAAGCAGGTAACCAGGCTTTGTCTTTTGAGCGGCAGCTGCTCTGGAGTGGCACGGGGACAGAAGGCAACCTGAACCCTCAGCAGAAGGAGAAGTCCACCCTGCAGCGAGGGCAGCAACCACCGTCCACACAAGAACCCAAATGTCCATCCTGATGGCACAACAGGACCCCCAAAAGATGCTTCCCACATGCCATAAGCCATTTCCACAGCCTGCCCCCACTTTGTACCTTCAAACTTGGTGTTATTCAATAGCACCTCATAAATAATGTTCCGTAAATGCTTCTGGTCTGCCATCTCTGTGGAAAACACACCCTCCAGTATTTAAGTATAGATGGACTTAATTTCATACCCAAATGGTCAGCAGTTAGACAGCTTTGCATCATCATTCAATACAGTAAAGCTTTTTGCATCCTAAGAAACTTGAGAAATGCTAAAAAAACCAGTGGGTGGGTTCATTTCAGCCTCATCTGTGGGAGCATAAGAAAGTTCACAATTAGGTTTTGTTCTCTATGAAATGACAATAAAAAAATAAAATATGAAGACTTTATTACATTTTTACCTATCTATCTATCTATCTATCTATCTATCTATCTATCTATCTATCTATCTATCTATCTCTCCCGGTATATAAAGTACCTGTTCTAATTGCTTAAAGGCTTCTGGAAGAGAGAAGTGCTTCACAAAGAATTAGTCCAAAAATAGAAAACTTTCAACAGTATATTCAAAAGCACTAACATCAAGTGGCATTTTCTAAATTCCCCCCCTCCGCTATATAGATCTTCTTTGGAAACTTTTTACTTCTTCAACACAAAAACTTCTTTTAAAAAACAAAAAACATTAAAGAGCAGAAACAGCAGGCCCTAATGGTTAGTGCTTCCATTGAGAGAGAAATAAAAACCATTTCAGGGCCTAGGCATTATAAGGTTTTTCTCTTTCCCTTTTATCTCTTTTGTTATCCTCTACTAAAATCAGAATGTGAAAGGAAATATCCAACACCATGAGGAGACATCAGCTAATTTTGTGAGGAAACTCATCAGTCAGTATTTATTGTAAGCTCTAATATTCAGATGTCAAGCAACTAAATTCTGTATTGCAACTGTGCAACTGCTCTTAGAGCAACTCGTTTTTATAAAAAAATACTGGCAATATAAGCCTTAAAGGAAATTGTCTCGTATATTCTCAAACCATCCTGCAGAAAATAGCAGCTATACAAATTTGTAAGGATTTCAGTCTTTGCAGTGACTGGAACCAATGAAATGGATGGCACACAAAATGAAATGGTTTTGCTTGACGAAAGCTGCAAATTCTTTGAACAGTGAACCAACTGGGATTAAATATTCTAATTCTCAATCACATAAAACACTATGATGGACAGCTTTGTCAAGCTCATTAATACTAAAGCAACTGCTGATAATTGCTCCAGGTTTCAACCTCTAATTAAAGCTAAGTGGCTTGATTTGCATATAGTAAACAATAGAAGTTTCTTGCAATCGCACTCCCAGAGGCCTTATCAGCTTCACAAATACAGTATCATTAAAACTTGAATGCTAATTACAGTTAATTTCTCAATGCAAATAGGAGTAATTCAGTGGATAGTTAGGTCTTTCTTGCTTAGACTTAGCACTGTAGTTTATCTAAATGCACCCCAGACACTTACCAAAAATAACACAGCAGGAAGAACAAAACATTCCACAACTCTCCCTTCTCCATCATGTTTAATAAAATGATGTCAAATGCTATCAAAAGCATTACCATAAATTGAGCAAGGTAAATCAATTAGCCTTTCTCCATTTGTTCCATTTATCTGGGTAACAATGTAGAAAAAACAAAGCACTGCTAATTAAAAATAGTTCAGGCTAAGCTATGGTGCTCACATTATAAACTTTGGCAGTATTATAAAAAGACTTTCCAAAACAATCCTTATTTTAAACACTGCCTAAGTAACAAAAAAATAACAACAATGTAGAAATCTGCATCTGTTGGGAAAACACGTAAGATGCAGTAAAGTGTCTAACAATAACACACTTCTAATGTATTTGTAATCTCTCCTTCAGCCTCCTGTGTCGACTAAAAGTAAAGAGGGAGCAGGGGAATTAGAAGCAGGAACTGTTTCCCCACATGAAATGGCAGCCAGCACTCTAACAGCCTCAAGCCCAGGCTAAGGAAGCAGACTGGTGTGCCAGGCTGCACATCCCTGTGACTGCAGTGGATGGGGATGCGCACACAGCGCCACGAGCAGCGCCAAGCGCTGAGGTGAATCACCCTAACTCAAAGAGCCAGCCCCTCTGCTCAGCAGCACACACAGTAGTTGGTGTTTGGGATGTGCCAGCCCTTTACCTCAGGCTTTTCTTACTAATCTGCTTCAGAAAAGTCTCGGATCCTCTCCCATCTGCTGTATTTCAAAATTCTGTGTGGAGTAGAGCACAAGTTTCTACAATGCAGTGACAAGTCACCCAAGAACAGCTCATCCGTAGGTACTATAAAAATACTAGTGCAATGCTGACAATGTCACTGGCTAATTACTGACTCCACGTGTACCAGGGAAAAGTTAGTCTTCTTCCCACTGCAATGAAGGCTGCATTAATGAGTCAGGTTATGATTTCCATTGGCAGTCCCTAGCATTTTTACACACTTCCACACTCCTTCAGTTAATTAACAGGTGGAAAGTGAGTCATTAGGATTCAGAGATACCTGTTTCAAAACAGTTGCACCATGCAGAGAGAAGTAAATTTCACTTGCCATGTAAATATTTACGTATGGATAAGGCCTCCATGGGGTGGCAAAAGCACTCTTGCATTGCTTTGAGTGGAACCATCACCTGCTCCAGCCTGCCCCTGTCCATACCTGCCTATTTGTGTTTCCAAGGAAAAAAACAAACTTTCAAATTGTACCATGAAAATATTTATTTGTTAAATATCTCATTGTCTTTTCCTCCTTCCCTTTCAGAGACCCTCCATTTTAATTCTTTCTTCACTAGCCTCTCATCCTGCCCTTTTTCATAGGTATGCAACCTTCAAGTCACCTCCCAAAACATCCAAGATTTCGTTTTACCTTGACCCAGAATTAATTAAAAAAATAAAAATAATAAAAATCGAACACTTGCTATCTATTCTGCCTCCTTTCAGTTCCGAGGTGCTGTACCTCAAACTATGTGCTGCAACCACATAATTTTTAAAATTCTATTATTCTTCCCTCTTTCTGTCAGTGATTCTATAATCAGTCCCCCTCTAGATGTAATTTCCTAATCACTTAAGTATGTCTTTTTCCATGCTGGACATTACTACAGTAATGTCTCCAAGTTCAAAGTGCGCTGAAGTTTTTAACCCCCTCTCAGTCAATCCAAACAGAACACAATCCTTCCCCCATGAAGCTCTCACACTCAAGCCTGTCACCCAAACACAAGCTTTCACCTTACCTTGCTACGAAAAAACATTAAAACCACGGCAAGGAAAACAAATCAAACATAAGACCAGCCTTGGTTCTCCATTCACAGTTTGGATTCATGAACCAGCTACAGTTTAGGGATCCAAAATCTACCCATATCAATCATCTCCCTGCAGCCAGAGCGTGTCCTAGGAGGCAGGCTTACTCCTGCACTTAGCCCCCAGCAGATGTCCAACTATTTGCAACTACTCCACTACTGGGGCTTTATCCATCACTACTCCTTATGGTAAATGTCACCTATTAGATTTCAAAGTATACCAGCATTTTGGTCTTTTAAATTGTGACTTTCTGTATGCCTTTAATAATTTTTGTTCCATTTAAGTGATTGGAAAGCAGGGACCATAATCTGTGATAAGCATATTTAAATGGCTTGCAGCAAAAGCTGAGGCACTTCTGAAGTGAAACCCTAAGTATATGATGATTAAGGTCATAATAAAAATGAAAATTTATAGGAAATTGTGTCAGCCTTGTTGCAAAAATTTAAGTTTTTGACACTGTTCTGCTCTAGAATATTACCCCACTTTGATCATTTCCATTGGTGCTGTTTTCTGACATCAACATGGTAACGAGTGATTTACCAGAACATTTACAGAGCCTTCCCTTTGCCAGTCTGAGATTTGATTATCACTTCTTGTTGGCAGGTTTTATGCCAGCTGAAGCCATTTTGAGTGCTGAGAATTCATGAGATTTGCTTCAGCTACACAACAAGGGAGTTTGACAATAGCTTCAGCTGAGTCCGAACTTCTCATCCTCTGGCTGGGAGAAAGCACTTATGATCATTTAATTTAGAGTCAAATGTTTTCATTTCTTTTGTGGGTGGGGAGGGGGTGTTTGTTTGGTTTTGGTGGGTTGGTTGGGTTTTTCGTAAAACCAAGCATTTCCCAATGTGTACACACAATTAATACCATTGTGTTCAAGAGCCCTTGAAAGGTTTTATTTCTCCTGATAATAACTCAGATGAGGACAGTGGTGTAGCCGCAAGCTTGTTCTTCACCGTTAAGAGACCCTACTGCATTAAATGTTTTTATTTATTTATTCTTCAGTCTAAAACATCACAGTGTATTCTGGAGGAGCTTAATAAACACACTAAAAAAACCTTGGGGAAAATAGGAAAGTGAACCACTGTACATGTAGCCTTTATTTACAGATTTCATGCCTCCTAAAATTTTACATAAAACACCATTTTTATTCTAAGTGAGCCATCATTTGACGTGAACTTAGCTCACTGACTCTTTCAGGATGGTGCTTCCGTTGATATCCACAGAACCCACAGGATTTACAAAAAATAGGAACTCCTGAGCCATATTCAACGAAAGAAAAAGAAAAAAAAAACATCTTAGAGTATAAGTGCAGAGAAGGTTTCCTGAGACTTTTATAAGGCAAAAGCCTCCATATGTGCTCATAACAGTTAAAGTTTTTTATTAATATGAACCAGTTTTTCCTATTGAATGAGAAATCTTTGGACTATTACCAGTGCCACTGTTGCTTACTAATTTTTAGAGGAGCACTTAACTTTGATTAGCTGCCATTTCTTTAATGAAATCCAAGCTCTTTTGCATACCAGGAGATACACAGACGAGACATGCAAACATCTCAGTAAAAACTTTCCTGCTGATGCTGGTGCTGTCACACTCAGCACACAACAAGGTGAAAAATGGATGCACAACCAGGAAAGCACCAAGTCTCTCTCTCTCCAGGAATATTTTAATTAAACAATGTCACTTGTACGTTTGAACTTCACAAGAACTGGAAAGGTTGTATGTCTGAATTTTTTATTAAAAAAAATATATATATGTATATGTATACACACATATATATACATACACACACACAGATATATATGTGTATATATATATATATGTGCTTTTAGGTAGATTTTGACTTCAAACACCTGACCTTCCTAACACCTGCCCCCAGCCCTGCTGGAACTCCAAAGGACTAAGCATCTGCTCCTCATTAGCCTCTCCACAAGTGTTCATCCAATTTGCAAGTTAGCCTTGGTTAGGATTTTTCAAGCACTTCCTGACCTATGCTTATGCTGCATTCATGCCTGAGTATTCCTGCCTATTTGCTATTCTCCCATTTAGATTTAACTGCTGAAATAGGTATTGCTCAGAAGCCAGAATTACAAGGGAATTGTTATCTTTAACTAACAAAACCTTTCACAATTCAGTGCAAACTACATAACATTTTATTTGGCTGAAAATGCTTTTATTACATCCAGACTACAATTTAGGTACTAGTGAGAATTTAACTTTGCATTTTCTACTCCAAGGCCTTTTCTGGAGCCTGTCATTTAACCGGAATCTCCCTGGTTCTTTTGTAGCATTCCATTTTTTTCCCCAAACTACCTCATAAAGACTTGCAAGGTGCATGCCTTTGTTTTATAAACCATCTCAGCACTCCTTTCTCTGCTGGGACTAAGTACAAAGGGATTCAGGACAAAGTAATTTTGTGAAATGAAACTTTGCATATTTATTCAGAGAAGCCCTTCACTTGGAGAAAATGCAAGGGCTGGTTTTCTTAACAAGATGATAATAAAGAAAAATTATTTCATTTATTCAAAGTACATCTGCGCTGCAAAAGAAAGAGATGATGATAAATTGTACAAACACATCCAAGCCACCCAGTTCACAGCTACGGATGGTGTGACTATGATGAAACTCTTTATGGTCAAGATTTGTAAGTATTTAGTCAGAATAGGATAAGTTATTTCAATCATCTCTGGTTCCTGCAGAAACCCTCCAAAGATGATGTTGGTAACACTGGTTTAGGCCTTTCAAAAAAGGCCAAATATGTGACAACAGCAAAATGTCTCCCTCCCCAACTATAAATGAGGGAAACAGATGCACCACTGAAATGATGCACAATAAATGGTGATTAACAACATCAGCAGCTCCTGCTTTTAAAAACATCGATCATGAGCAATTTTAATTAAAGTGAACAGTGAAGTAGGTGATTTGGCTCAGCATCCATGAATTTATCAAGTGGGATGTTTCTAACGCCTGATTACAAGCTGTAGTCAGTGCCACCATCAGGCCTAAGCAGAATTAGCCGTCATTAACGTCATTAGCTTCTGGGGGGGGAAGTATGATGAATATACATCATCTTGGATGGCACCTTATTCAGCTGAACCAGTGTCAGGCAGCATTGCCACCTCACAGTTTTCTAGCAATGTGGTTCTTGGAGCACCAAATGGTTGGTGGTCTAATGAAACTGTATTTTTCTTTTAAGAATGCCAACTCTTTTAGCAGAGTTTCCCCATTTTATTTTTAATATACCTGGATGTGGTGCTATGGGCTTGCTTGCTTTCCTGAGAAAACAGAGAACTGAACTGGTGAATTATGAGCATTCAGATATTAATACTGCAGCAAAAATTTAGCTTATATGTTACATTCCTCATCTGTCTGCCAGGGCAATGGAGAAGAGATGTGTTAGGGAGAGATAACCAAATTACAATCTTTACGTATCTGCTGTTTTAGCTGGGCCTGGATACAACTTCGCTTCTATTTAATGCAACTCAGTAGCTTTGATAGTCACAGACCCTTAAAAGTTTGACATATTATTCAAAAGGGGTGAAATATTGAAGACACATGAGAACAAAGAACAAAAGGGTTATGAGGAAAGATTAGAAAAATGGATAAATAAATGTCCTGTGGAATTCAAACACTATGAAGCACACTGTGAGGGATCAAAGAAGGGATGTACATGAACACTTAAAAGAAACAAAGCTACAGACAACATAACAAAACAATTCAAGATTGCAGTAGGTAATAATACAATGTTTGGAACAATGTGTTTCTCTGTTAAAGAAAGAAAATATGGCACCATGGTACATAAACAGGGAAATTAGAATGCAAGGGAGATATGAATTCAGCAGAAAGAAAATGTGACAGTTTTATGACTTACATTTGTCTTGAGCTCGTCCTTGTCACCAAACTTAGTCTTGGTGTATTTGAAAATGGAAGAATACATAAGGAACAGTCAAACAGGAATGCTGGCATGTAACAGAAGTGTGAGAAATGCTTTGTACTGTTCCGTATTTTTTTTTGAAACCAAAATTCTGATCTGCAATGATCCAGCTGGAAAAAACGCTCACACAAGGACTTGAGACATAAATGAGAACTGAGTAGTGGATGGAGATTTAAGACCAGTTTCAGACACATTTTAGTGATCCAGAATCATTCATGGCAGCATTTCCTCCTTCTGCAGGAGGCAGGCAGGTACAAAGTTTTCTGTATTGCACAAACGCTCAGGTGCTGAGCTTCAGGAATGTGGCAATGGCGGTGGGAGGTGGGCACAATGTGGTTCCAACGTGCCAAAACACAAAGAGGCACATTCACAAAGGCGGGCACGGACAAATGCCAAAGTAATGAACACAGAGACGTCGCACTCAAACAACATCATCTGCTTACAAACTAGGAGGATCAATCCCGTCACTACCATGCCAGAAAAATTCCCTGCCACAAAGCCTGACTCTCTCTGCTCAACAAAGGGAGGGACAAATTCCACAATAAGGAATACCACAAGGTAATGAATAGAAAAATTTGGTGGGCATATGCTCTCCCACCTTTCTTGTGGGTTCTGACATGCTTTCAGTCTTCCTTTTTCACACAAGCAGAAGAAAAACTGCCCTTTGGTTACGGAAGTATGGACCCAGCTGTTCAAGGAGGACATGTCAGTGGGTAATTCTGCCCAAACACTAAGCCTGAGATCATCATCCAAGGTTTCTGTCTAAACTACATCAAGTAGGATGAACAAAAACCACTGTCTCATGTGAGTTCCACCTCTCTGGAAGTTCTGAGGCTAAGATTTAATTCATAAAGGTTTAATACAGCCAGTATATGTCAAAGAAAGTTGAGAAAGGTATGGCGACTCATAAAACCCAGTAATACACTGGTTTTTCTCCTTAGAAAAAGATTTACAATGTGATATTCCAATGAGAATAGAACAAATAATAATTTTTAGTAAGACCACTACTAAACTAAATGTGCTAAAGCTAATTACAGTCTGCAGAATGATGAGGTGCAACCCCTTGTA
>VXBT01007422.1:16969-47326 GCA_013400235.1 Oriolus oriolus
CAGAGATCTCTCGTCATTAGCAGTCCCGACCGTCCTGACCGGCAACGGGTTGATAAACAACTTTTACACCCCAGGACAGAGAGCCCTGGGGAACACCACTAGTGACTGGCTCCAGCTGGGTGTAATTCCATTCACCAGCCCTCTTTGGGCAGGGATATCAATTTCAGTAAGCAGCGCACCCATCCAAGCCATGAGCAGCCAATTTCTCCAGGAAAATGTTGTGGGAAGTGGTGTCAGAGGCTTTAGTGAAGTCTGGGCAGACACATCCCCAGCCTTTCCCTCATCCACTAAGAGGGTCACCTTGTTATAGAAGATCGAGTCAGGCAGTTATCCCTTTCACAAACCCATGCTGGCTGGGCCTGATCCCCTGGATCTCCTGTATGTGCCATGTGAAGGGCACTCAAGAAGATCTCCGTGAGTTTCCCCAGCACCGAGATCAGGCTGACAGGCCTGTAGTTTCCTGGTTCCTCATTCAAACCCTTCTTACACACAATCCAGGAACCTCCTGAGCTGCTCCCTCTCTACAGTGTAGTGTTTCCAGCACATATCTGGAATGTGATCCTCCTTGCTTCTAGTGCATCTCTTTTTGACTCCCAAGTATGCATGCGGAGTGCGCATCTTCAGCAGTCCTTCTTGGCATCCTTCTTGTCCTCCCTTAGCATAAGCCAAGCCTGCCATCCCTGATGCACATGAGCACAGGACCTATCCACGTTGAGCTTGCCTTGTGGCTCTGACTGTGGGAGAGGCGGGGAAGTGGATCCAGCAGGGCCAGTGCATGAGGAAAGCTGTGTTTCGTCAAGCTGCATAATGGGGAACAGGCTGGAGGACTTTTGGGAGGTAGATAGTGTTTCTTACACAGTGTTCCCCCTCTTGTTAAGCTTTATAATATAATGAAAAACTGGCTGCACAACAATATTCTCAAGAGAACTTTTAAATACTGTTCTCTGCAGCAGTGGGGGATCAAGTCAACTCCAGACCCAGAAAATCAAGGTGATCTCCTGGGGGACCCCTGGATCGGATTTATTAAAGGTGCAACAAGAACATCTCAGTATGTTATATAAATTAACATTAGCATTCACGGGCAGCTAGGGCAAACCAGCCATGAAACTACAGGACATTAGGGAGAGAGAAGGGTGGCTCCTGAATGTGGTCTGATAAACTGGAAGCCCTGAGAAGTGACATGAATGCCTTCCTTCTCTCCCAGAAGTTGGATAAAACTCATTCATGTTTTTAGAGAAGTCTCTCTAGAGCTGTGTGTTTTGATTGCTTTCTGTTTCTTTAGTATATTTCTTGAGAGGCATTGTTTCAACTGTGCTTCAAATGAATTGCCGTATGTCAGGGTTTTTCGCTTTGGATCCAGTTCTAATCAAGTCCTGGCAGCAAAATTAGCCTGGTTGTAATATTTTTGTCTGTACTCAATGGACTGTGCTTTCTTGGGAGACTGTTTGGGGATATTACCGAGAGCAAACAAAAGGAATAGACCTCATGCACCATGCTGGGCACTTGGGATATTTTGTTTTATGAGCTGATGAGTGTAACCAGATGACTGGAATGAAAACAGCTGCTTGCCAGGGCTGTGGTTAAGCCAATTCTGACATGTTATTTAGGAATAGTGTATTTTATGGGGCTGAAGATCACAACCCTGAGACCTACCAGTTGAGCAAGAGGAATACAGAGTTTGATAAGCCATTTTTTGTACATTGTGGCTTGTTTGTCTGACTGCTGTCAGAAGATTCCTGTTCTGATGTCGTGTGGTCATGTGACTAAGCACAATATGACAGATCAATCAATCAGATGAGGGAGATGGGTGTTAATGAAGCTTTCTATTTACAGGCCTTTTCCTATAGACCTCAGATCTGCTCTGGTACTGCATTTTCTACCCATATATTTTGCACCATCATTTGGAAACTCATGCAGAGGGACATGGTTAAGAGAATCCTGAAATAAATTGGGAGAGCAGCCATCTGGAGAAACATGCACATGTTGATCTTTTTCAAAAGGAAGATTCAGAGCAGAAAACCTGTTCAGATGTGATTTTTCCCTTGTCTCATATTTGCTAAATAGGTCTGGGCCTGAGTTCTAGCAGCATGTATCTGGATACTACAGTGGAAGTTTTAAAATCTTAGATATTGTCATCCCAATGGATCTGGTTCTGCTGCTTGAGGAAGAACACCCATTGAAGCCAGGAGACCCATTCACATACGCGTGATTCATTATATTAGTTAAAATTGAGGGATTTGAAATGTATTGAAAGTGTTATGTAAACTTTTGTACTCTTCTGAGGCTTTGTAGCAGGTCTGTCATACTTTCTTTCTTCATAGTTCTAGCCATAGTCACTGTGCTTAAAGGTACAGCTTGAAACTGGAAGTGATGAAAGCACAGCATGGAATTATAAATATTTAGGACTGAGAAGAACCCACAGAAGAAGGTGTGTTTGTTAAAGGCATTTGAAGAACTTCAGATATGTCCATGCAGTTTAGTAATTGCTTTAAACTTACCACCAGGTCCTCAGCCATCAGCAGGCTCTTGTTGAAGGACAGTAAATTCCTCTCAAAGCAGTGTCTACAGTTTCAGGTTATCTGCTTTAAGACCTGTGGACCCTGAAGATTTTCCCTACCTGGTTTAGGAAAGCTCTGTGCTGGTGACCAGGCTGCTCGATGAGGCAAGTGAAGTGACCTGCCCTGCTGCAAGCTGCAAAGCCATTAGTGTCTAGGACTGGTCTGCAGCAGTCAGTCGGCATTAATGGATGTGCTCAGAAAGTAAGTTAACAAGCACAAGGTTGTGGGGAGGTTAGGGGGTCCTACATGGTGTGTACACTCCAGTTGAGGGGACAGAGACTGTAACAACCCAAAGAAAGTGGCTGTGAATAAGGCTTTAACAGGCAGAAAGGCTGCTCTGGTCCTAGGGGAGGGAGGGCATGTGGACAGGATAAGACCAGCACCTTCCCTTGCTCAGCCAGCAGCTGATGACTATAGGCCAGCATTGCAGCTGGACACACAGCTGGCAGGTTGCTCCTGCTGGATAGATACACTGAGGCAACATCAGGCAAGATAATTGGGTATATGCAAGTTGAAGATGTGGGGGAGGATCAGATAAGCTTCTCTTGAGATGTTAAAAATTCATGTCCCAAATAAAGCAGAGATACTTGAACTATATGTGCATTTTCCTTTTCCTTAGCTAGTGGTTACTAGAATATTCTGTCTTTATTTAATGAAACTTTTCCACAAGGAGAGTGGTGCAGCCCTTGGACAAGTCAACATGCACAGATTGTGGAACCTCCACCATCAGACCCTCTCCTGAGTTTTGAGGTCTGATTCTTTTGGAGTCTTGAGTGTGACTGTTTTAAATTTGAACTCACTGGAGTCAATTTGGTTTTTTCTCTAAAACAGTTACAAACAGACCAACAGGTAACTCCTTTAGTCATGCTTGTTGCTTGTCTTATTAAAACTGGCAGTCTTCCATTCTGTTTAATTTTGTGTGCTTGACACTTCACCAAGAACAGAAGGTCACTGGTCTACAGCCAGTCCTGTCCCCAGGAGTGGGGTCTACAAATGCCTATAGTACTCTGGGCTTCTTTTTGTTCTGAGGATTAAGCCTTTATCCTTCCTTCCTTGTATTTGCTGCTTAACTGAAGAGTCTAAGTTAAGAATGGCTCCTTCCACAACCAAGACAGGTATAGGGGAAGTCTTCTGGTTCTGAGAAACTCGAGCTCACTGGGGTTGCTTCTTTCACTGCTGGCTCAGAAGGAAGCAGGCTTAGGAGCCCCAGCCATGCACTGAAGTTTGGAGGGATGAAGCCAGACCAGCAGGTTTGTGAGTCTGGCTTTGCATGTGTTTGCACACATACTTTTTGTTAAGTGAAATGTCAAATCTACTTGAGTATGTGCAGCTTTTGAGTCCATGCTTCTTTCACCTACTTGGAACTGAAATCCGTCAGAAGAAGAGAGTCATTGTGCTAATATTGCACATACTTTAGTGGAACAGGTAAGTTTAGTCTGATTTCACTTAAAGCAAAACCCTGCTCTTGTAAGCCATATATATGAAAAAGCTGATTGTTCTGATTTATGTGAGCTTGGAGTGGCTGCTAATCTCAAAAGTAATACGATGTCTCAGCTGGGGAACAATTCTGTAATAATTTTGTGATGACTAACTGCTCATTGTGAAATTTTCCCAAGCTACCTTTGTTAAGACTAGCAAAGTCCCAAGAAATACGCAGTTTTCTCTCAAGGCTTTAGAATGAGATATTTGAATTGATTTGAGTCACCTTGGAGTTAAGCAAAAAACTTGGTGGCAAATACTTCTGTACGAATTTTCAGTTGTTCTTAGAGTTTGAGGCATGTTTTGCATTTTCCCATAACACTTTGATTGTGATTTGCAGAAAAACTCCTGTGTATTACCAGAGGATTTAAAGAACTTCTATCTGATGACTGATGGCTTCCAGATGACCTGGAGTGTGAAGACCGATGGTGGGTCCCTGTGTTCCTCTCCACTGACAACCTCAATTCCTTGCAGCCAGTCCATCCTTTGCAGAACCTCTTTAATTTCAAACTTACTTTCTGCACAATCAATACACATCTCTCAGGGCAAAATCTATTGCTTACATGTTCTGGGCTCCCACAGAAGAGGTGCATACACTGAACACTGGCAAGAAACTAATTATTCATGACATAAATACTGTTCTGTAATACACTGGCCATCTGCTGACACTCGGATTTAGGTGTGTCATTTAAACCTCATACCTTAACTCCCTCTGTAGTTCATGGAGAGAGAAACAGCTGTAGCTCATAATCCCATCATAAATCAGTAGGAAGAGTCATCCTCTGATAATGCTTCTTTCTCATTAAAATGTGAAATATACATGTTGGAACCTGATTCTGCTTTCCACCAGCTAAAGTCCAAGCTTCATTTTCCATCCTTGATTGGCAAAAATCGGGTGGTTTGTTCACTCTGCAGCTGTTATCCTGGCTCTCATTGCCTTCAGGCAGGGTTCTCAAATAGGGCTGTGGACACTGCTCACTTCTGGAGAGGGGTGTCAAATGCAGGGTCTTCCTCAGGAAGTGAAATGACATTTCAGAGACAGTTGACATCAGTGCTGTAGCACCTGCAGTGACTCCCGTCATGTTTCAAGCAGGATTTGCTGTGTGGTGACCTCTGAAGAGCCTTGTTCTCAGGGCTCACAAGTGCGCAGAGACCAAGGCCGCTGGTACAACTGTCTTGTTTGAGCAAACATCCAGCACTGGCTTCTGAGACCCATCACACTGGCACATGGCTGAACAGGGTGCTTGCTGCCTTGATGTCTGGTAACAGCCTGAAACAAGCCTCAGAAACAGGGAAAAGTGACAAGTCCTCAAGCATTCTTTCAGGAACACCCACATGTTGATGCACTGATAAAATCCTCTGTGGAAGTGGGAACCAAGAGGATGTACCCTGAGCAGGTACAAGGAGTGGAAGCGGACAAGCTGCCCAGTAAGCTGTGAATGTGTGGGGTGGTTTCTGATAGGAAGGGCAGCAGTAGGGAAAAGAGCTTTGAGGAAGAGGCTGTAGCTGAAATCCTGTAGCCAGGATTTTTAATTTTTCACGGGACTGAGCTAACAGCTGTAGCACAGTCTTTGTCAGCAGTGTAATTCTCATACCTTTACAGCTCTGAGATGGTGCTGCATCACATCTAGGTGTGAGCCTGTGTTTGAAAAAGCCTCATTTTTGCTCCTGTAAAGTCTTACTTAAGTGTCCAGGTCTGCTGGGTATAACCATCTCTTCACCCCACAGAGGCTGATGTCTGGAGGAAAAGAAATACCTTCCATGCTTTCCTGACACTGGATGTGATTAATGATCAGTCTTGTTGCAGATACTCCAATGCCCCTGGGCTCCATGGTGATTAACAGTGTCTCGAAGCTGTGTCGGCTTGGGGGTTCCTCTATGTACGCTCTGCCTAATGCTCCAACTCTGGCTGACCTGGAAGATGACACAGATGAGGAAGGTAAGGCACTGTTAACAGGCTAGAAAACCTGCTCTGCCTCATCCCTTTTGTTCTGTTAATGTTAGGATATAGCACAAGGTATATGGGCTGAAACTTCTTCCACTAGGCCAGGTTGCTCAGAGCTCCATCCAGCATAGCTTTAAACACTTCCAGGGTTGGAGCATCCACAACTTCTCAGGGCAGCCTGTGCCAGTGCCTCATCACAGTACCTGTCACAGTAAAGAATTTTTTCCTCATATCTGATCTAAATATGCCCTCTGTCAGTGTGAAGCCATTGCCCCTTGTCCTGTCACTACATGACCTTCTAAAAAGTCACTCTCCATTTTTCTTGTAGGCTCCCTTCCAGGTACTGGAAGGCCACAATTAGGTCACCCTGAAGACTTCTCTTTTCCAGGCTGAACAAACCCAATTCTCTTAGGACCTCAGCTGTTCCCCCTGGCAGGGGAATTGGAACAAGATGATCTGTAATGTCCCCTCCATTCTACAGTAGAGCAACAGAAAAGGTCGCTCCAGGTAGATGGGGTTTACTTGGTCTAGCAACCTGGTCTAGAGAAGGGTGTCCCTGTCCATGTCAGGGCAGTTTGAACAAGATGATCTTCAAGGTCCATTTCCAACCCAAACCATTGTGTCATTCTGTGACTTTCTGTCTCATGGGCTGGATCTATTATCTATCTTATTAGTCCCCTACGGCCTTGGCAGGTAGATCTGTGTGCTGTGAATGTCGTGGGGATTAGTGTTATTTGCATCCTCTTTTAACAGCCTGTCAGCCTTCCTGTTCTGCCTTTTCCCTGTTTAAACTTTCACCTGAGCCTTGCTCCAGTGATTCAGCTCCAAAGTCTTTGTGTGCTTTTGGTGTTACATGAACAAAAGATAACAGGTTTTGTTTTGATAGTGAAAAGACAGCTGGAATCGGAAAAGTAACTGGTACGTACATATAACTGTGAGGTTACCCTGGAAAATGTGTGTTCCAGGCTGCCTAGAAATGCTGGGAATGCTGCTATGTGGAGAGAATAAAAAAGAATAAAAAAAGGGCATTCATTTTGTGAGAGCTCCTACAGTCCAGCTGGAAAAATCAAGAGGATAAGAACACAGCCAGGTGTCACACCAATTTCTTAAAAGAATGCTATTTGATTTCAGTCTTGTCTCTGCATCTGTGTAAGCTCTTCTAGCTTCTAAATGTGGCTGAAAGTATTTTTGGACTTTCCAGTTTAGCTGCAGTCCTGATCTTCTAGCCATTGTAATGAATTGCACCAAATTCTGCTTCTATTTAGTGGCTTAAACCTTCATGGATGCATTTATAAGGTACACTGAGAAAAAATCACATCCTCACAGAAGTTCTCATCCTGACTTTCATGGAAAATTCTTCTGAAGAGTTCAGCTTTTATGTCCCACTTCTTCCCCATCAGCTTTCGGCTTCAAAATTGTATTCTGCAAGAACTTGCAGCTGCACAGTCCCAAAATCATTTTGTAGAAATACTAAGGGGTGATTGAGGATCACAAGTTGAATGAGAGTCAGATGTGGTTGTTGAGAAGGATGCTGATGTCACACTGGAATGTATGGAGAAATATATATGTCTGCAATTTCATTACAGTGTTGTTCCAAGAGAAAAAGAATAAATTGTTCTCCCTTGTGCTCCTTAGAAAAAAATTAATTAGGTCAAAAAAACAAATGGTGTATGCAACAGAAGTAATGGGCTTCAATTGTAGCAGGGAAGATTCCGGATCCATGAGGAAAACTTCCAAGTGATAAGTGATGGATTTGGGTTGACTGCCTGGAGACTGTGCCTTCTCTAACACTGGAGGACTTTAAGAAAAGATTAGACAAACCTCAGGAGTGACATCTATAAAACCTGTCTTGCTTAATGCCAGGGAGGAACTAGAAGTCAGCTAGTCTATTTTCAGCCATCTGATTTTGACTCTGTGGTTTGTTTTCCTAACAGAAATGAGAATTTTTCTTACTTTTTTTTTTTGCTTAGTTTTATTTTAAACATAGGGAACTTAATAATTTCCAAGAAGTATAAATGTAATAGTTTGATTCAGTTCTTCATCAGCTGATTTATTAATAAGTGTAAAACAGATTGACTCCTTGCAACTGAGTCACAGTCAGTTTTCCAGACATGTTTCATGAATTTCCTTCCTTGGTTTCAGGTAATGGAGACAAACTAGAGAAGCCACACTTTGATTCTCGTAGTCTTATCTTTGAATTAGACCCGTGCAATGGGAATGGGAAAGTCTGTCTTGTTTATAAGCATGCTGAACCAGGTAAGACTGAAAAAAGTAAAGTTAGCTATCTCTTGTGGGTTGTATCTGGAGGCCACATGTGGAGGGTTATCTTGTATTTCTGATCATCTTTGCAATTTGCGGCTTTTACTGGGATGTCCTGTCTCCACTGAAGTCAGGAACTAAACCTTAACTAGATCTAACATTTTCACTCCTTTTAGTGTTGGAGTCTGAGTTATAACTTACGATTTCTGCATGCACAGAAACAGGGAAGTATTCACATGTGACCTACAGACAATTGTGTTGAAATGATACAGACCTCCACTAATCTGTCTCTGGTTACTTGCATGTCTTGGAACAAAGCCATTACATTTTGATGAGAAAGGGTATAACTGCTTAGAAACAAAGTGTAGATGGTGAAAAAAGCTGAGACAGAATTAGACTGGTTCTTCCACCTTGTGCATGGATGCAGAGCCTGCAGGTGCTAACTAGGTCAAAATGTGGCGGGAAAGGTTAATGGGAGGGTGAGAAATGGGAGCTGAGCTGTTTCTTCTGACAGATACAGAGATAACTGTTATCAGTGAGTGAGTAGCGAAACACCCAAGGCGCTTGTAAAATAGTTGTCATCTGACACAGTGCACAGGTCACTAGATGTATGTGTTTACTGTGTAGGGATGTGGAATTGCAATATACAGGTTCTTAAGAAAAATCTGGAGTTGTTATCTTGTGTCTTTCATTGGGTGCTACTACAACTGCCATGGCAGGAAGTTCTTGTCCTCCTGCCTTCCAGTGCTGGTGATTTCAGCACATGCAGTGGATAACCTGGGCAAGGGCAGGGAGCATTGGTTACAGGTGTCAGTGTCAACACAGGGGCAGTCTGTTTAAAGGACAGTGTTCAGCATCTCAATGTCCCAAGACAATAACTTATTTTTATGCTACAAAGGATGTCACCACCAGAGCAATATGTGATCACTGTGGAAAGATTTTGCAAAATGTGTTTTTGTTGGCAGCACACACTCCCATGACTTCCAGACTCTGGACTCTGTTCAGTAGTGCAGATGACTGACAGTAGAGTTAATTGCTTTTTACTTTGTGGGGCAGGTAAATGTTTGCCATAATTGTACTCTGAACATATACTCCAGAGCTGCTGATGTCCAAGAAGGTTCCATGTAGCGTGTCACTCCCAGGTCGTGAAGGAACAGCATTGCATTCATTGTCCAGCACACAGCTAGACAAATACCTCATGCAGTGGGTGAACACTGGCTGATGGGTAGGACACAAAGGGTTACAGTAAATGGGGTCACATCGGGCTGACAGCTGGTCACTGGTGGGGTTCTGCAGGGCTCCCTCTTGGGCCCAGTGCTCTCCAGTGTCTTCATAAACAACTTGGACACAGGACTGGAAGGGACACTAAGTTTGTCCATTATTCTAAATTGGGAGGAGCTGATATCTCCCTCGAGGGCCCTGCCAAGAGACTTTGACAAATCAGAGAGATGTGCAATCACCAACCATATGAAGTTTGGCAAAGACAAGTGCTGGATTCTGCACCTGGGCTGGGGCAACCCTGAATGTACACAGAACAGCCATTCTGATGAGTGTATTGTGTCTCCCACCTGACAGTGGCCAGGGGTTAATCTTATCACTGCAAAGCAACAGTGTAATTTATGCTTGTTTTATTCTAGTGGTCTCTCCAGACACAGAGATCTGGTTCCTGGACAGGGCTCTGTATTGGCATTTCCTCACCAAAACCTTCACAGCTTACTACCGCCTGCTCATCACCCACCTGGGTCTCCCACAGTGGCAGTACGCCTTCACCAGCTATGGGGTCAGCCCTCAGGCAAAGGTAGGACAGCAGTGTCCAGATTGTCAGTATTTTGCATAAGTATAGACTGGAAAAACATCTTCCCACCTTTTGGAAAGCTGTCTCTAGGCTTAAGGGGGCCTCCCTGGTGAGCCACAGAAGGGACCACAAGTTTTTTCCCTGTAACGTCTTAACAGTCATTTGTTTCACAGTAATTTGAATTCACTAATATCGTGTTAACCCTGCTTTTCTCATGGCAGTTGGGCCTTGATAAAAACTTATGCCCAGAAAAAGGCAATTTAAAGTCCTAAAGGTAGTTACAGAAGACCTCTACATAAAGCCTTGTGACCATTCCAGTCACTTATTATTATTAAAAATACTATTCTGCTATGCCAAAATCCTGCTATTAGAGGCTTCTGCTCTTCTTCCGTGTTTGACTGGGCCGTCAGCCCTATCCCTGCCTCCATGCTGTGAGAGGTCAGGGAATGGAGCTGATGGTCCTACTGAGCACAGCGCAGTGTCAGCACGCCTTGGCAAGGCCTGTTGGGACTCGGTAAGTGTCTTGCACTTCACCCAGACATGACAGCTCTCCTACCAGCCTGGCATTCCCTGGTCCTGTGTGCACAGCAGAATTACTAANTCTTTTCATTCCTGATGCCTTCCCTGTTACACTGCACTGTATTTTATCACTCAAGGCTGTGTACGTACATTGTGCTCTGCCTTTCTGCAACTTTCCTGCTATAAATATTTTATTATGTTCAGTATATTTGCAAACCTTAAGAGGAATCATTCATATATTCCCTAATTATTTTCAGCCCCTGTTGGTTAAAATCCTCCTAGTTCATTAAGCATTATCATTTTTAAAGGTTTTCAAGGGAGTGTATTAAAGCTGTTTACCACTAAGCAGTACATTTATAGATTGCTATCTACATTTTGGTATTGATCTTCTGTTCATCTTGTTCAACACTTTCACTGTGATTTGTAATACCATAACTCCTACAGTTTTATTTCCTGACTTTGTCAATGGAAAAATGATACAAAAAACCCCCAAAAGAGTTGAGAACTGTAGGGCATAACATTGTGGTGTCTGCTGCAGCCAAAAAACCAAATCATTTTAGTTACTTCTAGACAGAAAATCAGAAACAGTAAGACAAACAAACACAATTTTTTTTCTGTAAAGAGTTAAAAGAATTCATTCTTTCATGTGTGAAGAGAGGGAGGAAGGTTACATTTTGAGAAATTCAACTAGGTGGTTTTCAGTTTATACGTGCATTTAAATTCCAAGGTTTTTTAATCTTTCTGCTTATCTGAATCTAAATAAATGTGGTTTAGTTTCATCCCATCCTTTTGCTTTTCCTCCTGTGATTTAAATCAGGAATCGCTCCTGATAGGAGTTATACTGCAGGAAAGATGGTGTTAAGGTTGTGTCTGGTTCTCCTCTTCCCTGTCTGGAATGCAGTTCCAGGACTGGGGCTATAGCCATGCCTTGTGTATCCTTATCACAAGCATTCTTCCAAGTCCTGTAAACTGCAAACTGATAAGTGGCATAGGATTAAAATCATGTCTTGGGGAAGATGGGGAGCAAAGCAGAATTGTCTAACTGCAGTTTGAGTTTAACTTGTTCTTCCCCACCATCCTGCCTTTCAGCAATGGTTTAACATGTATAAACCTATAACCATCAACACAGCACTCCTGTCTGAAGAAGCTGATTCCTTTGTGAACAAGCTGGACCCCAATAAAGTATTTAAAAGCAAGAACAAAACTCCAGTGCTCAAGAAGAAACCACCTTCACAACCACCAGGCTCCCAAAAGAGTCACACGAGCATGACCTCTGCCAAGACATCCTCACTAGCTGGGAATTCTTCAAGGAAGTGAGCCCACCAGATCTGACCCTGGACAACATTTGCGATAGGCTTTGATGTTTTCTGCTGCAGAGTCTCAGTGGTTCAGACCAAGTTCCTTGTGCATGAATAGATGTGCCCATGGAAAACACATTGCAGCACTTGCATGAAATATAGCAGCCATGTGGATGTAATTCCTGAAGACTCTTAAAAAAAAAAAACTTGAGACATCGATTTTATTCCCTTCTGCTACTTGCAGCACGTACTTTTCAGAGAGCATGAAGAAACCCTTGATGTCACTGCTCCATAGGGAAGCTTCTGTTCCTGTACAACTGCAGCAGTGAAATGAAAGCAAATGTAATTCACCATAAGTTTAACAGACCCATGCTGAAGTAGAGGGTGTGAAGGTATTTCTGCCATGTCCTTTGAAAGAAAACTGTCCTGACCTTGCATGCTGTGGGAGCAGGCTGGAACCTGCTGAACAGAGAAGTATCTTTCACTCCAGATAGAATCAAACTGTGCTCTTCCCTGTGCTCCTTCCAACTTCTGCTCTGAGATTCATGGTACAGTGGAACTGGGACTTCATGTCTCTGCATTAGCCTAGCCACTTGCTCTGCAGCCCAGACCACTTTTTGGCCTTCGTGCTGTATCTTTTCAGATGCTGACATGATTTGCAATAATCCTGAAGCCAGAAACTGCAAGTTCCCTTGTTGCCTCATGTCGCGCGCGAACACGAAAGGAACACACACAGACACTTGCTCCGACAGCGAGAGACCCACCGACAGCCAGAACAGCTGGAAAGAGAGACCCGGCTGGGTGTTCTCGTTTATTTTATAGACTTTTAGAAAACTTTACTGATTGGATAGTGAAATTACCACCCTTCTAATACATAGGTCTGAGGAGACATCTGTCAAGTGTCTCCACCTGCAGAGAAGGAATGCAAACATTTTCTCTGTTAAGCATAACATAGTTTTTGTTTATAGAACAGACTGTGGGAACTCTAGTTACGGAATTAAAAACATTGGAAAACTGCAAAAAGCAAGGCAACAGCCTCCCTTTTGTGGGAACTGCTGAGCAGGGAGTCAATAGTGTTGAGTCCCATCAGGCAGGAGGACCCCTTGGTTTGTCACACATTCATTTGCAAAGCTGACCATTGCAACAGCCTTTGACACTTTTCAGTTGGGCAGGATCTCACCAGGGGCCACAGTCTTAGAAGCCCCTGATGCTGTTTTCTATATTGTAAGTTTCCAGGTTAGAATTGCACTTTAACCCATTCACTGCTGGTTTTCAGTTACACCTGATTGTTTCCATTACTTTTCTATACTATTCTGTCTTCCAAATATGGTGGAATCATGGTAGCACCCAACACTTTTTGTGCCTAAATACGGAAATCAAAATTACTGTTTTCAAATAAGCATTGACTATTGAAACAGCATCATCTTTAATTTTTGAAACCACCACATAATTACACAAGACAAACCTACCTCGCAGGGATGTTGTGAGGCTTTCATGAGTGTTTGTATGGCCTTCAGAAAGGTGAAGCTATCCTGTGAGTGCTTAATAGTATTTTAATAAATATTTTCATATTTTCCTCCAGAGTGATTGGGTATTTGAAGATGCTTTGGGGAGCACATGGACATGGGATCCAAAGGGTGTATGGTAACAGCAGTGTGCAGGATGGATTGTTCAGGGTGGTTTTTTAATGCAGTGGAGAATGTCTCACTGAGAAGGGATGGGTTACAGTGCTTTTAGCTAATCCTTCTTGAGCTACTCAGAAATTCCTAGTTTATTTCACACAGGCCAAAAGACTGAGCTGTGTGACAGCTGTTCCACTTCTGTCCTGCAGTCACTGTACAAAATCTCTGCAGCCAGCAGCCTCTGCTCAGGCATATTTTGCTGGCTTCCAGTACTGCCTGGGACCCACCTTCAAATGCAGTTGCTGCATTGCCTGGCAGCCACTCTCTGCCACCCTCAGATGACAAGAAATCCTCTAATGCACTCTCAAGCCCCTGAGACAGGTGAAGATCTGTTGTAGCTGCTCCACTGATATGAAGTCAGCTCTAATGAGAAAGCACACGTGTCAGTACTTCCCACCCAACCCCACCCCATGCCGTAGCAATCCATCAGTTATTCTTTTAATATTGGGATGGGAATGATCATTAAAGCCAGTAAATGCCCTTTTCTGGAATTCTGTGCAGTAATGATGTTCTGTCACCTCCTACTGTTGGAGATCTCTGTGTTTATTCATGGCACCCAGCCCTGGGACTGCAGTTATATGCTTGAGATGCATACCATGCTTGCTTAAGCACTTTATAGAAAAGTTAAGACTCTTGTCACCCCTCCTGGGAACAGACAGCTTCTGATACTGTTCTGCTCTGAATCCAGTGATAGCTCAAACTTGCAAGGCTGTTGCAGGCCCACTTCCTCATTCAGATGGATGTAGCAGAATTCCTGCAGCAGTAGGACAACCTCTTCTTACATTTCTCATGCATTCAGAGTAGAAGAAAGTGTATTGGGGGGGTGGGGTTCAAGGTTTTGGAGATGTTGTCACAGAAGTTGTCTGAATTCTTTGCTGTGGTGGTAGTTGGTGTAGCTCAAGTCATGAGTATCAGTAATACACATGGTTCTTTGATGCCAGCGTGTTCCAGGAGAACTGTGGCAGGATTCAGAAGATCCTGTAGTTTAGTTTACTAATTTTTCAATGCTTCCTGAATGTTCAGATCAAAAAACAAAAAAAAACCAAGCATGAAAAAAACCCCAAACAGCCCAACAGGTTCATTTTTCTATTTTAGACTGTCCTTGTTCTTCTCTCTTCTGTGCTCTGCCAAACTAGGTGTTTGTCAGGGTGACAGATATGCAAATGAACCAAGCCTAGGCCCCTGGTCCATCACTGTAGTATCTACATCTTACCAAAGAATATTCCAGATCAAAATCTCTGTGTTAATTAACTTAATTATGTTGATTCTGCCACTGTTGATGCCTGTATTTTGATTTATAAGAATATATATGTACCTGGAGACTTGTAGCTCTGCTTTGCTTTTCTTCAGAATACAACGATTGTTTGTGGGTTGAGTTTTGTTTTATTTTGTTTTTAATTTTTTTGAAGATTTTTTCACAGAGAGATTGAATAATTTCTTCAGGTCACAGTCAGGTCTAGCCCTGTGCGGGTCTGCCCAATATCTCAGATACCAAGTTTGTCCATTTAAGCAGAGTAGGTTTACTGAAATCTAGTCCCTCGTCTGTCCACCTTCATGGTGGACAAACAGATGTGCCCTTCACATGTGTCCTCAAAGCACGTGGCCATCACAGTTTGGAAGTCTCCATGCCTGCCTCTTCTTTCTTATTTCCAGTTTCATGGTCAGGTTCGTTGTGAAAATCAATGCAGGCCTTGTAGATGAAAACACCAGCAAGACATCCCAGAATTGGAGCTGCAACTGGGACCCACCACCAGGAATGGTCAGCCCTAAAATGAAACAGAAGAGGCAGCTGGTGAGCCAGACTGGAACTACTGCCCTGCCACCACATAGTGCTGGGGCAGGAGTGAGCTGTGTGAGCAGAGGAGTCTGTCCTACTCTGGGCACTAAGCCTACAGCTGGCTAGACAGATTTGCTGTCCCCTCACATAATTGCTGGAGGGAAGGTCATTTCCCCCATCAGTGTGGAAAGGTGGCTCCACACTGCTTCTTTTTCATGTTCTCCAAAAGAAATGGGCTGTGTGGTCTTGATGAGTGGGACTCTCAGACAGACACAGGCATTTTGCCTCCCTGTTTCCAACAACATCTGCAACTCCTCTACCAAGTTCTCAAATATATTTTCTGGAAATTGAAGGAAAATGGGTGTCCAGGACAGGAGACTCTGGTAATGAACTCACCATAAGAAAAGCCGTAACACGACACCATCTTACTAGATAGAGGAAGGCAGGGTTTCATCTCCAAATTCAGACTCTAAATTTAGGAGACCTGTTCAGCAATCCACCTGAATCCAGGTGAGCTGCATTCTGGCTCTCTGGTCACTGCGAAAACCAGCTGGATCTCCAGTCAACAGGCAGACAATTTGGTGCCCAAACTGAGGTTTCTGAGTGCCAAGGTGGATCCCGTGCAGGAGAATAAGCATACTCCAAATTTTGTGTACATAGTGCACAGGGCTCCTGTAGGCACAACCCTCACACCCTGCAGTGATATCATCACTTGGTCCAAAGAAAAGGCTTTGTGACACATTTTATCTTGTGCTTATCTCCTCCCCTGGCAAGCTGAGCAGTGTAAGAGCAAAGCAGGTCACTCACGTGAAGACGGCCGTTCCCCAGCCAGCTATTGCTGTGAAGATCCTGGGGGGCAGGTCCCTGGAGGGGTTTATGGCATAGCCTGTGTTCAGCCCCATTCCCAGACCGATGCCCAGGACCAGCATACCCGAGAGCATGGGCTGAGCGCCTTTCAAGGCAGCATTGTTTCTCTCATCATGGATGACGAGAATGCCCAGGATCAGCATAACTGTTGCTGTAAACTGCAGGAACAGAAAAGGGAGAAGAACAGGTCAGGAGAGAGAATGGGGAAGGTTGAAAGATCCTGCTCAGCAGAGGGGGAGAGACTTCCCAGAATGAAAGAGCAGATGAGATTCATGGTCTGGTCAAGGCAGGAAGGACCCAAATGTTACTCCCTCCTCACAGGTGGACTGAAGAAAATTCTTTTCTCAGCAAAAACCTCATCACCATGACTGATGCAAACTTCTCAGCAATGTCCTCTCTCTCCATCTTTCAAGTCACAGAAATGGGTTACTTTAAGTACATTCCATCTAATAGAAGCAGAGCCATAACAAAACTGCTCACAAGACAAATCTGATCCTCCCTAGAGGAAGTGATGTTTTATACAGCCTGTGTGCAGATACCAGATTCTCACCTGGGAAACTGAATTTCCCATCAGTGACTACATAGCTGGCATTTGCAGGTTTGCAGTGCCCAGGACATCAAGAAACAGTTTTGATAAAGGTAATGACACCTGTCTCCTTCTGCTTCAGAAAATGCAGCTGGAGAGACTTCGACTGCTTGCACTGACACCAGCAAAACCAGAAACTTCAGCTTTTGGCAAGGCACTGTCACTCTTATTTGCTTTCTTTTGCATCAAGGACACTGCTTGGTCCACAGGAGGCTGAGGGGATCTGCTCCCCACCTCCAGGCTTTTCCACTCCCACCATCCTCTTCATCATGCCCAGGCAGGAGTTTTGTCAGCTCAGAGTCAATATCACAGGCTTCCAAAGATTTGCACTGGAAGTGAATCTTCCTTCTCTGGTGTCTCGGTGCCCCACATCCCCTGAAGCATCCCTTTCCTATTTCTGGGCATCTGGACACTGTGCTGTAAGCTGGGAATCCACTGCACACAGTCTCAATGGGGCTGTTCAAACATAGAGGTTCAGTCCAGGCTGTGCTCATGTGGGGACGGTCCCAGGCTCTCCATGCTGGGGAGGGACAGGCAGCACAGCTGCCAAGGAGCATGGAGTGGGTGTAGAATCCAAGTAGGGAAGGAACAGTTCAGCCCAGAACCCAGAGGAGATGGCTGGTGATACAGCTCAGCTTCTCACTTCCCACTGCTTGTGCTGCATGCAGGGAAGGTGTCTGGAGAGGCCCTGGACCAAGCTGTGGAGCAGCTTGCAGGTATTACCCTTTAGGCCCAACCCTTTAGGCTTGCCCAGCCACCAAGGTGCCTCAGATCTTACCTTTCAGGCACCTGCCTGGATGCTGGGCTCCTTGGGGAAGAGGCTGTGGTTGTGTCTGTGCACATAGGGCTGTGGGGACCCTGTAGCAGCCCTGCAGCAGCACCTGTTACCACCCACCTTCTCCTAGCACACCACAGCCATTCCCACTGACCTCTGTGAAGAAGGCTCCCTGCAAGGATACACTGGGAGCAGGGTAAGTGGAAAAGATCATCGCTGTGGCAGTTGGTCCCGACACTGTAAGGTTCCCTTGGGTGTAGTCGTAAATAGCATCTAGGAGAAGTGGGAATCACGGAAGTTAGCACAGCGTTCATCCCACAGGACACACAGACAAGTCCACCTGTTGCAGCCAGCACAGACATCAGGGAGAAGGGAGGCCATGGAAGATGTGGTGGAGGTGACACACTCCTTGCAGGGCATGAACTCACCAATATCCATTACCCACACACTTTGGTCTGCAGTCACTTATTATACCTACCACCTATACACCTATCCCTGCTCCAGGAGCCTGGGGTAGCCTGGATGGTCTGGGGCACCTTCTGCCCCTCAGTGACTGAGACATGCTAAAGACAACAGGTGGTGGGGTCCTCTGCTCACAGCTCAAAACCCCCAGTGGTTGTGAACCTGTGTTCCAGAGACCAGCAGTGTCCCTGCCAGAGCTCCTGCAGCACCTAATACATGGTAGTTCACGTAAATAAAGCCCCTGCAGACCTGGAAACAAAATGCTGACAAAATGCAGCTACTGCCCTTCTGCTGAAGACAGGTTTTGGAAGTGGGAATGCCCTGAGTGAAAGGAGCTGTGTTCTCCAGGAACTGCGTACCCTTCCCAGAGGTATATCTGGGACCTGCTCTGAACTTGAGCTGTGAAGTCTGTCCCACAAACCAGGAGCATGCCCTCCTCACCCAGAAATCATGCTGGGTACTGTAAAAGGATGTATTTTTGACAAGACTGTGAGTTGACTGAAATTATGCCTACAGCAACCTCTGTGATAAAAGACACAACCCTACCATAGTACAGGCCAAAGACGGTGGCTGCTGCCATAAAGGAGCCCAGGAACTGGCCGATTATATAAGCTGCAAGTCTTGTCCAGGAGAGGTTTCCTAAAACCCACTGTGTAATGGTGATGGCAGCATTCAGATGAGCTCCTGCAAAATCACAGAAAAAGAGAGGCCTCAACACTGATGCAGCTGTTTTGGAACATGTGGCACGGTGGATGCCCCATCCCTGGAAACAGTCAAGGCCAGGCTGGGCAGGGCTCTGAGCAACCTGCTCCAGCTGAAGATGTCCCTGCTCACTGCAGGGCAGTTGGACTGGATGAACTTGAAAGGTCTCTTCCAACCCAAAATATTCTGTGGTTCTATGCCCCATGCCCCACAGTAATCACCCAGACACTGACCCAGAACAGCAAGACTCTCTCAGGTCAGGGTCTTACTCCTGCACAGACACAAAATGAGCCTTTCTCTCTTGACAGCTGAATCATGCAGGTCAAAGAGCTCCTAGCTAGTCTTCTAAAAATTCTGTAGACAACAGGCTGCCTCCAGAGAGTAGGTCATCTCACCTGTCAGACATACATCTCTTGGGATGGAATGAGTTTCTCAATGGGCTTCTCCCTACTGAACTTAAAAAGAGCCCATACTTCAGCACTTTTTAAGTGGCCACAGGTAGATGCAGACCAGTATTTTGATAGAACACTTTCTGTGGAGGAGGTTGATATCACAATGGTGCTTTTGAAGACTGGATGGATCCAGGTCTGGTGCCCTTGGTGCAAACCATGTGTGTTCTCCAGGCCTCCTGTCCCCAGGAGTCTAAAGGAAATATTTATTTTTCCTGCCTGATAGGTATAAACTTTCGGGGTCAGTAAATGTTCCAGCCTTCATGACCATCTTCTCCTCCAGACTCCAAAACGAGTAAGATGGAGACACCCATCATTTCATCAAAGTGCAGGACAGAGTGAAGTGAAAGTGCATGTACCACCTGCTACAGTCCAACAACCACAACTGGAATGGGGGCAGATCCCTTCTTTGATCCTCTGCTCTTATGTGGGTATGGCCAGCCAGTCCAGAGATCACAAAAAGCATCTTGTGACACAGGTGAAGCCAAATTACTATGTCAGGAAGGTCTGAAGTTTGTTTTGTAACCACACTATTGCTGGCTGAGCTGAGATCCCTTCTGCACTGCCCTCTGCCCTCAACAGATCATCTCCTTCTCAAAAGTCACTTGGGACTGCAAGACCTACTCTCCTCAGTCAGCTTTCCCCAAGATGTTTCCACCAGCTCCAAAAGGACAAGAAAGTCAAAAGCTGATTGCTCCTGACTGCTAGCATGGAAAATTTTTCCTTTCCAAGCCAGCCCCAGGTTTGGACCTCTGTCTGCTCCAACAGTTTGAGAGCAAGGAGTTGCTTTAATTATCAGCCCATTAAAGCCCTTAATGTTTTCTCTTGGTGGAAATGAATGCAGAAATTGCAGAAGGCAAAAGTAATGCTCCTGTCATGTGAGGGATGCAACCCCTCGGCCCCGAAACACCACCTCCAAGGTTCATGTGGGGCATCTGTGCATGGGTGTGTGTGCTAAGGAGAAAATTGGCATACCATTCATTTTGCAACATCAGCAGTAAGCTCTCCTTTGCAATAAATTGTTTACTTCTCCATGGGTCATACCAGCAGCAAGTTTTGGGAGCTCCCTGTCTGCTTGGGCCATGCTGGCATGTGCCAAACAGGGGAGCTGCTGAAACCTGGCTTTCCTGGCCGCAACAGAACGGGGTGGCCAAACCTCCTCTACTCTCCCTGTCCCACTTGGCCTGTCACAGCTCAGAAACAAGTCTGGGGTCAGTATTCTGCACCTATGTTGTGCATGCCTTGTCCCTGGCTTCTCCTGCTTTTCTTGCCTGGGGACTCTAGGACTGCTTTTTATTTGGGTAAGGGCACTGCCCATGCCGTAATGCCCCCCTCCACACCCCACTCCTCCTGTCCCCAGTGCATGTGGCCTTTAGGGGACGTGGATATGTCCCATGCCTGAATGTGCTGCTCACCAGATATTCCTCCAGCTGCATAGATGCCCAAGGTAACACCAATGCCAAATGCCATATTGATGCTCAGATAGTGACCGGTGTTTCCTTTTCCCAATACCACTTGTGCCACAGAGGACAAGCCAAAAACCTGTGTAAAAAGAAAGAGAGAAAGGAGTGTTAAAAGTGTTCTTGTTGCTGTGGTAGACTGAGCTTCTTTGCTATTTTTTCTGCAAAGGTAGTGAGCTCTGAAAGACAGGAAGTCTCTAAGGTGACCATGGTCTGAAGCCAAAGAGCAGCCTTGCCCTGCAAAAATTGAAGTGATACCTGAGACTGGTGCCCATCAAACCAAACCAGGCACTCTCATTATGGTTGGGTATGGAGAGACAAACCCCAAACATTCCCACCAAGAGCTGGGGCTCAGTTGGGGGTCATTCACACAGCCACAGTGCAGATGTCTCGGTCTGAAACCAGTGACGTGAACCAGGGGAGCATCACCGTGGACCACCAGGAGTCAACACCCAAGACAGATGGAAGGAGGGTGTGCAAATTCTTACTGTCTTTCTTTTCCTGGTATGCAATTTATTGACTAAAATTGTAGTTTGGGCAGCATACAGCTATTTGCAAAACTCAACTCTAATTTTGGTAACATTCCAGCAAAAGACAAGAAAGGAAATTCTGGTTTAACTTTTCCGTTCAAGACATATATTTTCAGTTTGGAAACAGCTGAAGTTTCAATATTTTTTTTAGTGACTAAAGGAGAACCAGGGAAAAAAGGTAAACACTCTCCAGCAGGAATACACATATTCAAGACATTGCTCTGTCCTGAAAGAGGGAATTCCATTTCATGCTTTTGATGTGGTAAGAGTGGAAAAATCAGTTCTTTGCATGCTCTTACACTGAAATCTGGAGAAGGACAAGGCATCTCTTGAGGTTTCTGCTTCACAAACCACTGAGGGTTTGGAAAGTGTATCCTGTTCCTTGGACTGCACTGATGTTTATCCAAGGTGACAAGTCTTTCAAAGACAAGAAAGTCAATATGTTCTCCAGCGTATAAACTTCTGCTTTGGCTTGTACTGTTTAGCTGTGATCTTTTCTGGCTACTCTGCCTGCATCCAAATTTTATCTCTGTGTCTGCTTCCCCTCATTGCTTCCAGACATCACCCAAATCCCCTGTTCCCCAGAGGTGCTGCTCTTCTTATCTCTCTTGTAGACACAGACCACACCCCATGCTCTGCGCAAACCTACAGCCTCCACAGTGTGAGCCCTTCACAGTCTGCCTTTGCAAAAGCCCCTGGAAACAGTTTGTGATGTCCCCCTAATATCTGCAAATTACACAAAGTCTGTATATTCATCTCTGATTTTTCCAAAGCCAGATCCAAGAGACAACAAATATGTAAAGCACCAGTTTTGCAGGAGGGCACACAGGTGCAGAGGGAGCGGTGCAGGGCAGGAGACATGACTGTGCATAAACAGCACTATCCTGAAAAAAACCACAAGATAAGCCACAGAATCTGTTTTTCAGCACAGATCCAAACCTCTGTTTTCTTCCTGTATCCTCACAGTCCCAAAATACCATTTCTTTTAATTCCTTCTTCCCTAGTCCTTGTGCTGCTTAGTCCTGCTGCCTGGTTCCTCTTACAACACTGCATGTCTATTAAACTAAGAGGCCCTGAGGTGAGTGTTATGGTACAAATAACAGCCATTCAGGCATCCTGGAGATGCATCCAGCACATTGTCACACTGAGGGCCAAGGTGCTGCTGAAGAGTTGGGTGCTGTATGCTTTGTTCTGATGCTGGATGCTTCTTGTCTTCAGCCCATGCGCAGTGCCCTCCTTTTCTCTCTTCCCTCCCATGGATCAGTGAAGGAAGAGCAAGCGTGAGCTGCAGGCTGCAAAATCTGCCTTGAACTGTCAGAGTGCAGAGTAAAGTCTCCACCCCACACTGCAGCCCTGGCAGGACTACACTGAAGTTGTCCTTTATCACCTGGGAACTTCTACCGCCAAATAACAGAGAATATAAAAATCAAAATGGTTTGCTAAGCTGCTGCAGAGGAGTCACAGATGTCTGTACTGTGACTTACTGTGTGTGCAAAACTACCTGGGAGTGAAATTCGAAGAGCTAAATGTGCAAAATGATGAGACAAAAAGCAACCATGCTCTGCACGGGCAGTTGTTGCCCTTGGAAATAAGCACCTTTCTTGGCACAGAAAGCTGTGTCAGAAGGTCCCTATGCTGACACAAATCTTAAGTTCTTCCTCTGTAAATCTCCAAGTACAAGTTATTTGGGTCATGCCCAGCCTTTGCACGCCAGCCTCTGTCCAGCCTAGAGTGTCTCAGTGCGGACAAAGTCCCAGTGTAGCAAATTGGCACAGACAGATACTGGTCCTTCTCAGAGGGAGCATCTCATTCTGCCATGCTGATCCAACACTCAAAGTCTCTGGTCCCAGTGGGTACTTCACCCCCATCAGAGATCAATCTTGACTGCAAAACCTTCCTAGTCCTCTACCCAAACATTTCTGAAGTGGCCCAGGAGCTCAAACCCACTTAATTATTTCTTTGTGAAACAGATCCCTCAAGCAAGGGGGTAGTTTATGTATGATTTACATAAGCACAGGGGCAGTTTATGTATGATTTACATAAGCACTAGTCGATTGGCAGCAAGAAAATCAAAAGTGAAATGGTGGCATACTTCACACCCTGTAATTACATTTCCTAATGGTGGGTTGTGGTTCTGGAGGATTTCTCTGGAAAGTTCATTACCCTGGCAGCCCCAAGAGGAAGATGGATGGATGCTGTTTTCATTGCACAGCAGCTGTCAGTGGTAGAAGAGTCAGGGTCTGCTCCCCAGACCTGTTCAGACCCTCCCCCCACCCCCATAACTACACCACACCTCTGGCACAGCAGGAGGAAAAGCCTCAATTCACTGTATGGGATCTTTCAGGGGGTGTGGCACAATCATTGTGGAGACTGATCTTTGACTTCATTCCCAAACACTTCCTCAATTTTCTCCTAGAAGAGAACTGAAAGAGCAACATGTCCAGAGAAGGGCAGTGGAGCTGGGGAAGGGTCAGGAGCACAAGTTTGATGAGGAGCAGCTGCAGGAGCTGGAGATGTACAGCCTGGAGAAAAGGAGGCTCAGGGAGGACCTGATCACGCCCTCCAGCTCCCTGACAGGAGGGTGTAGCTAAGGGGGGTGGTCTCCTCTCCCAAGTAACAAGTGACAGGACAAAAGGAAATGGCCTCAAATTGTGCCAGGGGAGGATTAGATCGGATATTAGGAAAAATTTGTTCACCAGTAAGATTGTCAAGCATTGGAACAGGCTGCCCAGGGAAGTGTGGTTTTACAAATATTACATATATATAACACCTTGGAGGTATTTAGAAGACATGTAGATGTGGCACTTAGGAACATGCTTTAGTGGTGGCCTCGGCAGTGCTGGGTTAATGGTTGAACTCTTAAAGGTCTTTCCCAACCTAAATGAGTCTGTGATATTTTGATTCTATCCCACCTACTTCACTCTCTCCCAGCGCCCACCTCCCTTTCCCTGCATTATTTTTTTGCTCCAGAAGGTTTTTGGCAGATGGTCTGCCTGCTGGGAAACTGCCACCCCAGCAAAGCAGAGGGGTGAGCAGTAGCAACCAACCACTGAGCAAGCCTGAGGATGTGGTAGGACCTGCCTTAAATGGTTGCACACACACACACACACACACACATGTATGCACAGACTCCTCCTTACCATGAGGATGAATGTTCCAAGTGCTTCTGCCAGCAGCTCCCTCATGGTACTGTTACGAATCTTGAACAACTTCTTAGTCTTCTTCAGCATTGTCCTCCCCAGCTCCATACACCTGGCTCGCTGCTCCTGCTGTGATGGCACACTTCATTGCGCTGAGGCAAGTTACCCTTTGAAACTTGGCTCCCTCTCTTCACCCCCAGACACCTTCTCTCCTTTGGTTAACGATGAACAAGCCAATAAAGCAGCAGCTAGCTTCAAAGTCTTCCCCCATCCCCTTCCCTCCCCCCCAATATGCCATCCTATAGAAGCTGTATGGTGGGGATGCAATATTTGTTACGAGGACATTGGTGACACTGTGCCTCTGCCCAGGAGCAGCCAAACCCCAGAACAGTGGAGCTGTCAGTAGCCTTGATGTGCTCCTAAAGCCTGTCTTTCTCCTTAACCTTTTCTACAGGAACCAAACAGGAATTTTGGCTCCACTCTGCACTGTAACCCATTGACCGGTGGCTTGGTGCCTGTTTTTCTAAGCAGGTGGGATTGGGACCGTTTGCCTGTGCAGGACTATTTGGATGCCTCTTCTGCAGTGAGGATGTTCTGTCTGGGGCTGGCGTGCTCTGCTGTCTGCAGCTGGGAAGAGCGCAATCCATTGTTTCAGGTCAAATATTTCCTCTTGTTGAATGCACCTGTGTCTGCAGGTGCCATCACACTCACAGAGAGCCTTGCCACCAGCCACCCTGTCTGTCCTCTCATGCAGGGCAAGGAGAAACCAACCTCAGCAGTGGTCTCAAGAGACCTTCAAACTCACCCGGTTGCCAGAGTAAAAACATTGCTGTCCTGATTCCTCCTCCATCTCCTGATCCCCTCTGCCTATCTCCCTGCTCACCAGGTGCTCTTACCTCTCCACGGTGAAAACGTTTTAACACCCTTGATTATCATGGAAGAACTTATATCCACTCAACACTCAAGACCTTTTCCCTTGAGCCTTTTCTGGTTCTTTGCTGGTTTTCGTCACCTTCCTATCAACCTGCTGCAGCTTCTCAGTGTGGCTCTGGAGGGGACAGCTCTGCAGAGGTGTCAGCAGCTGTCCCAATGGGGACATGGCACTCTGCTCCTGCTGGCCCTGGCCTTGCCTCCTGCTCCTCTACTGCGTGGCAAAAGTTCATGAGCTTTTCTTTCACGCACTGGGCACTCAGCAGCTGTATGGAAGGACCTGGGAAGCTGATTCTCCGCTCTGCTCCATAGATGATTGTATGTCTTCTGACAGGGAGAGTTTTATGGACTGGGGTAATCCCTCCTCCAGTGACAGATTAGCTATTGACCTCAGTGAATGCCTGGCTAAATATGTAGTAAATTACTGGTCTGTCTCTGATACTAAGGATCATTTAATTATGATGGATGATAATCACGTAGCTTGCAAGGGTGTCTCTACAGCATATTTCTGGGTGGGAAGGTTTTTGTCCTGTGGGTCTGTGAGCTATGCTGTGGCACAGAATAAACCTTTCTAGGTCACTTTGTTCTCTGCCATGCAAATGTTTATTGGTGGAGCACAAGCATGGGTCCTGGAGCACCAGGCTGGGGTGGTGACAAGACCCTCAAGTTTCTGGTTCACATGGTGATTTCCAGCTGACTTTACATGTCATCTGAGATCCTTGCATCGCCATGTACTGGAGATCTCACAGCCTTTCTCGGATGGGCAAGGTATCAGTGGGTCAGTAGCACCCACAACTGGACCTACAACTTTGTTTTTCACTCCTAGATCTCAGAGAGCCTTCCAAGTGGATTCCTTCCCTGTGCGCAAACAGTGAAGCTGCTGTGTATCTGATGAGCTTTGTCTCCTGCATTCAGGCATTAATTGTAGGCATCTCAATATTCTGATGTGGGCTGAAAAACGGACAAGTACTTTCTGGGAACACCAGGTTCCCATGGACTTGCAATCTTCTCAGGGAAAAAAGCAATCCCAGTTTGCAATAGAAATCTCTGGTTTGGTGATAATATTTGCAGCATAATTTCCAATATTACCACCAAATTCTGTAAAATTCCAGTATGCTTCTAAGAGCTTGTCTCTTATGTAGGTCATTCCACAAGATGGCACTGAGACATTAATTTCTCCCTTTAAGGTGTTCAGAAGGGCTCCTCTGCTGGCTGCTGAAAACGTGAGAATCCTTTAATTTTGGGGTTCTGCTGGCCATTTTCAGACATTTAGACTAGCTAGTGTTCAAGGAGTGTAACAAAACCATCACCTTTCCATAGGTCACGTGCGTCAGAGCACCTCTCCACTGCGAGTACACAAACCCAAAGTGTGTGAGCCTCTGCCTGAGTTTATAATCAGCAGAGAAAAATAGGCAGCTCCAAAGGGCAATTCTTCCCCACCCTAAAATAAGCATCTGAGGCCCGACCTATGAGTCATGCTAGATACTGGCACTTTCCCTCCAGTGTTTGCACAGGGACGTGGAATGATGGGCTCCAACGTGCACCCCCATGACCGCCACATGGGCTGGACTGCCCCTTCTCCCTGCATCCAGACGTGGTGAACTTGAGCAAGTGCGAGCCATGTGAGTCAGCCAAGGGCTGGATTGCGAGTATTTGCTGGTTTCTCAACAGCAACCTGCTCATACTTGCTCGGTTTCACTTACCCGCAGGGCTGACGAGCATCTCTGGGGTCACTAAATACAGTCCCCCACTGACACAGGCAACCACACCACATCTGCCCTTTGGTGACCTGGCCACTCGTAGTGGTAGACGATTGTTGCCCAACTCCTCCTGTTGGACCCTGTTACCAGAATTTGCTGCTCTGAAGATTAGACACTTTCCTTTAATTTTAAGCCAGATTCTCAAAGCCATTTGTCCATGTGCAGCATTAGCCCATCACAGTCATGAGTTAACTTATTTCTTGAAGGAGCTATTGCTTAAAGTGTTCTTATAAGGTTTGTTAGAAGAGCATTGGCTGCTCATGCTTATCTCCACAGCACCTCCTGATATTTGCCTTGATTCCCTTACAGGTTGAAATTTCACTCAGCATTGGCCCTACAATGGTTTTGCCACATTTTCCACTGCACATTAAGCAGCCGCCTGCTACACAAAATGCACTTTCTCCCCCGCAAGCCAGGTGTGCTTTCAGCACTAGTCATAAAGGTCTCAGGTTGGAAAGGAAAGTTTTGGCACAGTCAAGGCCCACTAACGGTCCTGGTGTTCATACCCATGGTAATGAAGAACCAGGAAAACAATGCCTCTGGGTCCTGCAAGAGCAGCCCTGGGAAGAATGAGTACCCAGGCACTCCAGGGCATTCTGCAAGGAATAATTTCTCTGGCTCTGTTTGACAGTGCACATGCTTCCTCTGCACCCAGGAGCTTGTTTATCTCTTAATTGGGCTAATCAGCAGGTGGAACATTGCCACTCCATTTGGTTCAGCCCTCCTGGTGGAGCATTTTCTTCCCAGAGGCCAAGAAGAGCATGAGCAGACAGCTGAGCAGAGGAGCTGCTCACCACAGGCAAGAACAGCTTGTTCCTCAATCAGACCAAATGAACACAGCACCAGAATATCTCCAGTGCCCTTCAGGACGCAAGACTCAGTCGGAGAGATCATAACAGCACTGGTACGACCTTCGTTGTCCAGGACAGACCCTGTTTGACATACCCTGGAGCACCTGCTCCCTTTAGTCTCACATTCCACACTCGTGCTCTGGCTCCTTCTGTTCCTTATGCATGGCAGGGACCCAGCAGGTCTCACACACCCCATGTGTCTCTCACCAGATGTCTTTGCTCTCTGTATTGTCACCCCGCTCTCCATTCCCAGGATATCAGCCTCCACAGCCTTTCAGCTCACCCACTGTCCCTTGCCCTGAAGGCAGCCAAAGGTTCATCACCTGCATGTGCCACTCTTCCGTGTGATCAGACTTGCTCCAGTCATACTGGCCAGAAGGGTGCCGTGAAGAGACATAAGTGGGAGGTGGAGGGACATGCAGAGCGAAGTTGCGGTTCATTGGTGGGGTCCTGCCTTGGGCAGGGTGCTGCCTTGCCCCAGACTGCTACAGCTATGCGGTTGCTACAGCTACAGAGCTGCTCAGATGGAGGTAATCCATGAGGTGATGCTGCTGGCAGGAGCAGAATTACTTGGCTTTGTTTGTCTTTAGGGGCAGAGCAGGGCTCTGTGTGATGGGGTTGCCAGGGGTGGCCCTGGCCTCATTGTTGGGCAACAGAATAGAACTCTCCTGGTCACCAGGAACCCACCCACCCCATGCTGGCCACACTCCTCTTGCCCTTGTCTGACTTATCAGACAAAATGAAGTCACTCTTATACGGAGCAAAGTGTGATGGTTTTTGAGGCACCCACCAGCTTTGATCTGTGAAAAGCCTTGGAGAGTCTCCCCCACCCACAAATATTTAACAGAGAGTGAAATGGAGGCACAGGAGTAGATCAGGTCATAGAACCATAGAACATTAAGGGTTTGCAAGGACCTTAAAGAGCACTCGGTCACAATCTGCCCTTGCCGTGGGCACGGACATCTCCCACTAGACCACATTGCTCAAGTCCCCATCCAACCTGGCCTTGAACCCTGAAGGGATGGGGCAACTACAGCTTCCCTGGGCAACCTGTGCCAGTATCTCACCACCTTCATAGTAAAGTATTTCTTCCCAATATCTAGCTTACATTTCCCCTCTTCCAATTTGTACCTATTATTCCTTGTCCTATCACTATGGTTCCTGACAAAAGGTCCCTCTCTGGCTTCCCTGTGGGCCCCTTCGGGTACTGGAATGTTCCTATGAGGTCTCCACACAACCTTCTCTACTCCAGGATGAACAGCCACAACCTTCTCAGCCTGCCTTTGTAGGGAAGGTGCTCCGGTCTTCTGATCAACTTTGTGGTCCCCTCTGGACTTTCTCTAGCAGTTCCACGTCCTTCTTATGTTTGGGGCACCAGAACTGTAAGCAGCAGAGGTCCCACAAGGCACCCATGGGATTTCCAACAAGGTTATGCTGGCTCCTCATCTGCCATCATCCTTCATTTCCATGAACATCTCGTTCTCCTGACCTGCTCAGGGCCTGCTCCCACCATACCCCTGTGTGAGAGCATCTGCCTGTCTGTGCTGGGACCCTGCCATGGGGCTGACCAGACCCAGGCAGAGAGCAGCAGACTCTGTGGGTTCAAGTGCTCCCACTGAGCCTTGAGCTGCCTGTTCAGGTCTGCTTTCAATCCACAGATAAAGTGAAAGCTGGGGAAACTACAGAGATCACAGGACATCATCACCCTGGAGATAAGAGCAGCCAGGCTTTCTGCTAGGGGAGCACAAACACCCACATTCTGAAAGGAGAGATTAAAGGGGAAAGGCTGCAGGCTGGGGGAGGAGACACTGGGTCAGGTGAAAGAGGTTTTGAAGTTGCAGAGCGTGGTGACACCAGCACACTCCTCTGCACAGTTCCCCGCCTCCAACTGTACCCAGAGACAGAACTGCGTGGCTGTGTCCCCCACCCAGTTTGCAATGGGTTTGCTCTTACAAATGATGTCGCTGACAAAATCCCTTGTACTTCATCCCATACTATCTCCTCTGCCTCATCTCTTCCCCAGACACTCCAGTCCAGGATGGTCTGAAAGACACACCAGCCCAACATCTGCCTGAGCAGCACCAAAAAGCTTGTGTTGACATCCACAAAGAGCGAAACCAGAGCAGGGCCTGCTGACAGTCACACAGCCATGCCTGCTCCGTCTGCTGCTGAGCAAGCAGAGCAAGGCTGAGCCAGTAGTACTTCACACAGTCCTTCACAGCCACCAGGTGCTTAAGGGTGTGCTGCATCCATACATTCTACTCATGTAAGTTACACCTGCAAACCTTTCAAGAGATGATGCTAAACCCATAGGCAGACCATAGAGTCACAGAACCATGGAATGTTTTGACTTGAGGGGGCCTTAAACACCACCTCATTCCAACCCCCTGCCATAGGCAGGGACACCACCTACTAGACCAGGTTGCTCAGATCCCTATCCAACCTGGCCTTGAACAATTCCAGGGATGACACAGCCAGAGCTTCTCTGGGCAACCTGTGCCAGGGCCTCATGACCCTCAGAGAATTTATTCTT
>VXBT01007422.1:47341-58432 GCA_013400235.1 Oriolus oriolus
TCTTAATATCTAATCTGAACCTGCCCTCCTTCAGTTTAAGGCCATTGCCTCTTGTCCTATCACTTCAGGCCCTTGTAAAAAGTCCATCTTTGCTGCTGTCTTTTATCCAGATGTTTTGTGGGGTGAGGAACCAACTGGTGGCACTAATCATTGCCCATATGTGTAATCAGTGAATTACCCAGATATCTCCCCCAGAACACGACTGTGCTCTCCCGTATCACACCTGCCAGGGGGTGTCTGAAGACCATACAGCATCTGGCATGACTCACACTGAGCAATGCCTGCCCTATGGGATTTGTCTCTCCACAGGGGAGGGAAAGGCTAGGATGTAGACGGCTGGGTTGGCTTTCCCAGCGTCAGCCCACCCCAGCCCAGAGGGCTGCCGCCGGCGCGGACGTGAAGGCATCCGAAGGAAACCCCGATAAGCTCCCAGTATCTCAGCTGTGGGGAGATGCCACAGATTCCTTGCTGGCATGCACACAAATCCCCTCAGACACTGCCCAGCCTCTCCAGGAGCACCAAGGAGCCCCACAGGCATTTCAGTGGGAGTATGTTTCCTCCATTATCAGCTACACCTCACCACCCTCATGATCCCCCAGCCCCTTTCGCTTCTTGTGCTGTTTCGAGACACAGAAAAGAGGGGCCAGGTGTAGATCTGGATGGCTCCCTGGTCATTCCCATTCCTTCAGTTCCTGCATGTAAAAGCACTGACCCAGAGGAACTCAGAGAAGCTGAAAATCCGTGTGTTAATGGGCCCTGGAAATGAGCCTATTTTCCTAGCTCATGTAGTTTCCCAGTACAAGTCCTGGATGACACAAGTGGCAGCTTCACAAATCGTCCCATATTAAGCACAGCACTGACATGCAGTTGATTTCCCTAAGCACAGGACACTGCATATCAGTCACCACTGACAGTGCGGATATCCCTAACCCGTGGCAATTACTGAATTTTGTCACTGTCTTTATTGTCCCTATGCTTGTTTTCACACAGACACTCAAATGTACCCATCCCTATCAGCCATTTCCTAGTGAGGAAGTAACTGTTGCACACCACCTTCTGCATTTTTACTTCATAGGAACCTCATTATCAAATCAAATGATCAATGTATCATCTTATGAGAATGGCAGAGGATCCGTCCCTTGCTCCCGACGTGAACCAGTTACAGCTTCTAGGAACCACCTCAGGGTGTATTTGCACAGGATCTGCTGTGATGGGCCTCTGACCACAACACAGCCCTCAGGCTCTGCCACGAGATGCAAACCACAACAGGTCTGTGAAACTATGGGTAGTGATTTGGCACCTCAAATGCTCGTGCACTTCCAAACTGCAGCATTAGGCGCAGCAAGTACCTGTCCGGACCTCTCACCTACAGGAGCAGCCAGTGAAGAATCTGCTGGGAAATACGTGTCTGCTGCAATGACTTTGCTCAGAATAAGCTCAAACTGCTGTCCATGCACTAGGCTATGTAATGAGTGCCTAAAAGCCCTTGACACAGTATGCTGAAGGTGCTAAAAAGACGTCTAAAGATAGTTAGACAAATTCATGAAGGTAAAAATCCACCATGGCTATTAAAAATGGACACCTCTGTATCACCAATGGTCCCTGACCTGTGAATCCTTGGAGACTGTAAAATAATTCTGAAGAAGCAGATTTGTTCTGTTCACACACTCTTCTCACATCACACTCTCATGGATCTTCTTCACAGGTCCAACCCATCTCAGTGACCACTGCCTAGCTAACTGTGCTGTCCAGTGGAGTGGCATGTCCACCCCTTCAGTACTTAAGTCACAGGAACAGAAGACTAGCAGAGTTTACTAGCTGCTGTTCTTGAACTGCTCAGATCTGAGATGGCATGAAAATGATAAAAATATATTCCCAGCTCTACTGTTCACCAGTGTGAGACCTCAGCATCCACTCCTCCTCCCTGCCCATTTCCCCATCCCCAGGAGGTGGCCAAAACATCTTGTTCAGAAGCAGCCTGTGGTGGGCAGAGGAGACATTTGCACCTGCACGCAGCACATTGAGTGATCTTTGCTATAACACCTGCCCCAGCTGAGTTTTGGAAGCGCCATCAGCTGCTGGTTCATCCTTCCCATTACTCTTTCCTCCACTGTGCAGTGCAGATAGTGACCTCTTCCAGTCCCAGGACAGCCAAGGACATCCGCTTCACCACTGCTGAGGTCAGTGGTCAGAAGGGCAAGTGGGAGCGTCCTTCAAACCCACAACAGGTTAAGCCAGCAGAGCAACTCCTCAGCTCACCAAGCACTTACTGTAATGCCTACAGCAATGCAGCAATTCAATGGCATTCTAGATACAGTAAAAGCTTTAGATGAGGGATATCTATTGCACTCTGGTAGAGCTTCCTTTCTTTTTCCCTCCAGGAGCTGGAGGAGGCCACATCACATGCGTCATTTAAAAGCAGACATGAAGGAAAAGGCACTTGAAAACTCACCATGGGGAACAATCATGCTTAGGGCAGCAAATATCTAACTTTGTCTTGTTCATCTCATACTTTATGGCCTTTGCTGTTTGTACAGTGCTTCACGGGAGAAGGCGAGCTAGCAGAGCAAAGCCTGCTCACTGCTCGCCTGTCTTCTCCCTTGTGCAAGCACCATCTCCCCTCCTGTGCTTTCTCTTGTGCTCGGCTCCATGGGATGGTAGCTTTGGATGCCACACCACCACACTGCAGTCACACAACACTGTCAGCAAGGGCCTGGGGGAGAAAAACGCTGCTAGAGCCCTGGGAGCATTGCAGGACCCCTGGCCACCCTCCCTCCTCTGTGCCCAGGGTGAGAGCTTGCACCCTCCTCCCTCCTGGTCCAGTCCCTGATCCACGCGGGAGCTGCAGCGTAGCAGGGAATAGGAGTGTCAGAGCAGTGTCTCGCTCCCTTGCAAGTGCCATGGGGTTTGCCATGGGCCACCCTGGAAATTTAGGACATGAACAAGACCCTCTAGACTCACAGGACATCTTTTAAAGCCCACATGGGCAATCCCCTTAGAAGCAGCAAAAGGGAAATTTTAGAACCAGCAGTTGTGTGGGGCACAGCACGTTTGTTGGAGACACAGGCTGGTATGGGGGAACACAGACGTCTGGCTCCACCATGGTCTCCTTGGGCTGCAGCTGGATACTCAAAGCATGTGTTTGTTCAGGAGCTTTCGATAAGTTCTTGTTAGTTGTTGTATCTGTCATGCAATTGCCCCATATTTTTTGGACTCTGACTTGTTTGGAAGCACTGCCAAAATAATCCATCACAATGCCTCGTACCCACAGGCAATAGTCTGATGGAAGACATCGTGCCCTGATCAACATCTGCATAGAGCAAGATATGATCCAGGAGTGACATAAACATGTTATGTTCTAGGTTGTCAGCACTGAGGGAAAAAACATGTTCATAATTTGCATTTGTTGATTCACACTTGATAACAGGAAAGCAAGATTGATCAACACAGAGAAACTGAGATTAATGAATCGTGATCATCTTTAAGTTCTCAAGAGACTGACCCTAAACCATAACCGAGGGTCAAAGTCTACATTATTCTGAGTTTTGTATCAGCTAACTCAACACTCATCTACCTTTTGAAATGAAGGTAGGTCCTGAAGAAAACAGTCCTGATGCCTTAAATTTCTTCCTGCCTGCTGACAATCCAGAACTGGGAAGAAAACTGCAAATCCCATGAAAAGTCCTACAGCATCAGCTGGTGATTGACTTGGATGACCACAGGTATGTAAGGAAAACGGTGCTCCCATGCCCAGCGTCCCACCCCACCTGTCTGAAAGGAGTTCATCCCTCACGGGTGCTGTCACCAGTTGCTGCAGCACTCAGAGGTTTAATCAGAGATTTCCCTTCCAAGCGCTGACCCATCCTGCCAGATCAGTCCTGCTCAGCTTTCAGCACGTGATAGGATCGTAAGCCAAGGCAAACGTAAGCAAAGGATAGAAACAGGGGATAGAGATCTCGAATATGCAATTACACACATAACGATGTAATGTTATGCACAGAGGTGCGTGAAATATGTTTAAGAGAAAAAAAAATCTGCATAGATAGGAGAGTTGCTCATAGTCCAGGTTATTATCAGATCTGGGAAAATGCCATGTAAATGAGTCACTGGAGCATCAGTCAATGGCTGTTTACAGAAAATGCCACAAAATCGGCTGTTGTAGTCCCTCTCCTGCATTCGTATTTCCTTTTCGTGGTTTCTATAAATTATTGACTTAAATGTGCTATGGGCCACTCTCTTGCATTGTAGTTATCTGCCCCACTACCTTGCTCCAGTCCAATCCCTCCTCGCTTTCAGTAAAAGTTATTTTAATGAAGTATCTTTGTCAGACGATGATTGGAGAGCAAACAAAGGCCCTTTGAAAAACTGTTTCGCATATTCCTGCCACAGTTGCCCTCCAACCAGCCTGCCAGCATGGTTGTGTTGTAGCCCTGTGCCAAGGAGGGACACCAAATGTGACTGATCCAGCAAGTTTATATATGCCCCATTCCTTCAGGAGCTGCTGTTCACTACCTCAGTTCCTCAGCATTTAGCACCTGAAAAATTCAAAAGCTGGAGATCTGCAGGTCAAGACTCTGGCACAGAAGGCTTGTAAATCCAAGATGATGCCTTCAGCCCCAGCTAGAATCCAACAGCCAGACTGCAGAGATCCCACAGCACTGGTGGCATCCTCAACACAGCAGCCTTGGCTGGATTTCTACTGCAGGATGGGTCCCTGCTCTGAGCCCTGCCCTGGGCTGGCCTCAGACAGGCAAGGACCTTCACAGCAGGGCAGCTTTTGGCTCAGCTCCCATTCCAACCACCCCAAATGGTGGGTGGGAGTAAAAGCAGAGGAATCAGAGGGGAAAAGAAGGGGGGAAATAAGAGGGATTGTCTGAGGAAAAACTGGGAAACAGGGGCCCTGTGCCCAGAGTCACTGTGGTACTGTTTATGCAGCAGAACTAGGGGAGACAGAAGCCCAGCACCAGATGTGGTGGCTCCCGGACCCTCTGCTCTGTGCTGGGGACTGCAGGCTGGGCCAGACTGTTTTTGCCTTGAGTCTTCCCTCAGCAGGAGGGGTGGGAAGGATCAACAGGGAGAGGTACTTCCACTTTGGGTGGTAGAGGTCAGGTGATGTCTCTTTCGCTGTCCCTCAGAGCCCAAACTTGTTCTTTCCACCATTACAGATTTTATTTGGGGCAGTCCAGGACAGAACCCACCCTTGCACAGGTGCTAGGCACAGACAGTCCTCCCCAGGGCTGAGCTCTGCCCTGGGAGAGGCAGCAAGGGCAGGTCTGTTCTCCCACACTTCACACAGCAACATCTCACCGCACTGCAGGTACCCTCTTCCATCAGCACATAGGGTTTTCTGCCTGGTGTAGCAGGGAAGAACAGCTCCTGGCCAAGCTCCTGGCTCCAGGATCTTCTTCATGATTCCCAAGAGGAATGTTTGGCATCAGCATGTCTTCACATTCTGTTTATTCACCAGGAAGCTGCTTTGATGACTTTAAAGGACTGTGTGACAACCACTTTTCCATGCAAATGTGGACATAGGGCATGTAAGTGCCAACCTGTCTGGCCCTACCCCTTGTGCCATGGGGACTTGACCACTGTCTCAGCCACCCTGACCCTCCATGCCTTTCTGTTAACCAGGCCACACCTCCTTAGCCTCGTGTCCCATCATGTCAGGTCCCAGCCCAGGACCTACTTGATGTACGTCTGACACCAACTAGGAAACCAGACTGCATCCAGAGGCAAAAATGGGGTCAAGACTTCATGTTTACAAGATTTCATGGCTGCAAAGACCACCTCATTGTTTATGAGGCAGAACCGGTCTGCTGGCAGTAGGAAACATGTAAACAAGTTTGTCTGAAAGTGCTTTGGTGTTATTTCCACAGATTTCTTGAGCATTTTGCATTTGAGTCTGATCCACGGAAAGAAGCACACAAAGTGTGCTCACACGCCCAAAAGTGAAGGAGCAATATCTCTGTGGCTCAGATACTTTCACCTGCCTGAATAATAAATACATCCTTCTCTCTACAAGTCTAGAGTCATAGAAATATTTTGGTTGGAAAAGACCTCTGAGATCATCGTGTCCAACTGTTAAACCAGCATTGCCATGCTCAGCACTAAACCACGTCCCCAAGTGCCACATCTATATATATTTTTGGAACAGTTCCAGAGATGGTAACTTCACATTTCCCCTTGAAGTGCTGCTGCATGATTCCATAGGGTGATTCTCACTAAGTGTGGTCTCCAGGGTCTGGGTAAATGCCAGTTCAGCCCTCAATGAACCCTGCTCAGGTTGGTTTGGGGAATTCATGAGTGCAAAAAATACCATGTCTGTCTCCAGCTCCAAGCCTTGCACAGATGATGAGCAGTGCCACTCACCTTGCTTTGTGTTTGCGCTAGCTTCTGTCTATGATTAGGAAAGGAAAATCAACCCCACATGTCGTGTGAGATTGCCAGGAAATTAATCCATGCTGGGGCCCTGCAGCACTCTCTGTCTTGCCACCAAGGCCCCATGCTTTAATCCTTTGAACACTTGCAGACTTGGACGTGCCAGGACCTTCTCTATCTGACCACCAGTTGAATGACATATAGACATGACTCACAAGCTGGGCCAGCCCTGTGTTTTCCAACTTCAGTCTCATTTTGTCACAGCAAAAGTCATATCCTCTACTTTCTATTCACCAGCAATTCCCCAAAATGAGTACCACAGCTGTGCATATTTTCAGGCCATTTCTGAGTATTGTGAGATGTTAATGAAATTAACCTCGTTAGGATGAAATAATTCATTAGAGGGTTGACCAGAAGACTCATGGACAGGCCCATGACCTTCTCAGGCAGTGGTGACCCGAACAGGAGAGGTCAGCACTTCCCCTGGCTGGCCAAGGGAGAACCACAGTACAGACTGTCCTGGAGAGAGATTTGGACACCAGCTCCTGAACCCAGCCTGTGTCCTTCAGACAAACCTCTTGATGACCAGGAAAGCAGAGCATTCTGCAGAGCTTCTCTTGCCTGTTGGGCACGCTCTTGTGCCTCCTCAAACTGTCTTCAGGAGGTCTCCAGGGAGGTTTGCTGGTTTTGTCAGTCCTGGTGTTGTCAGACTCCGTCATCAACTGCTACTCATTGTAGTGAACTATCACCTCCTGTTGCAGAGCAAATCACAGAGAGCCAAGGATTAGTTCAAGCAGGGAGGTCACATACACTCCTCATAAAGTTTGAGCCCAGCACCTCCAAATCTGACTTGCTCTTCCCAGTTCAGAAAACACCACTATCATTCACTGCTGCTCCCACCTGCAGCAAGCAATGTGCCCCGAGGAAAGAAGTCTTCCTTTCCTCTCTCTGAGCCATCATTCTTTAAAAAAAAAATAAGTTCTTGGATAAGCCTGGACTATGGTAGGCTCCCTCTGAATCCTGAGCTGCTATGAGCTGCCACCACACTCCCAGAGGGCAGCAAATCACCTCCACTCCCTGTCTGCAAAGGTCTTGGTAGCAGGAGACCAAACTGTCTAAAAGAGCCTGTGGCTTCAGGATCAAGGCTGCACTTGGTGTTCTTTTTTGGAGCAGTAATGAACTCTATCTTCCTCTGTAGGAGGAAGAGTCTATGTGGGGGCAGCCACACTCTGTGGAGCAAAACTTCCCCATAACTAAAAGCTATCAGAAGTCTCCCTGCCTCCTGGTGTACCTCCACGAGCTTAAAAGGAGAGCTCTACGTGTGTGTCTGCACGTGTGCCTCTGTGAAAAAGCAAGGGAGAGACTGACATTCGCTGCAATGAGAATTTCAAACAAAACAATGTAATTACACATACTTTTCTCCCATGAGCAGGATGGGAACTAAACATGTAACATCTGTTGCTTAATGCATTCCTAGATAGCACACAGATATTATGCTGATAAGCACCACTTAAGAACCGAGATAGCAAAGAACAGAAAGTAATGATTGTAGTTACATACAGAACAGGTCAGATCTTAGTGTGACTTTAAAGCAACCTGGTTTCCACCCCTCCATTTATCATAATGAAAGTAATGCATATAGCAGTGAAGAATTTAAATAGCATTTTAGAGGCAATAACAGCTTCAGAAATATGACTTTCATTACATGGCTGTACAGCTGTCCCAGGAAACTGCAGAGGGCCACATCACACACCATTTAAATCCTGAACCAAAAAAATATCTTTTGGAAATGAAATGCCTGTATGGATGATCTTGTGCTGTTTGAAGATCTAGACCACAGCAAAATTCACACCTGTTTCAGATCTTTGGCCTTCACCACAGCACATGTGACAGGCATGACCAAAATTAAGAGGTGACCACCCCGTGCTTCCCACATGCTAGCCTCTTCCGGTGCACCATGACAGTGCCTCCCATGCTGGGATCGTCCCTTATTCCCAGCTCCAAGAGGTGGCAGCAGCACCCCTGCCTTCGGGAAGCCACTCCCGTGAGGGACTGACGTCCTTGCCTGCCCTTGGAATGGGAGAAGGACTGACATCCCAGGGAAAAGGAAGTACCCACCCACCCACTCAGACAACATCAGCATCTCTAAGCTGACCACCAGCTGCAGTAGGCCTAGCTCTGTAGGCAGCCATAATATAAGGCGCGGGATGGTGTCTTAAAAAAGAAACAGAACAAATTTTTTAAATTTTTGCATCTCGCCGATATTTTCATGTTAATGAAGAGGGAGAAAACTCCTTCTAGGGTTGAAAAGAGCCCTGAGTGTCTCCTCACCATTCCCAAGGGAATCTTGACATCATTGCCCATTACAAAAACCTTGGCAGAAATATCAGCTGCATTGACTGTCTCCAGCCACCCTGGAGACTAACTGTTGAAATCAAAGTCACAGATGTCAGTAAAAGACGAAAGAAGAGAGAAACAAATATGGTCCTTCTCTCAGATACAGTACAGTCTCAACAGAACAAACATACAATGGGAAAAAGGATGAAGAGAGCCTTCTTCAAGGAATAGACAAAAGCTCCTTGCATCCTGGGACAAAAAAACATCCCACCAGTTCTCATCTGACGTGCAGAGGTGAGAGTTTCAACTGAGCGCATCAACAACGGTGTGTCACTAAGCAGGGTCCTGTCACCCCTGTACAGGATGGCTTCTTGTGTTTGGGGGTCTCCTCCTGCACCCACAGTATGCAAAAAATATCTGGAGTCTGTATCTGTCAAAGCACGGTATAGCCCAGTGAATATAATTCTTGAAATTGTCAGTGAAAGACACAAGCTTTGGCATTTCAGGATGTCTCCAGGCTTATCTTGACCTGTGCTGGTGCTAGTTTACATTAGCAATTGCCAGTGGTCAAATAACTTCAGTATAACCTGTTCTGGCTTTATCTCAGTGTTACCATATAGGGTAAAATGGCAAGCATAGGTAGTGACTGCAGAACAAGGATTAGCCCTGTATGTTAATTGGGGCTGGGGAAAGCTGTTGTGCAACTTTTAAACTTTACCTGGAAACTACTAAGAAGGAGAGAGAGTGTAGTGAGAAAAAACCATAAAAATAGCCCCAAGCAGCGTGCAGGCCTGAGGAGGAAGCGACCACCACCACAAATTTTGTGCTTCTCCTGGTGACAACTCAGGACACTGATGACTCACAGAGACAAGCCACCACCTCTCTGCTTGAGGAGGCTGGTGCCACCAGCCACAAGGCTCAGGGACATCAGAAGGTGAGGACAGCACTGGAGAGGAGGATTAGATATTGCAATTTTTCTTTGCACAGTTCTAAGAGCTTTATTACTAATAAGGACTTTTCTGCATTAATCTGGATTATAAGTGTTAGTATCATTGCAACTAGACTAATAATAAATTTATTATGCCCTGATTAAGTTAAGATTTTAATAAAACTTTTGGCTCTGTATGAATATAATGTATTCCTCTTGGCACATACCAATATTTTAAGCGTAGCATGACAGAAGCTGTCAGAAACCCAAGACTCACTACCAGGCACTGGCAAAGCAGTGCTGAGAAAGCCTCTCCAGACAGTGACTTCAAAGACATGAGTGAACCCTGCACAAACCTTTTCCCTCAGAACCTACCCTGCCTGGTTTAACTGTTTGAGGATGGCCAGGACAACTCTTACTCTCACAACAAGAGCTGCAGCTATTCCAGGTGCTCCTGCTGGGAATTTTCAAACAATTTTTTAAAACATGTATCAGGTACCACCTACTCCCAGCTTGTGCCAGCATGGTAGCCTACCCCCACCTCTTCTTCTTCTGAACTGCCAGTTCAGCCCTTCATTTATCCAAACTTATCTTTCCCACAAACTCTTGCTTGTCTCAAAGAGCTGTGAGCTGAAATTACAAATGAGAGTGGGATCACTTATACCCAAGGCAGTTTACAGGCTCACTGTCTTTGACCCACCTACAATTGGTTTGGGTTTAGAGTCCTCCTGTGAAAAGATAATTCTGACCAAAGAACTCCATCTGAGGCTAGAAACGTGTTTCCAACAAGAGCCACAGCTTGGAAAGGAAGAGAGAAACGTGCTTCTCACTGCCATCCTCGTTATGTTATCCTCTAATGCTTCCGGACCAATCTCTGCTCCAGCTTTGCAACCTCCCTGTCTGTGCAAGATTGAGCATCATTGAAAGCAGATGAAATGTCCCAAAACTGTCACAGAAATCCTCATCTCCCAAAACTCACTGCACCATGCAGTCAGAAACAGAGACCACACTGACCTACCACCTGGGCAAGAAGCCCAGCTAGTAAGGAGTAATAGAGACAAGAAAAGCCTGAAGTGATGCTTGTTCGAAGCTGTGGAGACTTGAATGGATATGGATTTTACTGCCAAGCTGACCCAGCAAAGTTACTTAGTTTAAATTTTCCTGTGCCAAACTTCAGCCAAAATGAATTTTCACCCAAGAAAAGTGTTAATTCTGAGAGCATTTCACTTAGAGGCAGGAAAGCGTAGTGTGGGAATACGAAGCTTTTCAACTACTCAGGCTTTAAAAAAAGAATAATGTCAGCCTTCTCCTCCACTTTTTATGAGCTGGCTCCTCACTGTTTGGAGAGTACAGCGTTCTTCACTGAGATGAGCTCACGACAGCCAACCGAGTTTTTTCTCATTGTTCTAGAATGAGAAGTGTCACTTGGGATGGAGTTTATTATTTCA
>VXBT01007422.1:58448-71162 GCA_013400235.1 Oriolus oriolus
CAATTCCAGCCTCTCCTTTCTAAAATGGGCTGAGAGGAATGGGAATATGGGGAAGGAAAAGTCAGAGAGGTATCTTTGTTAGAGGCTAGCCACAGTCAGACTGCAAGGAAATGGAGGCATCCTGCTGGTTTCAGACTAATTTTTACATGTAGCAACAATATTAGTCAAGAAAGATGTCAAGGAGACTCACAGGTTCCTACTTACTTCCACGCATCAAATTTAAAACCTAAGCTTTTAAAAAAAACAAACTTGTAATAAAACTGTGAGACTTGGCCAAAAAATACCCTGCCCCCAACAGATGAATTGGGCTTTGACAGTTTCCAAGGTCTTTCCCAGTCACAATAGTACATTGCGACATGAGAAAATCATTTGCAGGTTTTCTGGAAATACCTCCTCGTCCTTACCACATCTCCTAGCAGGAAGTCCCAGATGCAGAGACTCTTTTCGTCAGCAGCTGCATCCAAACTTGTGTTATTTGATTAAGCTGAGGGCCGTGCAAAGCAGCCAGCAACACAAGACAACTCTTCGTAGGAAGAGATGACTCACATGTTTTACTGGCTACAACAGAGAGAACCCCTTCCCACTGGATGTGCTGTCCTCTCGCCTTTACATCCTGCTCATGACTCCCATCAGTCTGATCCACAGCGACCAAGAGACCTGAAGATTGCAGGAAAATTCAGTGGCTGTGCAGGGAATACAGCCAGATGCCTTCTGCTGGCACACTGCACCTCAGAGGGAAGTAAGTGGAACCTCCCAAGGGTGTGCAGCAGCATCTGGGCAAACACCAGTGAAGCAAATAAAGGAAAATAATTTTGCAGCTGCCCAGTATCCAGAGCGGGAGCAGATTTCTCAAACTCATCAACTGCCATTCAGGCACAGAAGAAGCAGACAGATATTCAAAGTAGCTCAGCATACAATGCCAAGTAGGGCCACAGAGTTGGCCTTTCAAAAGGTGTCTACTCTCCTCTTGCTAATGCTTATCTCTCAGTGTGCAGTGCACGTGGGCAAGGAGTGATTCCAATGGGAGTCAGAGACAACAGCAAAAGGAAGTGGGGCATCACCTCCAATAGTGGAGGGGACATTTGCAGCCTTTCTGTGGAAGCCAGCTTCCTGCCCCGCCCTCACTCTTCTCCTGAATCCATTACAGGTCCTGCCAAGCAGCAGCTTCTCCACTTCCATGGCTTTTCCCTGTGGCCTATGACCGCTCTTGGCACGGCACTGCCTGCACCAAATGCAGCATCCAAGAATCCAGTGCTGATGTTGCTGCTAAAGACATGAGAATTACGTCTGGAAATGATAAGGAAGAGATAACTATTCCTGTGGGGAAAAGACACTGTTAAAAATAAGTTGTTCTGTGACCAACAGAGTTAATAAGGTGACCTTTCTTACAGTTCCCTTTCCAATTGCCTCCACCCTGATACTGAAGCCTCTTCCAGAATCTGCTACTGGTTTGGATGGAGATTTGGGTCCTGTGCTGTGTCTAGCTTGGAGCAGTATCTGAAATGCTTCATTACACAGGACATAAGTGCTCCTTGGACAACAGCATGTATATTGTGCTGAACTCTGCCTCTGGCTTGTGTGGAAGGAGCAGGGAGCAGCAGTAACATGGATCTTTCTGCTCTGTTCAGCTGCCAGTTTTCACAAAACTCTTACTAGGTGAAAAGTATGGTAGAAATCATACTTTTGGGGACATAGTGGGAAAAGAGGAAACAAATAGAGGAAAAAAAGCAAATGCAACACCTTGTTTCCCCAGGTAATTAGGTCTAAAATACTGACAAATGACACTACTGTGAACTTTACACACCGATTTAGTACAGGATAACCTGCAGTATCAATTAAGAATACAGTGGAAGTGTGATGCCACTCACTCTTGCTGCAACCTGTAAAAAATCTTCTGATCTCACTACAGTCACTTTCAAGCTAATTTTAAGCAAGTGTGAGTAATTGTCAGAAAGGCGAGAGAGGGAAATGGAGAAAGAAAGAAGAAATGCAGTAACAAAACCTAGGCTGAAAGACAGCCTCTAACTGGCTGCTAAACTGTGCCTGCTCCTAAGAAGGAAAGAGACACTGCCAGGAGAAATGAAAATCCCCTCACTCATGAATGACTCAGTAGGAACTGGGCTTGGGAATTTATCTGCATGAGGGGCCAAGAGATTCCCACCCAGAGGGGTTGTGTGACCCCACCAAAGGCCACCCCAGGAATTCTGGTTTTCCTGGCTGACAGTTTTCTGGGGAAGCTCCAGAGAAAAACAATTGCAGCTTGCAGCACTGCAAAGGGGTGCAATATCTGGCTATTTCTGAGGTTCCTCCATCTCTAAGTTTCTGGGATACTATGATTTTTCCTGAAACTGTTGGACCTTTATCATTGAAAAGCAACTCTGAAGTGCTGGAGGAGGAGAGAGCCAAAATCATGTTGGAAAGCTCCACCCTCTGCAGGTGCTGCAGTTACCAGTTTATACCATGTCTTTTGCTGTGCTGATCCAGGGCACAATCAGGAAAAGCAGAATAAGAATAGGGAAGAGACCTTTAGCACTCTTAGCATGTGGCATCAAGACCTGCAAACTGCCAAGTCCACATCAGAAAATATTCCCCTGACAGGCTGATTTTTTTGTTTCAATTTTTGAGAGGTTCTTTTCAGATTTTACCATGTATTTGCCCCTGCTAGTGAATTTTTTTCCAGTTATTTCACTCATTTTCATTTCTGTCAGTGTAGCCTGTCTACATAACAGCTAAGAGATTAATAGCCCAGTTTAAAATATGAAAGGTCAATTTATATTTTTGAATTTTCTCATGTCTTGATGAAGAAATCCAGCCTTTTTGGATTTGACCTTTTTGAGTTATGGAGACCCAAAAGCCAAAAATGCAGAGGGAAAAGGTGGCTCTGGTGCCAGCTCATGCCTTCCTAAAGAATCCCTCTTGAGAAAGGTGTGGTGTACTCCTTGTTACAGGATGGGAAACTGAGACATGAACCTTCCCACACAGTTGCCAACAATAACAAAAGAAAAGCATCTTTTCAGGAAGAAAATCTGTTTTTGTCCTTGCTGTCCCTCTCAGAGGTTTCCTGTCCATTATTTCCCCATGATGAGCTGCCAGCCAGCTCTCATTTTAATCAGAAAATCTAAGCCAGCATAAATGCCTGGATTTAAAACCAGCCTTCCTTGCTCTGACACTTTTCTGTGGTTTGTGTTGAGGCATCAGAGAGCTGGAAAGCTGAGCTGGTTTGGGTTTAGAGGTTTTGTGGCAGTGCAGCTCAGCCAGGGAGGGTTTGCTCCTGAGCTGGGACTTGGGCAGCAGAATGTCTAGTTGCAGGGGAAGGGAGAGCCTGTGCTGGAAATAGCTGCAGGGCTCCAGCACGTCACACAGACCACCAGGCAGACACCATCTTCCTCTCAATATCCGAAAAGGATGGGTGAGCAGTTCCTCATATGTGGCAGATGGGCTGTGGAGAGAGGAACTGCCACAACCAGGGCAGATGGAGGCAGAGGAGAGCATCGATGTGTACCAGGAATGTGCGTCACAGAGTCCAGTAACTTCTGATCCCCCACCAGTCCTTCCCCTTCTCCTGCTCAGGACTGTCCTAAACAGCTTGAAGGTCTCCCTCTGCACAGTCTGAGTCACCATACTTGTTCAACTAGCTGTAAAACACCAGCATTTCCTCCTGAAAAAGGATTGAGAAAGACATATGCCACATGCACAGTTTGGGTCTGGTCCAGATTGTCTGGATTTTCTGCAAGGACTGAACATCAGCCATGAAGATGCAAACAGGGAGTTTCCACAGCTGCCTGCCACAGCTTACCCCTCAACCTTTCCCACCAGGCAAGGGGAACAGAGCCCACAGGCAGGGATTTCTGCACAAAAATGGAAGGAAGAGAAGCTGGAAATGGGGAATGGTACTGGTTAATTACTTGATAACACTTGAACGATGTTGGTCAGTGACCAGGTCTGCTTGCCAGGGACAGTAGAAGTAGACATGGTGCTCCATGACATTGTTTAGTGGGTGTGGTGGTGTTGCATTCAAAGGTTGGACTTGATGGTCTTGAAGGGCTTTTCCAGCCCTGATACATCTGTGATTTATAATTCCACGGCTTTTATATTTCCCACAGGTCCTTAGTGTCGTAAGCACCATGTGCATTCAGTCTGGGGCCAGTCATGGCTCATGGTACTTGTAAGCAGTTTTGGCAGCTTATAGCAACTCTAGCACATAAGTGGCATTATGATCGTCACTTCCTGTAATCTGAGGGATGTCAGAACACTATAATTAATTTCTTACAGTGCCCCTTTTGCCGTCATGCAAACAATAACAATTTCATCTCCCCTGTTAGGAAAAAAGCAGTTTCCCACTCTCACGTCTCCAGATTTCTTGAGTGAACCATAGAGGTTTGAGAGCACAAGACAGATAAATAAAGCCCCAGCTACAGTCTTAGACCAAGGACACTGAATCACATTTCTCAAAAACTTCCGTCCAGCAAAGCTGTGTGTCAGACCACTGTCACTGTATATGAGTACTCAGTCATGGACTCTGAAACACAATAAAGAAAAAGAAGGAGGGAATTGAACTAATTAAAACGTCTTAAACCCATCCTTTTACAGACACATTGTGTGGGAACTTAATCACTTAAGAAAGCATACCCTGAGCCTCTCACTGATTTTGTAGCTCAGCATCCTGCAGCCCTACCTGCTACAACTCCCACCTCTTCAGAGCTCCTGCACTGAGTCCCACTTTCCAGTCAGACTTTTTGCACGGGCTGTGACAAGCTACTTCCCAAATTGCATCAGCCTCTTTGAATCCAACCAGCCCTATGAGACGGGTCCTCCTCTGGGCACCACAAGAGGTTTTGTAGTTTCCTGGAATTGTAACCTCACAGCTCCCTTTAGCCTGCACAGAGCCCAATACCCACAACCACCTCTTCCTTTGGAAATCATCTGCCAAAAGTTTTCAGGTTTTCTCTAGCAGGCCACACCATACCAGGAGTTCTCCAGCAGAATCCTGCTTGGAAAAAGTGTGCTATGATCTGATACTTCCTACCAGATTCTTCTGAGGATGAAGTCTGAATCCATCACTGCACAACACAAGTCTCTGGGCAGGATGCTCAAGATTTTATTCCCTGGGCATGAAACCTGACATGAGGTGTGACCATTGGAAGCAGTGAACTGTGAAAAGAAACCATCTCTTCCTGCTGTATGTGACATCTGAAAACCAAACAGCTGTGCGTGCAGTGGCAGCATCCAAATACCCAGCCACCTGCACATCAGCTCTTGCCCTAGTAACTGGTCAGCCTTACAAGTATGGCTGCTTGGAGTGATTTATTAGGTGATTCCAAGTTAAGTGCAGGGGTAAATTTTGGTTTCATTCACTCATACACAAGAGGACTCAGTGATCTCAGAGGTCTTTTCTGACCTAAACAATTCTCTAATCCTAAGAGAGTCTGCCACAGTTCAGATATGTATAGGAAGGGAGAGGTGCTTCTTCCATTTGTCAGCAATAGAGGTGAGTACTAAATGCTGTTCTTCACTATTGCAATCCAGAGAAGGGAAAATACTGTGAAAATACTATGAAAACCTGGGAACAGCAGGTTTTCATCCAGAAGAGGTGTGCAGGGTGTTAGGAGGTGAGACCATGCAGGCTTTGACACAAGGTTATCCTGTTCCTGATCTGTGGAGCCTTTACTCTGTGCTACACTTCTTTAAGATAAAATACATTCTCCAAGGAAAATACATCACCGTGGGGCTGGGATCCTTCTCACCCAGTACTTTGTGTCTGGGGAGGAGCTGCCTCCACCAGTGGTGGATCTCACAGTGCAAAAGGGAATGTGCAGTTTAATTAGAAGCTGATCTCCAAGAGCAGCACTGACTCAGCCATTCCAGGAATTGAATACACGTTCAGATGCAGACAATTACCCTTTGCAGAAGACCAGATTTGGTCAGATGGCTCAAGAGCCAACGATCTTTTCCCAAAAGAGGTGGAAAAAATTATGTCTCTGGTATGCAGCAGGACACATGTTCCTGTCTGCAATAATGCCTGCTTGTTCACTCCCTGTTTGTCTTCACTTTGCCTTTGAAGAAGTGTGAGCCCCAAAATACCCACTAAACCTGCTAGCCCAGGGTACTGGAAAAACTTCCTTGTGGGAAACATAGTCATTAGATGGGGAAAAAAAATTGAAACAATTTTGCATTCCTCTGTAAATACAACCCCAGGCCAAGCTCTGGTCAGATAAACTGGGTCCTGGTGTCCTGAGCTCTGGATGTGAAACTGCTGAGGGCAGGAATGCTTCTCAAAATGTGAGAAAAAAAGAGAAAAAGCATTCCCAGCCAGACATGCTGGGAAGAAGGAGGCAAGGGTCTTTAGTATCTGATAAGAACTGCCTTGCATTGTGCATGGCTGCACAGAGGTGCAGCCCCTTCTCCCTAATGTCTCCTGCTCTGCTCCTTTCCAGTCTACCCACAGAGCTCAGGGCTATGTCCACCAAATGACAACTCAAATCCCCACCTTCCCTCCACCCTACAAAATCACCAGCCTGTTGAGCAAAATTCCTGCATGTCCATCTCCCTGTTCAGATCTCCTACAGGTTTTCTGTCTGCCACCAGGATTTCTGGCTGGCTCAGCATTTTGGGAAAGAGCCGAAACTTCAGAGGAGAGAGAGGTAATGGCAGGACATGGTCAATTTTCCACTGTCTGGGAAACAAAGACAGTGGTCTGAGCTCTCTTGGTGATACAAAGGGGGAGATCAAGGCTGTTGTTGACATGGTGGGTATTGAGGGTGAGTGAGGCAGCTCCAGCCATGCAGAGCTGTGAGTGTCTGTGTCTCTGGTGGCTGAAGTATCTGCAAGATCTAAGGGAGGCTCTGGTATTTACATGTCTGCATGTGCCCGCCTGTGTGGGAGTAGGGTTTGTATATATTACAAGGAGAAGCTGCAGACGGAAACAACCCAGTTTGGAGTCTAAGGCCTCTTTCAGAGCTCATTAAAATCAGCAGGAGTCATTCCTTACAGTGATGGGTTTTGGCCACATCTCTCCTTGCCCTCCCCGAACATTCCTGTGACCTCAAGGGCTGCTCCTTGCTGTATATCCTCAATTAAACCCTGTGAGCAATGGGACTTCCCATGTTCCTCAGAGTGGCTGCTTTACAAGGGACCTCTGGACAAGCCCCCAGCTCTGCTGTCACACCCTGCAGATACTGAGAGAGGAGTGTTGCTCATTCATCACTCCTTGCTCGAGATACCAAGACGCCATTGTTTGAATTGGTTTGGTAAATTGGCGTCACCACGGAGGTTCTTTCCATCTTTTGTGTTGCTTTTATCTGAACACACTTCAGCATTATCTCCCTCCTCAGGAGCCAGATTTGAGGTCAGGAAGCCGGATTTGAGATCACTATCCTATCACCTTCCTCCAGTCTATCATGTTTCTCCCAGCTCTGCCTGAACAGTCTTTAACCTGTCTGCACCCATTTCTGAAAGGTCTTCATTCTGGATTTCATACATCGAAAGCTGATGAGCCCTTTGGTTGCATTCTGTGCCCAGTGTTAGTGCTGCTTCCTCTCCTTTGGTTTTGTCGGGTTATTGCTGCACTCCCGTGTATAAAAGAGTCCTTTAAGATCTTATCATTTCCAGGTAAGTGTGGTAACAGCCTGTAAACAAGGCACATCCCTGCCTTTTTTTTTTTAGTAAAATCACAAGTTTATTCTCCTGAAGACTTTCATTATAAGGCATTTTATTTCACGTTTTCCATTTGTAACAGCATTTTAAAATGTGGATGCTGGAATAGGACCAAGCACGAGGGTATCAGTCATAAAGATGCAGGATTGTTTGCACTTGTCACTCCATCATTTATTCAGCCACAGATTGCAACAGCTTTGTTTGTCACAACACTGAGTTAGAGGTCAAAATTAAGCTGCTTCTCCTTTCTGCACCACAAACCCTTGCCAGAAATATTGCTGTCTGCTCTTCACCTTGTCCTCCCCGAAGTACTGCCCCAGCACCATGGCTCTCTGGATGTGTATCACCCAAGTCTTGACCAGGCTGAACAGATCCATTCAGCTTTTCCATCCTGATAACATCTCAGGTTGGAGTGGAATGAACAGAAAGTGAAGGGTTGAGCCATCGAAGCGGGTCGAGATCTGCCATGGGGGTGCCATGGACAGTAATGTAATGTTCTGCATGAGCGTGCAGGAGATGTGTTCAGGGATAATGTACCTACATAGATAGAGAATTTTTTTAATTCCAGGATGTTATCAGATCTGGAAAAATGCTGAATGAGTGGGTCGCTGCAGTATCTGTGTATTGCTACACCACAAAGTGGGAGCTGTGTTCCTTCTCTAACATCGACCCTGTAATTGTACAGGCTCTGCCAATAATTAACTGAGTCTAACCAGTCCTCTTTCTCTGCATTAAATCTGTGTTATCAGTTCACTCCTCACTCCAAAAAAATAATTTTCACTCTAAAACCCACACCCCTTTATTATAATAGATAATATGAAATTTTATCCCCAGTAATTTGGTGGGAATACTAGGAAGAAAGGAGTTTCAGCCTGTTTGGGAAGAAGGGAAAGTCTGGGGAGATAAAAACTGCAAGAACATTCAGTCTCCATGCTGCAAGTTGTAAGCCGATCTCACGTATACATTCATGCATACACATGTAGGCGTAGTGTTGGGCTACACTGTGTGCTGGAAGAGAAATTAGGCCTTGCTGGCTGCAGGTTCTCAGACCCGGAGGTGATCCTGGGATTACAGCCAGGTCACTGGGGATGGACTGAGAGAGGATTGTGGGTTTCTGGACAGTGTCAGCCCTATGAGATGTGATAATTGCAGTTTCTCACCTTGTAAGGTATTGTTTACCTTTTACCATAATAGGCAATGTCTAGGAAATATTCCAGGTGATTGGGGAACACTGAGGTGAACTCATTCTTGTTTATATGAGGTGATTTCCTGTTTTTCCAATGGTATTTAAGGGAATTTCAGATACGCAATAAAGCTTTTTTCTTCTTGCACCTTTACCATGATGTTGCGGAGTCCCTGCCCATGCGTGAATACTGCACGTAGTCATCTCACTACTGCCACATGTTATGGTCTGGTTTCAGCAGCCAAAGCTTTCCTAGCACTGAACTAGGAGATGAAATTGCGTTACTTGATCCTGGGAACTCCATGGCCAAAACACTGCACAGTTGCACTGTGAGCTGGGGCTATTAGGGGCAGACACAACCATGAACTTTGCTTGATAGTCCTGTAGTCTGCTCCAGAAGTGGGCCATTCATCTGGGAACAGGCACACAGGGAAATGTTGAAGTTTGCTAACACCTCCCCTTCACTGTGCACCCCAGCATCTTCCAGAGCTCCCACCACTCCGTCCTTTAGCCCACAGCAAGTACTACCTCCCAGGTATGGCACTGCTGCCTGATGAGGTGTTTTTCTTCACTGCTTTTGTGTGACACCAATCCAAGGATACCCATGAGGCAAGGGGTGGCTGGGGCAGAACAGCCAGGGGGTGGCAAATGTAGAAGTGGGGAGGCTACACAAGCTGTGGGTGTAGTTCAGCCAACAGAAGGGAAATAGGGATTGAGCTGAAGTTTCCCATTATTTGGACTCCCAGCAGTCTGTCACCATGGAAAGCTACCTATTTTATGAACATAAATGTTCCCAACATAAGCATTTATTCTAGATAATCATGAAACTTAAAACTAAATGGGAGAGTGTCTGGTAAGGCAAGAAGAACAACCATGAGGAGAAGGTCTCCTGCCAGAAATAGGTTGCTTATTGCAGTGACTTATCTCTGAAGCAAATACTATTTCGTGGCTGCCCATGGCCACAAGCAGCCCTCTGTGCTGAGGGACTCCTCCTACTTGGACAAATAGGATACAAGGGATGGAAAAAGGGGCAAGTGACCTTTCTACTCAGAGTGAACCTCTCAAGAACTCATCTCCAGTCCTTTTCAGAGCCTGGAAAAGTGGCTTTGGGAGCTGCCACTTATATTGAAATAGTGGATGTAGACTCTAGGGCTGTCTTGAGAGTTCCCACTTTCTGTGCAGGGTCTGAAGACCTCACGCAGTCTCATATGGTCCCAGTGTGGACAAAGCACTGAGAGAATGCAACACAAAACCAACCACAATTGAACTGATGAAGCTTTAAACAAGATTAAATCAATGAGGAAACAAAATTTAAGTGCTGTCTTTATTCTGTGAAAATATAAAAGAAGAGCTAATCTGAAAACAAAATCCCCATACAGAAGAAGTTACAGCAAACAGGACTAAATTGCAAACCGCTGCTGGAGTTTGCTATGGGTTTTACTCAACCCAGCACTAGTGCAAGTCAGAAAAGTACCTTCTCCAAGATGAATCCTGACAGGACAGGAAGGAAGGTTGTGTGTAGAGGGGCAACCCCAGCAAACGCCACACGGTACAAAGCAGAAGCTGGTCTGCATTCGAACCGTTTCAACTTTATGTCGATCACTCCCAGGCTGTTTTTTCCGTCTCCTACCATACTGCATTCAGAAATGGTGCTGCAACCCTTCATGGCAGCTTTCAGAGACAGTCCACCTATGCGGGGGAAATACAAGAAACACATGCCATGCATCAGGGGATCCAATCCTCAGCATTATTGCCACCCTGGCTAGCGCAGTTCCCATTTCCAGCCCAAGAACTGTCCATTTGTTACATCCAGTTAGTTCCAAACCCACCAGCCCTGTCTGTTCCCATCCCCTGAACAAAGGTGAGGAAACAGCAAGGCCATCTTGGTTGACTTGAAATACAAATGGTTTAAGGTTTGTCTTCTTTCTTTCTGCTGAATAAAGATGACTTTCAAAACTTCTAAGCATTTAAATTTAAAAAGTGAAAATGTCTGAAGTAGTTCTCTTTCCCATGTTTAAAGATTCTTCTGCCCAAACTTTGGCTTCCTAAAGAAACCAGGGCTGTGTAACTGTACTCCAGGTATTCGTTGTCTCCTTCTCTCTCTGACCCTCTCATGACATTCGAACTGGATGACTTTCTCTCAGTCAGATTTGACATGGAGTTGAGAAGTCTCAAAGACAATATAGCCTGAGCCATTTATTAAGAGGAATTCATTCTCAAAGGCTTTATAGGATTTTAGCCAAACCAAGAGAGAAACCTTCTGACAGGCCCACTGAAACCTGAACTTGTCCTTTGCCACCACTGGAGCATTTCCTAGAGGAGGAGACCTGAGCAGATTCTGAGTGCCTAACTTCCCGTTCAGATATTCCTGCTCCTGTTGCTTACTTTTGCTGATGCTGCTCAAGTTTCTCTGCTGTGCAGGTTATGGAGATTTGGAATACTTTGTTGGACAATTTTAGCTCAAATACAAATAATGTGTAAAGGCACTTCATTAGCTCCTCAGCTTCCTGTGCTGCCCTACACTGCTGCTTCCTCTGCACAGTTTATCACGCTGCACAGGCCTTCTTCACTCACAGAGGCTGATCAATCAAGTTAAGACAAGTTAGGAGCATTTTTTATTTCAGTGGTACACTGAATTAATTTTGCCACTCTGTTTCCATTGCTGTGACTAAGAAAATTCCTGTTTTCTTTCATGTTGTCTCTGTGAATCATGATCTAATTCAGGGTTTGGACAGCACATTAATAAAGTCTACAGCAAGGACCTTCAGGCATCACATCATCACCTAGCAATATTATCAACTCAAAGGAACTTCACCCATAACCCTATACAAGATAATTGTTTTTCAGTCTGCTTCTACAGCTGGTGTTGCTGCCCTTTATTTCCATGGGGTTTTTTCCTGCCTGGTGGAGCACAGGTGTGACTGCCATGAAAGGTGGAAGTCTTACCTGTAGCAGAGGAGGAAAAGAGAGTGACCAGGAAAATTGCTGTCTGCTTTCCTCTCTCTAATTACAGGATCAGAAGTGGGAAAAAGATTTCTGAAGGAGCTGTTCAAAGGCTGGACTTCATGGGGAGGAACCTGTCTCTGGCTTTCCTTATGCAGAAGCACCACTGCAACAGTGTCTTGTCCCCAGGGGCTGGTATTACCCCATGGGAAAGCCAGTGTTTCTACAAAGCTCCATCTGAACCTCCACTGAGCTGGCAACTGGCTTAGATCCAGATTCACCCTTATACATCCTAGCTAGGGCCAGCAGGTTCAGGGGCTTGGACAGGGTTGTTACACGCCCATGTGCCAGACTGCCCCAGGAAACTAGCTCCACTCTTGATCTCAGTTATGCCATGCTATGAGGAATTCCATTGAGGAATTACCCATGCATGATAGGGAAGAAGGAAGGAAAAACAACACCTGCCCTTTGATCAGCTTGAAGTTTTCAGTTTCAGGTTTAAGTTCATTGCCTCTTCCTCTTTTTTTTAATTTCACACCTTTTGCCCATTTTTATCTCAGTAGTGCTTTATCTTAGACTAGTTTCACCCATTTTACCAAGAAGAAGAAAAACAGCCCCAAATAAAAGGCAGTTACCAGCATTCATTAACCCAGCAAGGTCAACACATTGGTCTTCAGATCCAGTGCAGTTTACGACTTCATTACCGCACTGAAAGGAGTCCACGCTGTAGCAGGCAGGACACTGGTATCCATTGGGCACGTTGTTATCTGGTGGCACTGGAATGAAAGACATGGGCTGTTGCTGGTTTCAGTGAGGGAATGAGGGGAATAACTGAGGTGATGGCTTAGCCTGGAAGGCCTCACCTTGGGATGGATCAGAGAGGGGATGGGAAAAAAACAGAGCTTACATGACACAGAGGTGGTCCGACAGTCATC
>VXBT01007422.1:71173-84226 GCA_013400235.1 Oriolus oriolus
CCGTGCAGCAAACCAAGTGGCTCTTTGCTTTCACCTTCCCATAGTTCACGGTGACAGGGCCGAGGTTGCAGACGTGGGATGGCAGGCACGACTTAATGGATGAAGAGATGGCCATCTCCCCTGTCATGAAGCAGAAGGCAGTCAGTCAACACAAAGTAACTCCCTTCCCCTCCTGTTAGCTCCTGTACCAACTTCTAGGCAGCTGTCCCAGGGCCTGAGAGGGACCCCTAAACCACCTGAGAAGCATCACCAGTGAGCCAGGACACCCCATCTGCAGAGATTATGGTGTGACACATGCCTCTGACCCACAGCAACAGGCTTGCCCAGCCTGTGTAGAGTCTGCAGAGCGCACGGTCCATCACAGCCACAAGAATCCCGACATGGGCAAGCCTGGTCTACCCCATCAGCCAAGCCCAAAAGGTGTAAAGGGGAGCAGAAGAGCTAAACTGAGCCTGCTGAGGTGCTTGAAGGATGAAGGGAGGGTGCACCAGCAGAAGAAGACAGGCACTGGAGCTGCCAGCGCCAAAGCTGGTAGGACATGAGCCAGCCTCCAGCCTAAAAGGCAACAAACACATCACGAAGGTTGAGCAACGACCGAGGCCGTGCCTCTAGCACAATTGAGTGTCCTGCTGTGTCATGGCTCAGCACCAGCTCTGACTTATCAACCATGGGGACACGGTTACTGGTTGACAACATCTCCTGTGAGGACAAGCTGAAAGACTTGGGGCTGTTCAGCCTGGAGAAGAGCAGGCTCCAATGTGACCTTATGGCAACTTCCAGCGCCTAAAGAGGCTCCGAGAGAGCTGGAGAGGGGCTTTTGACAAGGACGTGGACTAATAAGACTAGAGGGAATGGCTTCAGACTGAAAGAGGGGAGATTAAGATTAGATTAAGAAGAAATTCTTGACAGTGAGGGTGGTGAGACACTGGAACAAATTACCAGGGGAAGATGTGGATGTCTCCCATCTCTGGCAGTGTTCAAAGCCAGGTTGGATAGGGCTCTGAGCATCTTGGTCTAGTGGAAGGTCTCCCTGCCCAGGAGATCTTCAAGGTTTCTTCCAGCCTAAACTGATTGATGGTGATGATTACCATGATATGATAATAGCTCAGCCCTGGTGGTATGGCATGGCTGCGTGGTGTCCCCATCCCTGCTCAAAGATGGGCAGACTTCTCTCTCCACACATCACCTGTGCACCCCCAGTACTAATGTCAGCAGCTTAGTGTAGGTCGTGGTTCAGCCTCTCAGCCTCTTGACTCAACTACTCACCTTAGCCAGAATTAAAAGCCAGTGTCTCCTCCCACTATGAGGCTTTGGCCCTTCCCTCCATGACTAAGAACCAAACCCTTCCAGTAGAAAACTGCTTCTTGAAATACAGGAATAAAGAGCTTTTCTCATCCCAGACTATCCTGATCTCTGAGTCGTCCGTCAGTAAAAGGAAAATGAAGAGGTTATCCAAGGATGGACCATACTACCAGTGACAGAAGCGGGGAGAGAGACAAGTGCCCCAGCCAGCCCCACTCTGAAAGCCACACTGGCACACATAGAGGATGTCTTACCTATTAGGACCTCATGCAGAATAATGCCACAGGTGTCTTCACCACCTGTGCAGGTTTTCATGGGGCCAGAGCAGCTTCTTCCCATGCTGTGACAAATCTCACACTGGAGACAGGTCCCTAGGGAGAGGAGGACACATGCCTGAGCAGCTGTCATAAGGGATCTCACTTCCCCTTTCGCTGATGTTTGATTTCAGCATTGATCAGCACTTTTCACATTTCTCTTCCCTTATTTTTCCTATTTCATTGTGCAATCTGTCTTAAGGTTTTCCTGGAATTGCTGATGGCAGCAGCCCTACAAACCCTTTCATCCTGGCAGGCACTCAGTTGTCCCTGGATTCACAGACCCCAAATTCTCTCTTTGCAGTGAACAAGGGCACCTGAATGGCTGGGGAACAAGAGCTGCCAGCAGGTACTGACTGTACTCTGTACAAACTGGAGACTCTCTTTGTAAGCATTATCTCTTTGTATATCTCTTTGTAGGCAGTAGGGGAAACCACTTCACCAGATACCTGCTGGAACACTTTAAGCAGGCCAGAATATTGGGTAGTCAGCAGGAAACACTTAGAAAGGGATAACATGTATTTCAACAGAGGACAAACAGGATCTCTTCCATGACACACACCCACAAGGGTCCAGCACGCAGATTAACGGGTCCAGGACATGTGTCACTTCCCTAAACCCAGGTGCCAACTAAAGCACCTTGCAGTGGCTGTGGCATCTACTTGGAGTGGCCAGTGTGACCCAAGACCTCCGAGTCAGTTGTGCTTTTCTGGAGCAGAGCTGAAGGGCAGTTGTGTTGACATCATGTCTAAAATGTCACACAACCCTGGACATGAGTAAAATAAATGAGCCTGGAGACTGATTCAGCTGACCAAAGGTGTGGCTTTCTTTTATTCTTTCTGAGAGTAACGTGAATCACTCTGATGGCTGTTCTGGCTGTATCACCTGTGAGCACCACAGAAAACCAGACTGCAGGCTCACATTGTAAGTGCCAACACCCTCATCGGCACATTGCCTCGTAGGACCAAAGATCCCCCAAGACCGGTCACCCTCTCCCCTCTGCAGTACAAATATGCCAAGATGATGGGGGTTTATGGCGCAGATGGCAGCAATAGCCTCACACACAAAAGCATCCCATTCCCAGGCCTCTTCCATGTCTCATAACCCTGCAGGTCCCAGTGGAAAACTCACCTGGGTCCAGGAAAGCCAGGAGGAAGCCAAGTCCAAGGGATACTCTCATGCTGATGGGATGTAAGCACAGGGAGCTGCCTAGTCTTGCTCAACACAGCACTGTGTGCCACAAGGGCTTTATAAACTGGAAGGAAAAGGGGGTGTTTTGGGGAAGTGGCGGTTGGGGAAGTTCTCTGAAGAATATATATACTGCTGAGCACTAACACCAGTGTTTGCTTTTTCTTTTAAAGCACAGGTTTTGCCTTTTTCTTCGCATGGGTGATGCTGTTTTTCTTTCCCTTGTTTAGAGTGTGCAGCCTGTGGGGCAAGACTGGCTTATACTTATACTGATATCAGGTATGTCTCTGGTGCAGACTTTGAACAATGTTCAGCCTCCACCATCCATATGAATGATGGAGAGGAAACCATTTGAAAAGCCCTGTTGTGCTCTCACTGTTAGGCCCAAAGAAGCAAAGTATAGGACCAGCCAGGAAATTCCTCTGTGGCTGAGTTTTTGATGGCTGGTTTCCCATCTCGTCATTCCCATCATAGAGTCAGGAGCTCTCATGCCCAGAGTACAGCAGGAAAGCAGGCAGTGTCAAAGCAGTGAGCTTCCTCTCCAAGCTAGAGTGCAGCTTCAGTTTGCAAAATGACTGCCAAGGCACATCTTGGAGTAGGCTCAGTCAAGGGTTCTTGGGGCTGAATAACGTCAGAGCAGCAAAGCCAGTACTCCAGGGCTTGGGTTTTGATATAAACACCTGGAAGTTGATAAGGAAGTCTCCTGTTGTCCTTCTGGGCTTTAAATTAAATCAAGTTAGCAAAGAGAAAGAGTCAGTGTGGCTGTGAGACAGCTGGTCACAGATTAAGTAAGGTTATAGCAGCTATTCCATGCCCTGGCATCTCATGGTGGACTAATGACACCAGTTTGCCATTGGCCCACAGGTTTCCAGCCTCATGTTCAGTTTTCATCAGGAGGTGCTGCCTCTTTGAAACCATACCCTACCCTGAAGATATCTTCTTGTCCTGCACCATACTGGACACAGACCCTCCAGGAATTTTTGCATTGACAGCCAGGAAGAACTGAAGTGCCCTCATGCCCCCTTCCCATTTGAGACTAACCTCTTCAAAGGGCAGTGGTCTTTTGATATTTAGCAATACACTGAGTAGTCCAGTGGGACCACTTCTTAGCTAAGCCCATAGTGCTAAGGGAATAGGAATCACACTGGATAAGAGCTTTGGTCCCCCATTGTCCGTAAAGCTGATATCACAGGGTAACAAGGGAGAATTATATCTTCACCCTGAAATTCTTTTTCAGCTCAGAAATGGTCTCATGCCACAGTAGATATGTTAAAATGAAATCAAACTCCTGCAGCCTGTTCAGGATTAAAATTATTTCTTATAGGTCTTAAACCTCAGACAGAATAAAACCGTGTCCGCAGGCAGGCTGGGCTACCTAGGCTGGGGTGATCCTGTCATTTGACTACATATGGGACTCAGATACAGATAGGAAGATGAGAGGATGTGACTGTCTCTGGTGATTTTAATTTCACGCCCTTTCATTTAAGACAATTATTGAAGTGCCTGGGGGAATTTCTCTGAACAACATGACTACACTAGTCTCACTGAATTATATAGAACTCACCTGTTTCCCACCTCTCATGGAGGGAGGGTGTGAAGCTGCAGCCTTTCATGTACTTTTTTGGAGATGAAACCAAGCATAGCAAGGAGAAGGCATGATCTGCAGCAATAAGAGACCTGGAAAAGAAGACTTACTAGAGAAGGTGAAAACAATAAAGGTGCTCAGGGGACACCCATCATATATGTCTACAGAATAAAAGGGTTGGATAGGAAAACTGTCACTGGGGGCTTACATTAGGCATGTTGGGGGAATTTTCAAACAGTGACAACAGTGAAGCTGATTGCCTGGGAAGGTGTGGATCCTCCACCCTGGGTGGCTTGGGAAAACAAACTAGACCAGTACTTATCAGGGAATTATTAACTTGATTGGATCCTGCTCCAGGGCTGAGAGATGGATTAGATGCTCTCTTTCAAGATTCTTTCTAAATTGACTCTTATATTTTAATTTCACGGTATGTGTGATGTGCCTGTCTTCTACAACATATCCATGTTTTCAGAAGGAGAGAAGGATGATAATACAGCAGTCACACTCGTGAGGGAGGTGAGACAGAGGCTGGGGAGGTCAGAGAAATCTATGAGATGAAAAAAGTTAAAAATCCAACCCTGAAAATAGTAGTGGTAGGAAGGGGAGATGAAAAGGGGTAAGATCAAAAGGAAGATGATGCTATGATCAACAGAAGAAAGACAACCATCTAGGCTAGAGCATCTACAAAAATATATGTGAATTTGTCCTGCAGAATTGTAGCAGAAAATTCCAGTGGGTTTCATAAAATCCAAGAATTGTTTAGGTTGGAAAAGACCTTTAAGATCATTGAGTCCAGCCATCAACCCAATACTGCCAAGCCCACCAATAAACCATGTTCCTAAGTGAAATATTTACATATCTTTCAAATATCTCCAGGGGTGGTGACACCACAACTTCCCTGGGCAGCCTCTTCCTGTGCTTGACAACCCTTTCTATGAAGAAATTTTCTTAATATCCTACATAAATCTCTCATGGCACAACCTAATTTCTCTCATTCCAAGAGCCCAAACCTAAAGTATGTCTTCAAAGCACGAAAATAATATATCAGATTTACATTACAGCTGAAGAACCCAGATCAGAAAGCTCTGAAAAAGAAAGAAATGTGGCAAAAGTGTGACAAAGAAAGTAAAGGTTAGAAAGGACTGGGGTACACAGTAGTTCCTGTAGGAGATTCTGAAGAAAAGCCTTGCGCAGTCTTAACTGGCATTGAAAGGGAGGACTCCTAAGGGAGAACCACAATGATGGCTTTAAAAATGAAGAAGTGAGGTCAGAGCTAAGGATAAACCCTCTGATGGTGAGATCAGCTGGGGCCAAAAGGAGCACCCTCTCCCTGTGATGAAACCCTTGAGAAGGAACCAGAAGGACAGGGTGTGCCTGGGTGAAGGGCAAATCCAACAGATCCCTGGAACCAGGCAAGCACACTGTGGCTGCCAGCCCTCGTCACTCACAGTCCCTGCAGCACTGTGACAAGGGCTCCCCTCCCAGCAGCCAGAAGCCAGAAAAGCACTTTCTGCAATGGCAGACAAATTGGTGGTCAGGATGAAGCCCTGTACACAGGGTCATTGCAAGGCTTGGGTGCTCAGCTGCATCCAAAGAGTCACCCAGCAGTGACTGGCAGCCACAGCAGGGCTGTCACCCCTTGCCCACATTTCCAGGACACAGCTCCTGAAAAAGACTGGAGGGACCATCACATCCAAAACAGGCATTTTTAACCACAATGAGTCTCTTTTTCTTCTTATCTTTAGAAGACAGTCCTAAGTTCCTAGCCTCACTAGGCTAACACTTGGGCTATGCTAACATGGGTCTGTCTGTGGCTTCAGGACCTTGTACATCCCCAACAGCTCTAACACCTCCAGTAAAAGAACAAGTCTAACAGTGTTCCAAAAGCCCAGGAACAGCTTCTGTGGGAGCAGTAGAGCAAAGGTGTCTCCTTACTTCCCTTTAACTATGATGCAAGAAGATAGAGCCACAACGTGTTGTGACATTTCAACGGTGAAGTCATCCACAGCCCATTAAAAAAGCTATAGAAGAAGAATAAAACCCACCTATTTTCTGAGCTGATTCCTTGTTCTCCAGAGCAGAGATTGGCAAAACCTGCCAGTCTGGTGAACCAGGCAAGGAAACATAAGACAGCAACTCTAACCACTCCATGCAAGGATTAGTGTACCTGTCCCAAACGGTAAGAGCAGGAAGAGTCTCACCATGTGCTGGCTGACTAGAGGCTGAGGAAGTTTTCACAGAATTACAGAATGGTTTGGGTTAAAAGGGACTTTAAGGACCATCTAGTTCTAACTCCCTCTCACAGGCAGGGACACTAAACCAGATCAGTTTGATGGTGATTTGCCTTAGCTGTGGTTGTACAAATTAAAAAACCAGCCAGGTGGTGGTAGCTCAGTATAAATCTAATTGCCAGTCCTCATGAGGAGCTTCCCAAGGCACCCCCTCGCTGTGTTCCCCCCAGTGCTTCACCAAATAACTCCAAGCCGGAGAGGAGAGGATTTTATTGCCTATCCCCACCCACTGCTGGTGTGGGGTCAGTGCTTCAAACTGGACCTGGGGAGGGAAGGCTGGTGGCACCCAGATGGTTCAAGGGAGCAAAGTCACACCAATAGCTTCATGGGAGTCACAGAACCAAGGGTTTGTCAGCAAGGAAGGTACCATGTATCTGGAAGAGCAGCATTCCTGTAATAGGGTGCCAATTGTCACACATTAATTTTCCATGTGGACTTTATGTGGCATGGTGCAAATGCCAGCTGCACTGAGCCCTGTCCTTGCATCTGTCCCCAGACAGGGGCTCCCTCCCTCTCCCAGCCAGTGCTGGGTCTGCCTTATCTAGAAACACCCTTCACGGTTCAGTTTCCTTCCAGGTCAGTCCCTTAAGCGGGGAGCTCCTGTTCGCAAAGTATTTGTGAACCATAGAAGAGAAGTTGAAGGCTGGAAATAAAATGAATGTAATGGCATAAAACTGCTGCTTGAATTCTTAAATGCTGCTAAATGCTTAAATTTTGTGGCTACAAAGACAGCAGTTAACATCTTATTGCACCTGTGCAGCAATACACTTGAGAAAATACACAGAATCAAATTACTACATGCTATCAAAACATGAAACTTCATCCTTCAAGAGATCAGGACATTTAAAGGAGTGCAAGGGACATTTTATTTTACCTTTGACACTACACCATTTATGCCATTAACGTTAATGAATTGTTGGCACCCTGGCCAGTAATTACTTTTTCAGCTGGAATAATTGCCAGGGAATCCAACTGCTTTTCAAGCATCCTGAAGGAAGATAGATTTGGACGCACATTACTGTGTTCAAAGAGCTTCCTGTTCTGGCATGAGTCATCAGCAATGCCATCTTTGAGCATTCAAGAAAACAGCACCTGTTTAATCCATTGGTGGATGATGTAGAAAGTACGTCCTTATTAGGCATTCACAGCCCTTATTAGACATTCATATTTCAACCTCCTCTTCAGTGAACTGCTCCAGTGTGCAACTATATCAGCAGCAGAGCTCATTTGCTAGGAGTGTTCCAGGCAGCTGAGGCAGACCACTTTACCAGTTTTAACTGGTATATTGAGACAAAGATAATGCTGCCATGGCCTGGTGTCAAAAAACTCCAATGAATACATAAGATCAAGCCTTTTAATACAGTATTAATATCCACATATTATATTTATTGTTCATGGCAGTGGTTAGGACTCTCAAAATGGAATAGAAATTCAGTGTTTCAGGAATTACGTCTAAGTGGACACTCAAGCAACTTGGCTCTGCTCCTGTCCCTTGAAAAAGTGGCCTGACCCCAAGCCCCTGGCAACTTGATTTAATGTGTTTAGATGGATTTATTTTTTCTTGCTTTCTGCAAGAAAAGTCTTCCCTCCCATATAGCTGGAGCTAATGATGAAAGTCTCAGGTCCTGGGAAGTACAAGTGGCAGCCTTCTGCATCACACTGGAATTTGTGAAAGAATTAGTGAAAACAATGAGAACCTACAAAATTTTTTTATACGCCTGATTTTGTGAGGGAAGAAGGGAGCCAGCCAAAGACAACCTGGTGATGAGGCACTGATAGACTGCAGGTGCTAAGCTGATCTGGGGGATTTTGGAGGACAAAGATCCATTCAGTCACTCATCTACTCCTTCCCTCTGGCTATCCACTGCAACCATCTGCACACCTCTGGCGTGGAAAGCCTCTTTTAAACAGACTACATACTTGGAAATGGGAGAAGTGAATTGGCAAAGGCATTCAGTTTTGCCCTTAATCGCATTTTTTCTGAAAAATATCACTCTATCAGATTTGTACTCTCTCTTCCTCTTCAGTCAGTTACTAACCCAGTCCCACTGACAGGAAACAAGATTTTATCATGAAAAGCAGCAGTTACAGGTGAGTAAGACCTATCTTGGAAATTGACAGACACAGCCAAGTCAAGAAAAAGAAAGATGAATTGTTACCACTAGGCTTGAGACAAAAGGCTACGCTGTGGCTACAAACTCTTCGCATGGTGGGAAGCATTTGAAAGCAGGCATTTCTTCAAACCATCATAGAGGTGCTGCCTGTCTGTTTATACTGGAGGTCTTTGAAGTGTGAAGATCCAGACAACCTCATTTACCACTTTTTCTTAAGCTGAAATGACCTTGAACTGACTGAACCCTCCTTATGATTTTTTGCATCCCATCTCTGAGTAGCGGGATGCTACCCCATCGATGCCATCCTTTTCTGTTGCAGGGTTTTTCCTGTATGTGCACAGCACATGTCATTTCCAGTGAGCCCAGGAGTCATGTGCTTTTCAGCATCAGTTTCTCTCTCCTCTTTCCAGTCCTTTTTTGTGACACATAACACATTGCATAAGGAAGAGCCTGAAAAGCCATGCCCTGCAGCACTAGGATACATGATCCCAGCTTTCCAAATGATGCTCATCTTTCCCATCCCTTTCCAGTCCAACATTATTCATTGGGTGATAAGTATCATAAAATAGAGTTATTCCCAAATGAGTGTGACATATAGCACTAAGAAGATCGTGTTTGCTTGAAGCCTGCATTGATTTGGGCATTTTTTAGTCATCCGTCACTTTCAGAAAGCAAAACCTGTTGTTGGGTTTGTCTGGTTGTTCTTTCATTCTCTTACACATTCATGAGGAAATGCATCCATTGTCCAAGGCAAGGCAGGCCTCCAGGCCAAACAACTGTTTGACAAGTTGACTGTGAATATTTCAAAGTGAAAGAGAGTAGGTTTAAATAAGATATTACAGAGAAAATCTTTACTGTGAGGGTGGTGAGGCACTGAAACAGGTTGTCCAGAGAAGTTGTGGATGCCCTATGCCTGCAAATGTTCAAGGCCAGACTGCACGGAGCTCTGAGAAACCTCGTCTAGCGGAAGATGTCCTTGCCCATGGCAGGGGAGTTGGAATGAGATATCTCTAAGGTCCCTTCTAACCCAAACCATTCTGTGATTCTGTGTTCAAATATTACAGCAAACATCTGATAAATATCCAGAAACAACAAACAGTGAATGGCAGGGGTAGAGGTCCAAGCAAAACTCCAGAGCACTCAGCATGGAGGTGCCTGGGGTAGCTCAGCACCTGCTGGAAGAGCTCATGACACAGCACCATGTGGAGACATGGGATCAGGTCCCCTGAACAGGCTGGGTATCGGGTGCCATGCTGGCCTCCAGGATCCAGAGCAAAAGGAGGATGTCCGGTGTGGCATGGAGGTGCTCACACAGCTACCTCCCATGTGGTTGCACCAGTGGCTGGGGAGCTCTGAAACCAGTGGCAGCCGCTGTTGGCCAGTGTCCAGAGCTGCGTATGCCACAAGACAAATGACCTTGATACTGCTTGTCCTCAGATGGACAGATTGGAAAGAAGAAGGTAGAAAGTGCCAAGGCATCTGAGTGACCTTGAAAGGGATAATCAAACTTTTCCATGACTTGCGCCTCAAATCCTGTGATCAGTTTTGGGCCTCTCATTACAAGAAAGACATTGAGGTGCTGGAGCATGTCCAGAGAAGGGAGCAGAGAAGGGAAGAGCCTGGAGCACAAGTTTGATGAGGAGCAGCTGAGGGAGCAAATATACCTGATAGGGATGATACACTGACAAACGGCTGGTGCTTGTGTGTCTTTTAGGCCCCAAGCAATCATCTGGGAAACCACAAGATTTTAATGAGCCTGCCCCAGAGACATTAGGTTTTATGGAAACACATTAAATGAATTTTACATAACAACTTAATCACGCAGTATAATGAGAAAATAAAAAATAATGCCATACAGATAAGACATGGGAAATTCCAGCCCCAGTGATATGAAATGTATGGAAATGATAATCAGGTGGATACAGAATGAAAATGAAAACAAATGTGAAAGAAGAAAGGCAGATATTTAAAACAGGGATTATAAGATTATTAAATACTAGGGTAGTTACATATAAGAGCAAAATCCCTAATGTAATATTTTTCAATAAAGTTTTTGTCATCTTTATTTTTTAACTTTTGCATGAACATAGAGGGAAAGATTAAGGAGTACAGTTGGGTTCCAGATCTCTGCATTGTCTTAAGGAGGACTTTAAAATGTCTGTATCTCAATATGAGGAATGCCAAAATTTCTTTCACTGGTTATGTGGAAAACCTCATTATGATGGTCACCGTGCTCTAGATTGCAGGGCAAAAAAGGTTGCAAATAAAGATGAAAATTCAGGTGAGCTGGGGCTTTGAGAAAGACACGCTTTTCTTATCACATATCCCAAGACTAAACAGAGAAATAAATCAAGCATAGACTGCACACCCCACCACTGGGATCTGGACTCCCAAACCCTGTCAGTTTTGTGGGTGAAGATCAGTTTTGAGGCATGTAGTGTGGAAGGTAGTATGGGATCGCAAAGAAAGTCATTGATGTAGGGCTCAAATCTGCTGAATGCTGCCTTCAAAAGGCCACGTGAAGCTGCTGCTAGGGGTTTGCTGCAGCTCCTGTGTCAGGCCTGACAGCCACACAAGGATTTTCCAGATATTGTGGAGCATTTCAAATGGCGCCTAAATGCATTTGATTGCCCAAACTGCAGTCTTAGCCTGCATGTTCAGTCCCACCTGAGGAGCCCACGCTTTGCATTATCCCTACAATTTTCCTCATATCAGGTGATCCAAAGCTATAAAACCCACATATTTATGAGCCGCTCTGATAGTGCTTTGCATGACACAATCCCTAGGGAAATATAACTGCAACAGATCCAGTTATGCCAGCACTGTGTGTATGTATAGAAGGAAGGAACACGAGGTCCTAAATCCCTCAGTGAAGAGACCTAAACTCAGGTGTGGTGGTGCATCCCCCTGGCCTTTCTGGGCCACACTGCCATCTGAGGAATGCTCTGTAGGCCTCGGCCTTGGTAGGCCTTGGCCTTGACAAATAGCACCTGGACTAAGCTCCTCTTGAGCTTGTTAGAAACAGACTAACCCCAGGATCTGCTGATGTCTGATGAGCTCCTGTTTTCTTTATGAACAGCCTTGGAAATTATTTTTCTTCCCTGAATAGCAGCACATCCCTGTTCTCACACTTTCAAAGGACGTGCCAACCCCAACTTTGGCCAGGATGAAACACTGTTATGGATAAAGCCCACTTTCTTGTGGCCCTGTAAACAGCAGTCCAAAATGAGACCCTTGGAGCTCTCCTGGGCCCCAGGAGGCTGCAATCAGCAACCTCCCTCTGAGCGGAGGCCTCCCATGTTTGCTGTACTCAGAGAATCATCAGACAACAACGAAGCTTAGGCCAACACCCCTACTCCTCAGGGCCCAACCTCTGGCCCACTGGGGAGAGGCAAAGGCATCCAAAAGTGAGTATTTCCCTACCTTCGAGGGGAATTTTTCACGGGTACCTTGCTTGCACTAGCTCTTTCTATCTGTGTGCAAGGCACGTGCTACAGCAAAGCTGGGTGAAATGCTGCTCTCTTAGATGTTTAAGTACCTTAGATATCTAAGTTAGGCCTATGCATAACATTAGTCATAAATTAGAAGCTAAGTTAAAAGCTGGTAAATGTTGTTCTTTTGCTAAATTTCTAAGTTTAACTTCAAATTTATAATTTAGGTCAAATGCTGCTAAGAGTTATTCCTCTGTTGAATTGCTAGGGTTAAATTATAAGTTAAGTTTAAGGTATAAGTTAAGGTTAAGTTATAAGTTAAGCTTAAGTACTGTTAAGGTTGAGTGCTGTGATGCTTTTAGGCCTTATTCCTTTCTATCTTTGCCCTCACTATCCTTTTGTCACACACACCTAAACACACATACACACACATCCCCACACCCACATATAGATAGTTTCCAGTTTATTTCTGTTTTGATTGGCTGGATTTTGTTTGGTTTTGTCGTTGCTTGTTTTTGCTTGGTCTGCTTTAACTGTCCAGTAAGTGGTAGAGTGAATCCTGCCAATGAACTTTGTCACGCTGTTGCTTAGTATTAAATCTGGTTTTTACTGATACCCTTGCTGGTGATTGTTAAGTGATTTTGATGCCTTGATGGGGCTACCTGAAAACAGAGACTAGACAAAATCAAGAGAATAAAAGAGGGTGTATTTATTGAAGGGCCTTCAAGGTAGACTTTGGGCAGTCAGAGCCACAGGGGCTACACCCAAAATGGATGATGGGTCATGAGTTTTCCATACTTTTATAAGTTTGGTCCATTTGCATATCGG
>VXBT01007425.1:2136-31251 GCA_013400235.1 Oriolus oriolus
TGCAGTGCTCCAGGTGGGGTCTCAGCAGAGAAGAGGAGCAGAATCCCCTTCCTTGCCCTGCTGGCCACTCTGTTTTGGATGCAGCCCAGGATTCCCTTGGCTTTCTGGGCTGTGAGCACTCACTGCCAGCTCGTGGTGAGTTTTTCATCAGCCATCACACCCAAGTCCTTCTCCACAGGGCTGCTCCCAATCACTTCTCTGCCCAACCTGTGGGTGTGTCTGGGATTGCCCTGAAGCAGGTACAGGACCTCTGCAGAGCCTTCCTGCCCTCCAGGAGATCAACTCCTGCCCAACTTGGTTTCATCTGCAAACTGACTGAGAGTGCACCTGATCCCCTTGTGAGGATCAGCAATAAAGACACTGAGCAGGACTGGGCCCCATAGTGAGCCCAGGAGAACCCCATTAGCAATCAGCTGCCAGCTGGATGTGGCACCACTCAGCACCATTCTTTGTTCCAGTAATCTTCAAGAATTTCAAACATTTTTGCTGGAATGTGACAGGAAATTCTTTACTACCAAGTCTGACACTCATCTAACAACTATGAAGGAAGAAAGAAGCTGAACTGTCCTTTTATTTAGTCTTTACTATCCATTGCTATAGCTTTCCCATAATAGCTGCCATATGGAGAGACAGACTTTGCCCTATACACAGCCAGCAAATGCTGAAAGCCAGGAGCCTAAGCCTCTACTCTGGCCCACTGGGCCACCCAACTGCGATGTTCTGCAAAATGCACCAGGAAAAGCAATGACCATCAGTTTTCAGAACTCCAAGGTTCAAACCCATCAGCATTTACACAAGTAGTGGAAGGGAAGAAGGACATTTCAGGCAAATTATTCAAACGTACTTCAGCATCCTTTTTAGGTAACAGGGTGCATCAGATTCATGATCGGTCAGGACTGCACAAAAGGTGAGTACCAGTGAGCATCACAAGAGGAAAACAGAGAGTTTTCTACATTGGTCAGAGAAGATAATGACATGTAAACATAATGGAAGAAGCAGTGAATTTGTGGGACAGCTAATGGGTTTTCTCAACTCTTTAACCCCTATGACTTATGCACAGACAAGCCCATCCATGGGAAAATTGACAGACACAGTGAGGAAAGATCCTGGGCACATTGATTTCACCATCTACAGTCTTTCACCGAACTGACTAAAAATAGTCAGTTGAACCTCAGACCAGGATGAACAGGATTTAAAACATTTACCTTTAAATAGAACTTGATTTAAACACATGTTAGGTGCACTTTCTTCTGGAAAATAAACCTATATGTATTTTAAATTTTGATGGCCTACCAGAAAACTTTATGGCATCATAATCTACTAATACTACTTAAAGGAAATAAATTCAAACAATACGTATCTATTGAGAAAACTACTAAGCTTACAGACATATCTGAATGAGCCACATGGTGAGGCTCTCAAAATGCTGTATCAACTGTTGATCACAGAAACTTGTTCTAAAAACACTGTAACATCAAAAAAAAAATCATCACCTTAAACAACTCGGTAATTTAAAAACTTCAAATCAACTGGAAACTGAAAAGGCAGGAAAGCCATTTTTCCTCTTTCAGTCTCTAAATACAAAATGTAGTCACAGAAGGATAAGACACTTTTGTTCTAAAATTCTGAAGGACATAGTGACCAGGAAAAGTCAGTTCTGCTAATAACTGCTGATAACAGTTATTTTGCTTAGTATACTCTGGAGTTCAGACGCAAAACATGTTTTGATAAACCCTTTGTTTTCTTATAAAACATCACATTGAATATTCATTCATTATAATATAAAATGCTGTTATATTGGAATTTAAACCAAATTTTTAACTACATGAGCTTGATACTAGTAGGGAGAAATAGAATATAACTCACTATTCTCTGAACAAGCACAAAAAATAAGCCTGTATAAATCTTAATGTAGAAAATATTCAGATAGATTAAAAAAGCTGAAAAACAGATTTTTTTTTTTTTTTTTACTTATTAATATATTGTACCTCATAAAAGAAACAGAATTCTTATGGAAAAAGTTTAAAGTTCCAAATACAAAATAAGATTTATTTTCTCTACCTTTACATATGGGTCACTTCTTTTATTTTAACTACATGATTGTATCCAATTTGATAATGCTCACTAGAGGAAAGGTCAGGCCGCCAGTATCACTAGAACTAAATGCTGGTTATATTACCAGACAGAATGTTGCTTTCAGAGCGGCACTGTCATTTCCTGTTCTTTTTTCACTGAGAAAGAAAAAACAGACAAGCTATGGTTTAAAGAGGGTTAACATACAGGTGTGGTCTTGGAGCAAGCCTCCTTCTCAGGCTCGTTGTACTGCAAGGGTCTACTTTGAGAGATGATTTTGCATCAGACATTTTCAGTAAGACATTATTAGACAATTGTTGCCTTCGTGCCCCTTCGTGTTTGTGGAGAACAAGTTGTCTCTCGTGGCAAGCAACTAGGTGAGCAAAACAGATGGGCAGTGTAGGAGGATCCATGCACTGAACTCCAAAGAAATTTACAGCTCCCACTGAAAAGAGGATAGCCAGATCAAAATCTTCTACATTTGTAAGATTTGGGTGGCTTCAATCTGAAGTTTGTACAGAACACACACCTGCTAGAAAGTCAGAAGGAAGATTCTCTCTACTGTTTCAGAGCTCACCTTCTCCAGTCTTGTCTCTCAACCTAAGACTGGACCTAGATGTAAAACACACATCTACTTAAATGATGTTAACAAAACATGATTTGGAAGAAAGCAAATAAAAACTTTCCTGAGCTGTTATGGAATCAGCTACAGCCCCAAAATGTAGAACATAGACACAGACACAAGAAGGAAAGAGAACAAAATGAGCACAACATTTCACTTTCATACTTTCTTCACATTCAAAAAAGATGACCATGACCCTGAAACTTACCAGTACGTGTAATACATCATTCTGAAAAAGACATTCAATCATGTATTTTAGAAAACATCATAAACTCAGACTCACTGCAGCACCATAACCCTGCTGCTTCAAATCAAATCATAAAGGTTATCTATCCTGCTATTCTTTACTATCTATGCTGTAAACTTTCCTAACAATACTTTTGTATCTTAGCCAAAACTGCAAGGCAAAACATGGCATAGAAGCAAGAAATCAGACTCCATGGGACCTACTAAACAGTTATGTTTTGACATCTCTTAGTAGGCATTTTTGAACTGAAAATGCCCCCTACAGGCACCAAATCATGCAAAAATTCCCCAGGTTTAAATGATTATTATAGAAAAATCAAGATCTTCTATCTTCAATACTGCAACCTCTGTAATATAAGCCCAAAGGTTCTTTCTCTGTTTTCATCCCTTTTGAGACCTGATTTGTTATGGATTAGCCTCTGACAGAAAAATCTGAACTGACCACTCCGCTCTTTTGCCTAATACACAAAGATTCCTGCAAGCATGAAAACATTCTCTTACCAATCAGTGTCTTAATTCACAGACAGAGTCTAGAAGTTGGATTTCAACTATTTTAGACAATCAAAGAATCATTTTGGTTCAAGACCATCAAGTGCAACCATTAAGCCAGCACTGCCAAGTCCACCGCTAACCCATGTTCCCAAATGCCACATCTACACGCCTTTTAAATACCCCCAGGGACAGCGACTCTACCACTTTCCCAGGCAGCCTGTTTCAGTGCTTGACAAATTTTTCTGACAATAAAGTTTTCCTAATATCCAATCTAAACCTTCCCTGGTGCAGCTCGTGGCAATTTCCTCGTCCATTGCTTACAACTTGGGAGAAGAGACCGACCCTCATCTCACCACAACAGTTTCAGGCAGTTGTAGAGAGCAATGAGGTCTCCCTTGAGCCTCCTTTTCTCCAGGATAAACACCTCCAGCTCCTTCAGTTGCTCCTCACAGAACTTGTGCTCCAGACTCTCCTCTCTCCAAAAGACAAATCCACAGTCCATTATAGGTGAGAAGGCAAGCGACACTTCCCAATTTAAGCATGAGTACATGAACATGACACTCATGATGGATACGTACACAAACATATTACAAAAATATTTTTCCTCAGAAGGCAGAAACATTGAAGAAACCTGGGGCCAGTGCATTAAGATCTGACACGTGACTTCAGGAAAATTTGAGTGAATACAAATTAAGCAGAGAGCAATTAAGTAAGAGCTTTTACTTCCTTTGATGGTAGCATATGTTGCAAACATTTTGAGAACTGACTATTAACCATCACACACACAAGGAAAACCACTGCCAAGCATCTGTATTGCATTCTTTACAACATGAGATTAATGCAATGAGCTAAACAGAAAGTTTCAATTCTTACTGTCTCATGGACTTAAAAGAAAGAAACTAAAAGGAACTTTTTGGCCCAAAGAGACACAGAAGCATGTCCTGCCCCAAGTCTGGGACAAACGCTTGGACAGCTATGAATGCATCAAACTTCACAGTCAGAGACCCACACAAGTAACAGTCCGGGGAAGAGTTTCACACTCTCTCGCACTTCATATAAACGAAAATGAGCAGAGGGACCTCTGCTGAAAACATCTTTTCCACTTACCTCAGCTGCAGAACGGCCGTTTGGTTTAACAGGGGCCTCCGCCTCCCCGCGACGGCGAAGGGACGGACAAAATAGGAAGTCGCCCGGCTGAGCACAAGTAACGCTTTTTCCTGTAATTCCGAAGGCCAGCACCGCCCACCCCCGCCGCCGGGACTAGCGGTGTCGGATTCGGGCGGCCCCAGCTGCCCGGCACGGCGCCGGCCGCCGGGTGCTCTGCCCTGGCCGGAGCCCTGACAGGCACCCGGCCCCGGAGCCGCCCCCGCCCTGCGGCCACCGCACTTCCCGGGATGGGGCGGAGCGGGACACAGCCCTGCCGCCGCACGGGCTGAGGGCGCGCCCGCACCAGCCTCGCCGCTCTTTTGAAGGGCGGTAATCAGCCGGCCGGGCGGGCGGGTACGCAGCGACGTTTTGGCGCAGGTGAATCGAGCCAAGAGTGTCTTTAAATCGCATAAGCACGCGCAGCGAAACAAGCATACTGGGCAACAGCCACAACAGAGCAGCACTCACACCTCATGCATCATTTAGGGCACAGGCAAGGGAATAATTGAAGTGGTGAGCCCTTTTAAAACTAACAAATGTATTGCAGTTAATGGCTTGGAAGAAGACTGCGGCCCATCAACAACATAAAAAGGAATAACGGGACTGAAAATCAGAAGGAACGCTGCAATTAAGATGCTGAGAAGTTAGTAAATGGAAATCCGAAGTCCCTCGTAGTGTGCCTATTAAGCACGGACAGTCCTTGCTAAGCAGACACTCTCCAAGAACAGATATTGAATTTTAATAATGCAATCAGTACATCAAGAAGTCTTGGCCCCAATTCAGGAAGAGATCCATTACAGACAACAAATAGTTTATCCTGCACTAGTGTCACATGCAACAGAATCTGCAGACTGATTCATTTCAACTTCCGTGACTTGTGCAGCTCAGGTTTTTTCATTTTAACACACAAGCTCAACCCACTGCAACTTCCAGATCACTCATTAGCCTTCACCCTCTTTAGCTAATCATCAGATTCAGCCAGATAGCCCGTTTGCTTCCCTTTTTATTTTTGAATGATTTTGCCATCTCCCCATCACCCATAGCCTCAGTGTGAGGCTGCACTGTGAACTGCTTTAATGTTTCTAAATTCCCCTTGCTATTAAGAAGTATAGATTAGCATGCATAGTGATATTTTGAAAACTTGCATTTGTTTTACTATGAAGTAACAGATAAAATAGAAACATGGTTCAAAAGAAGCAAATGTAAACTGTAACCTAAGTGCTCTTGGGTATACCAGATTTTTTTGGTGTACCAGTGAGATTAAAAGAAAGGGCAGGACCAGACCCTCAATTATGTTTCATTATTAAACTTCTGTTCTAGACTTGGTCTGATTAGTTGCCTGTTCTCACAGATTAATACACTGTTTTTACTGATACACTGAAAGTTGGCTGCTCAATCTTTCAAAATGAAGAAAAGTTGCACCAGACCTAACAGACTAGTTAAACATTTTTTTAACTTTTAAAAACCTTGAGTCATCCCTCTGCCTGCCTCAGGGCTACATACATGCTTAAATTAAAGCTTCCACAGTCTTAAATGTTTGGGTGTGTACCGGGCAGTAGCACTTAGGAGATTCCAGGATGCAGAGGGCACTTAATGATACCATCAGTAACTGTTTCAGCTACTACCATTTGTAGCAAGTTAATAGTGAAGAGAAAAACATCTTACAAAAGTAAATGTCATTTACCAAAAGTGATTTGCCACAGAAGACGGGAAACTTTTAGAGTACAATAGAAATCCTGCCAAAAAATGTGTTCCATATCCACACTTAGAGACACTTTTATCCACTTCACACATGAATGCTCTAGAAGAACTATTCTGTCCTGAGGGTGGGAGCAAAGTGAAGCTACTGTTCCTGAAACACAAGGAAGGAAGTGCCTTCCACAGAAAGACTCAACTGTTTTCATTGCTGATGCCTCTCTAGCAGTATTGTTTGGGCTGGTGATTCAGGGGTAACTGCTGTGGGGATTGGTTGATCCCAGGTGGTACCCATTCTTAAAGGGAAGCATTTCCACTGTCTCTGTTGGAAGGGTGCAACAGGAGGCTGCAGAACTACTGCTAAAAATCTGACCCTTACTGCAAATCCATTTGTTACCTGTACCAGTTCAGTTTAGAAAAATGTTTATCTTCTGTATTATGTATGGCCACACCCTATAACACCATTACGATTTCTACCTATGCCAATGACTTGAACCACCTCATTCCTCCAAATGTAAAGAGGAGAGCATGAGAACAGACTTTCATTGACTTATGCCATTGCAAAACACAAATAAAAACCATGAGTGTCCTTCTATTCCCTACTGTTTTCATTTGTGGGGAAAAACAGTCCAGTGAAACTAGTCTGATTTTGATTTCAATTTCTGAGTATGCATAACTCCATTCTTCAGAGTAGCTTGTCATTACAAGTCTACTAGCATCAACCTCCACACAAGGCTGCATTTAACAGGTAAAAAAATTAACTATGCCGTTCTGAAATTTCACTTTAGAGTAACACAAAAATTCAACAACAGCAGTACCCACAAAACCATGCTCTCAAGTTAGTGGATTATGACGACAGCCTTAGTTTAAATGCAATACATTGTCCAAGGTTATGACTAATGTATCACTGAATAAGCAACAATAATGGGTGTGACAACCAACTCTTAAGGGGAAGGAAGCACCCAAGATTTGTAAATGCTCACTTGGTCAAAAGGAATGATGAGTCAAAGGGTCTACAATCAATCAGAAAGTTTTATTAGTGAATTACAAACTTGGCATGGAAATTGGTTTTTGTGACGTACTATATAAGCACACAGCTCTGAGTTTTTGATAAAATGGGTAGGGGGAGAGAGAAACCACCACCACAATCCATCGTGTGCCTGAAGTCAGCTTCCCTACAATGGGCAACACCTGTATGACTCAAATTTGACATAGTTTTAGAGGTAGACTCTACAAACTGCTCAAATCTAACAAAAGGCCTAAGAAATGTACCAATTGCTATGTTTTGCAGTGTGCAACTACCAACATTTAATACACACTGAAAGGTTTTATTGCCTAAGTGCAATTATTCATGAATCTTCTCAATCTGTGCTCCAGAGAAGATTCACTCCTCAAGAAAAGAATCAGGTGTTTTGCTAAGAAGGCCACATAGCCATTACCAATTTCAGAACAGAGAATTATGCAATACCTCCTTCCCATCACATCTTCCTTCACAGCATTGCAACATCACAACAGCTGTAAATGCAATCTGCTAAAGGCCAGATAATGTTAATCTGCTGGCAAAGAAGGGATGTTTTATTCCCAGAGTAATGTCTTAGTGATTTATTACAGAATGTTTTTACATTTTCATCCTATGGTAATTTAAGATTCCCAAGCCTTTTACTACAATTGCAAAAGCAGAGAAACATAATTAAACCCATTTGTACAAACAGGCGAAAGGAATTACGGAAAATCCCATGTGGCTTTAACAGCAGGACTACAAGGCGCCATTTGTCATTTTCCACCCCAAGGCCACAGTGAGCAGACTCTTCATGGCAACTACAACCAGCATGACTTACTCCTGGCAGAGAGTCACTATGAAGGGAGAGCTGCAGCAGTTTGTAGTAACCACCTGCAATGAACCGAGTTTCTCATGTACACTTTAACAAAGAACACAGAAAAAGAAAGAGGCTATGTAGATGAGAACAGCTTATCATATGAATATTCTTCTCTTACACCTACCACTGTCTACTAAATCGTATCATAAAATGCCATGTTGACTCATTTTTGGAACAACCCCAGGGGCTGCAACTCCCCCACCAACCCAGGGAGCCAGATCCAACACTTAACAACTCTTTTCATAAGTTTTTCCTAACATCCAATATAAACCTCCCCTGGTGCAACCTGAGGCCATTTCCACTTGTCATAGAACCACAGAAGCATTAAGGTTGGAAAACACCTCCAAGATCATTGAGTCCAACCTTTCACTGAACACCACCCTGCCAACTAAACCACAGCACTAAGGGCCAAAGTCCAGGTGTTTCTTGAAATCTTCCAAGTGTGGTGACTCCATCATCTCCCTGGGCAGCCCATTCCAATACCTAATGACCCTTTCTGTGAAGAACTTCTCCCTGATACTCAACCTGAATGTCCCCTGGTGCCGCTTAAGGCCATTTCCTCTCATCCTGTCACTGGCTGCCTGGGAGAAGAAACTGACCCCCACCTGGACACAATCTTTTTTTAGGTCACCCTGAGCCTCCTTTTCTCCAGGCCAAACACCCCCAGCTCCCTCAGCTGCTCCCCACAGCACTTGTGCTCCAGACCCTTCCCCAGCTCCGTTCCCTTCTCTGGACTCCCTCCAGCCCCTCAATGTCTTTCCTGCACTGAGGGGCCCAGAACTGGACACAGCACTCGAGGTGTGGCCTCACCAGTGCCCAGTACAGGGGGACAGTCCCTGCCCTGGTCCTGCTGGCCACACCATTGCTGATCCAGGCCAGGATGCCATTGGCCTTCTTGGCCACCTGGGCACACCCTGGCTCATGTTCAGCTGCTGTCACCAGCACCCCCAGGCCTTTCCAGCCCCTCTGTCCCAGCCTGTGGCCCTGCCTGGGGTTGTTGTGATCCAAGGGCAGGACCCAGCACTTGGACTTGATGAAACTCACACCATTGGCCTCAACCCACGAATCCAGCCTGTCCAGATCCCTCTGCAGAGCCTTCCTGCCCTCCTGAAGATCAATATTCCCATACAATTCCCAAACCTGTGGACTGACTGAGGGTGCACTCAATCCCCTCATCCGTATCACTGATAAAGATATTAAGCAGAAGTGCTCCCAGTACTGAGCCCTGGGGAACCCCACCCATGACTGGCTACCAGCTGGGTGTAACTCCACTCACCACCACTCTCAAGGACATCCAGACATCCTAACAGTTTTTACCCAGTGAACAGTGCACCTGTCCAAGCCACAGGCTGCCAGCTTTTCCATGAGAATGCTGTGGGAAACTTTATGGGCTTTATTATCCAGGTAGATGACACAAAGTACTCTGTGAAATTGATCAGAGAGGAAAACGGTTAAGAGGCAGAACACTTCACTAACAAGTGTCTTAACCTGCAAATCTGAGGTAAATCTTGGTGACTGAAGAATACAATATGGAAGTACAACTGCTTTTTATAAAATGAAAACATCTGTAGCTTGGAGAGGAGTTACAGTACAAAGCATGACCAACCTGAATTTGAGACCATGCAGGTACTGGTTAAAGCATCACATTTCTGGAATAGGACCAACAGTTTAGGAAGTATCTCAGGCACATTATTTGTTTCCAAGTCTCTGAAATTCCTGTAAAGGATTCATAGAATGATTTGAGCTCCTCTCCTTCCTACCTGGCCACCTGCAATTGTACATTCCAAAGAGTCAGGACACCAAGTCTTCACTTGGTGTGGGCTGGGCTTTTTTGTTGCTGTGGTCTGAAGTCAGGTTTTTCCTCATGACCTGTCTGATGTCTTATGAAGGGTACATTATCATTTAGTCAAGACTAACATTGTACTAGTTATCTACACCTTCCAATAAATCACTGCTTTATATTCTTGAATTGTATATATTGTACTTGCAGTCTACATGCACAAAAATTCCCGAAGTGGTTCAGAGTGGGTGGATTACATACTCACCAGTCTACACAGTAAATGTGAATAAACCTAGTGCATTGATTTCTAGAAGTGATCGCTAAATGCTACAACTACTACAACTACAAAACTACTACAAAAAATGTTATACTGCAAGCTCAGAAATTCATTTGTTCTGGTGAAGAATGTTCCTTTGCTTAGTACATTTGTGTATGCCACATATGACCTTATAATACAGAATCTCTTAAGGAAACATAGCTCTTCAACATAATTTAATTTGACTGGCATGTTTAGACCAGGAAGCCCACGGAACACCACTGCAGGGATAGCTTCACAGTTTCAACTGGTACATGATGAGGATCCTAAAGGAAGAAACCCAGCATTTTTAAGCAGTGGGAGTGGAGAGGCAGAGTTCATGAAGACAAAGAATTACTGAGAAAGATTTACTGAGAAGTCATCTGCCTGTTTTCGTCTCCCTGCTACTAGTGGTAAAGGGAAAAGCACTGAGAGGCCAAAGTCGAGTCAACTTCTTTCAGTACAAACTTCATGCATCTTTCCAGCACAAAAAGTCTTTGTAAACTACCATCCCATCTCCTATCACCATGCATATTTCATTTTGAAGAGTGGAGGATGAGCCAAGATCAGCACTCTTTAAAGCTGGGAGATACTTAAGGATTGGGTATTGAACACTATTTTAGCTGACTTGATTACAGAAGGAGGGAAAAGACAACAGTGCAAGGAAACCCTGCTTGATAGTAGTGCACTGCAGGAAGAATGACCAGCTCATGTAATACTAAAATTACCTGACTACAGCCATTGTCCACAGTTTTCTAAGACAGTATCAGCAGGCAACATGTACATTTACAGCAAGAAAATACTATTCCTACTTATAGATGGATATCAGGCTCTGAAAGGTAAATCAGATTTATTCATAAGCATAAAGAGGAAAACATTTTCAGCAGTTTGGCTCCCAAATAATTGTCTAGTCAACTCTGAACAAATCTCTGATTCTCCAGTCTTGAATACAAAGCAGTTCCTGTAAGTTTCCTTTCTCACCAGAGTATTTTTTCTGCTTAATAAAAAGAAATAAAAGCCAAACTCCTTATATTTAGAAGTGCCAAAGACTGTACCATAGTCACTGCAAAGGAAATAAACAGCATAAAATAATAAAAATTTAGTATTTCTATTTCAAGCACTACTGAACTATTGTCTAGAATTAGTTCCACTGGATTTCAACATTTTCCTTTATCTAGAAAAAATACAAGTATCAGATAAATTTGAAGAGAATGTGCTTAAATGGAAGATTCCCATGTCCTTGGTCCACACTCCATAATCAATTCATTTCATCTACTGTTGCTTATTAGTTAACCGAGTTAGGACATGGAAACAGTTATACCGTAAAACTTTCAGGCAACTGAGGGTTTATAAGAAATCTTATTGCCGAAGACTGACACTAAACACACGCAACAGCAGTCATGCAAAACAGTAAAATCTGCAACAAGAGAATAGTACTTCTACCTTTCACAATTTCTGAAGTACAGGACATGTACAGACATCCACATTTGACCAAGACCCATCCAGTTATGGTGTCACCGAAGATGAAGTTGTGACAGATGTCAAATATCCCCCTCTTGTGTCACCAGGGAATTCCCTGGAACTGCTGGACAGCACATTCAAATTACTAAACTGGGCTATCAGCAAAAAACCCCAAACCCTTATTATTACCTAACATTGAAGCTTTACACTTTGTTTTAAATCAAAGAGAAATACAGATTGTGCATAAAGCCAGATGACATACTGAAAATACTCAGCAAGCTTGCTTTTTGTTCCCAGCCCTTTAACTGAGCTCAATGAAGAGAGACAGGTCTACTCTTTGGGATTTTAAAAGCTAACTTGTAGGAGAAAGCAAATTCCCACAAGTATTATCAACAAAGAGATGTTTTCGGAATAGACGGTTTATGTCTTCAGCAGACTATAGTCTGCCTTCCTATCTGCCAAAACATTCTGGAGGATTTTAATCAGCCTGGTATTAGTTTTGCAGACATTCTATTTTCTTTCTGTTTTTCAGAACTCTTGTTTACAGTCCTTCAACTCTTATGGCCATAACTCTTGAGCTGACATGCAGTCCTTAATCAGGAAAGTCAAGCATACTGTGAAAACTTTGCTTTATTAAGCTACTATCTGAAGATTCCTTACAACTTGTCCATAGCACATGAACAGCTCCAGATCAAAGGCTGTAAATCACTAATTTGTATTTTCCTTTAGTGACAAGAATTGGACATAATGTGTGTTCAAACTGGCATTAAAAGAAAACATGCTGTCAATGTCATTTTATACATCCCATAAAAACTGAACTTAACTTGAGAAAAATCCATGTTCATTGTTCAGTGAAAGGTTTGACGTAATTTCTCAAAACTAGTCTGTCACGAACCTTCAACTTAATCTTGAACTAAAGTTCCAATACAAGTAGCAATCTTTACATAAACATGGAGGCAAAAGATGGGGAAAAACATTTAATGACCCAAGTTTAGCACAAACTACAGGCAGCAGAATCACCTAAAAGGAATCACAGATACATGGTAACCTTGTTCTCAGGTTTAAATCACTTCTGCAAAACCTTTAAGAACACTTACCCTGAACCACCACGAGAAGGACAACAGAATTCTCTTGAATGAAGAAGGTATTGACATGGTTATTTTCCAGTTTTTCAACATGTTCTCCATGTAAGATCACTTGAGTGCAAAAATAAACAGGCAGCTGACAGTGCACTTAATTCCCCACCCCAACTTCCCTTGTCAGTGTTTTCCTCCAGCTGAAAATAAAACTGAAATATTTTCCTGCAGATTAAATATTTATCTAAATACTTAAAAAGCTTAAAACAAAACCAAATATTTTATCTTTCTGCAAATGTTGCTCTTCAAGTTTTTATTTCTCTTCATTTTATTTCTTCTTCACAGCAGACTTGGCCCTTCCAACTCCCACCCTCTCATAAAAAGTAGTAAACGTGACTTTTCCATCTTAGAATTATTTCAATAGCATTCTACAGACTGGTTTGTTGGTTCCATTTTTTTATGAGAGCTTGCAGCTCCATGCTAGAACAGCCACCATTTTTTTCTTATCACCCTTCTGTGCATTTGATTATGAAGAATGGGGCCAGAACAGCTCTTTTATAGAAAATGTAACAATTGCAGAACTCACTCTGCTGCCTGACGACAACTCACAAGTCGTAAGATGGGAGACAAAGCAAAAAAACCTCAGTGATTTAAGTGGTCCTTTAAACAATGCTAAGCCAGGTTCCCATCAAATGTTTACTCTAGGTTACAAATGACTATTTCCTTTGACTTCTCTTCACAGAAATGGACAATTTTTATCAGGTCACAGCTTCTTCCAACACTTACAGTTCACTCACACTTACAGTTCACTCGCCAGCCATCAAAAGCACCCTCAATTTACCTGAAATTCAGAATGGATGCAAAAAGCTTCAAGGATACTTCTCAGGAAAAGGAGTCATACTGCCCATGGTATTTTACTCTGAATTATTAACATCATGCTTAAATACATCTACTGCTTAGGAGTTGCAATTTAAGTATACTATCCTTTCAGCTCACTTCCAAGTACAATTAAGACTTTACTCTTTCTGCATAATATATAGCAGTAAAATTACAGTCTACAAAAATGACAGTATTTCTCTAAGTAGATATTTACGTAAATAGTTTTGAAACTACATTCATGCAAAGAATGACAGCCCACTATTCCACAATGAGAGATTCCCTACTATTGCCCAGTCAGTTCTAATTCTCACTCACCTGAGTACTAACCCTGCAGTCCTGTAAGCAGAGGTTAGGAGTATTACTTCCCCAGAGTGAGTGGGAAGACTGTACAAAACATAGTGCTCAGCATTGTGTAATAAATAGCAAGCCATTGTAAGCTTGTTCAGCTGTGCAAGATACTACAAAATATAAGGACCTTGCCCTTTTCCTTTGGGACCCAACTATATGCATCTTTGTAGCACACTGTATTGATAAGGAAAAAAAACTTCGAAGAAAAAGCAACTTTACAGAAATCTAAAACTGTTAATGACTGCTTATCTCCTATAGCTTCTGCAAGCCTGGGAAAATTTGTGGATATAAGGTACCAAGCTTGTTCTAAAGCAAACTTTTCCAGAAGAGAAAGCAGAAGCCTATTTATGTCAGTCAAAGCTAAAAACACTCTACTAGATGCAACACAGGGTTCTATCCTTCTCTGAAGACAGCTCTGTAAAAAACATGTATTTTCACTAAGTTGTGGCTGTAGCCATTGACCTTTAATTCCACATGCAGATGCAAATGTTCCATGCATGCCAAAGTATTATCAGTTCATGCAACAGCAATGACACATAGCTGATACAGAGGCAACAATCGAAGTGCACTTCTCAAACTTTTATTAACTGCTTAAGAGTTGTTTAACAGATCCTTAAATCATCATAACACAAGATTCAAACTTTTTAACTGACATGTTACAAAAAAAGGAACAAGGTTTAGACGAACCCTTACATAAAGCTCTTTCCCAAACTAGGCCTTCACAAGATTATCTTCTCATGCAATGTTTCACTTACAGCACAACAAAACACGAACTAGTTTGGTATGAAGTAGTTTAATCCCATGACTCAATTTCTCTTGCAGAACACTCCATCTTTACTTCTCCTGCATTCATGTTGCCTCTGCCTCTGTAATTCTAGGAAACACAACAGGTCCTAGTTCAGAATTATTACCACTTTCAATCATTTAATGGTAAGTCACCACAAAACAATTTCAGCTTTCTGCATGCATCTATTTCAATGTAATCCAAACACTGCTTTTAAATAAATAGAAAGTTATCATCATTAACCTCCTGTACACAAGGATTTTTGACCCTGTTGTGCAATTACTGCAGTTTAATCAACCTCAGATTTTATCAAGTGTGGGAATAACACTTCCCACAGTTCACATCCTAACTTCTTTTCTTACCCAACACAAACCAGTTCATATAATTGTGGGGGGAAAAAGCCCTCCTTCTCCACTACATGTTTAAGAGTGACTGTCTGCATTATCTACCCAGTAAAATCCTATTCCTCTGGAAAAAGAACAAAGCTCAGTAATCTCTAGGACTGCCTCAAAATAATCAGGTAAGATCCTCCAAACATTCCTCTTTCAAATTCATAATTTTTGATTATCAAATGCAGAGTTTCTGTCAGACTGACATGCGAAGGTCTTGTAAGAATTAGAACCTCATAACCTCCAACTCAAAGAGCTGGTGCACCGTATGTATGTGATATTAAGGGCAGTATTCCCAATGCAAGCAGACAGATTTCACCTGAAAATCTGTTCTATTCTGGACAAAGAGTCACAGTCAGATTTGGTAACTCAGAGGTTTGTACAGGGCATGGACAGACTTGGACCTAGAAATTATGGATTTCATAAAATGCTAGGAGACACTACACAAAGGCTGGAGATGTGCATTTGGAAGCAATCTAGTGAGATCCACCTTTGGAAGCAATCTAATAAAAAAGCAAAAATAACGTGTCCTTGGACTGGAATATACAAGAAAGATCCACTGAGTCAAGAATTACTCTGCAAGAAAAGGTTCACGCAAACATACACAACAGCTGTAACGTGAGGCTGCAAGTGTGAGAAAGAAGCAACGTTTGTGTAACTGAGATCTCATGGAAAAACCCCCAAAAAACTATTCAGATCTAATAAGGGAACTAGCCAGCCGGGTAAAAACACCCAAACCACTCAGTGCCTTCAATTATTACAGTATGGGAAAAGATAAATAATGAAAGGAAAGTTAGAGCTTGAACTGAAGCTTCCAGACATTGTGTAAGCAGTGAGAGCAATTATTTCTCCTATGGTCTCAAAGATACATTTATAATACTTGGAAGCAACTGAGATGTGATAAAGTTCTTATGGAATCAAGAAGGAAGGAAACGTTTTCAAATAGGAGTAAGCACAGAATTTAAACCCTTCAATTAGCAACAGTAAGAGACTAGAAGGCTTCTCCCCATCACAGATATTAAAAATAATTTTGACATGGACCAGATGGGGGCATTTATCTAACTGTAATTAGCTGAAGTTTTCAGTCACGTAAGTTACCTGACTGGGTGATTCACAACAAGCAGTAATGGTATAATCAGCAACTATTTGCTCCCATCCTACATGTGCAGTAGAGAAATTTCTGAGCTACAGCTTTTGTGCATGCTTGTATGAATGTTTTCTTCCAGAGTAATCCTGACTTCATAGATCAAGACTAAAGCAGCTAGTAAGAGGCCACACTGTAAGAGCCCAAGTCAAGCAACTTGTCTGAAATTAGTTTCAGTAATACTGAATTCTTTGAAGATGCACAACTAAGAAAAGGGACACACTTACAGTCAAAACAGTTTCAGTGGCATTACTCTGGATATATACCACTGAAGACACTTTTAAACTGAGATGAAGTTCTAATAGTTAATTTCAGACCTACCTTTTGGGTATTAACTGGGAGTCGTCCTCCTTCGGCGTCAAAAGCAACTTCTGTCAACCAAACAGGAACTTCCTGCTGAGCCTATGCAATTAGGAAAATCAATTCAGAGACTTTGATTGCTTTACCAATTCAGAGTTCTGTAACTGTACCAAAGATGTAAGTTGATCATTCACATTCAAGTGAAATCTTAAAGAACAGAAAAAGTCAAGCACTAAGATCTGAAACTTACATCTGAAAGCACTTTAACTAGAGGTTGCGCAAGATGACCATCTGAATTGTTATCAAAGAAGCCAACTGCTTTCCCTGTATTTCCACAACGACCAGTTCGCCCAATTCGGTGTACATACTCTTCAATGGTGGAAGGAAGATCAAAATTAATAACATGCTGAACGCTTTCAATGTCTAGACCTCTTGCTGCCACTGAGGTTGCCACAAGAACTGGACATTTTCCAGAACGAAAATCCCGAAGAGCTGTTTCTCTCTCTCTCTGCTCTCTATCTCTACAAAGAAAGGAAGGGTTAGAATGGATGTCTCAAAAAATCTACAGTGTTATTTAAGATACAATTTAAATGCCATGTTTCATGGACAGCTCTTGGAGGGGACAAAACCAAAACCAAACAAAACAAGACCCAAACAACTCACGCTGCCAGTTTAGGTTTTCTGAATTTTTAACTGAGGAGCAGCAAGACAGAGCAACTGTTTTAATTTAAGTCTCTAGAGAAATTGAGGGTACTTAAAAGAACTGAAGATAATTATGCATCAAACTCACTGCCTCTTCAAGAAAATCCACTTGCTTAATTGATTACAAGTGCTTTTTCTACAGCTTTGTAACAGGCAGCCAGATTAGCAAAGACAAAGTCTACCTAGACTCCTGCACAGGCCATTTTTCAGATATGAAAAAAAAAGCTTCTTACAAGACATAGTATTAGGTGGCTTTAAAAATAAAAAGTGTGGCCAGTCAACAGCACAGAACTTGTCTTCTGTTTATCATCATGACAAGAAAACTAGATTTCCTCTGGCATTTGCATGTTTAAAGAATATTTGCAGATTATCCAGTACCTAACCACAGTGGGTCAGAATTTCATTCATGTTCTTTATTTTCCAAATAAGAAAACAAATTAGAAAGCTGATCAGTGCTCTTTAGGATCTCAGCATGGGATATTTAGTGAAGCCTGGTATGACCACTGCTCCAGAGAAGAGTAACTATCCTAACTTGAAGTAAAAAAGGTAAAGTGAATCAGAAACCAGTAACATTCATGACAGTTTAACTGCTTCCACTGAACCAGTTTTTCTCTTTGTAAGTACACTTCAACTCACAGTATAATAATTCTACAGAAATGTATTAAAAACCTCCTCCCACACAAGGCAGTTGTGGGTTAGCAATACAGACTCACCAGGAATGACAGGCCAAATCTTCTCAAAAGCTGTGTGGCTTTCACACAGCTTTAAATGCAACAGCCACAGGATACACACAAACATCCTGCATCTGCATGCTAAGACCATTTTAGCCCTTCTTCAACCTTGATACTCTGATGTGTGTCAAAACACATGGCAAGCTAAACTACACAGATATGGCCAAACATTCAGTTCTCAATAAAAGCTTCTTACAAGACATAGTATTAGGTGACTTTCACTTTAAAAATACTTACCCATGGATACTAGTGGCTGGTATGTTTTCTTGACAAAGAAAGCATGCAATGAAGTCTGCTTTTTTCTTTGTATCCACAAAGACCAGGGTTCGTTCATTACCTATGTTGAACAGAAGTTTAAAGCCACTGCAGTTTGAAACATGATGCATTTTCACCATTTAGAGTTGCACTTATCTACAGACATCAACATCTAATACAGGCACACATTTTGAATAAAGTCTTTAAAGTATGACTGTAATTTCTTGCCTATGCTGAGCTAATTAAATTCAATCTATCAATTTCTAGATCAATATGGAAACTGAGTGAAGACACATACATTCTGTTTTTCTCCTCAGTTAAAAGGAGGAAACAAACATTGTTCTCTGTGACAGGCATGCATTCCCTTTCTACAGCATGTGGTTAAAAGCAGCACATTATCCTGAGCACTGAACAATAAGATTCCACAGAATTTTTTAATTCCAAACTCACATTCAGTCATCATCATTAAAACTTAAAGACATACAGAACAAAAATGGAAAAATCCCAGACATGAATAAATTACAGGCCCAAACATTCACACAATAATTTTAATACACCTCTAATCTTGAGATAATACCCCCAGATTCTGAAGTATTGTAACTGACCATATAAAGCAGAAAGCCATCCAGGAAGGTTGTCTGCTAGTACTAGAGATGAGTCACTGACAAATCCTGGGCATTAGACTGAATTCAATGACGTTTACAAGTCCCTTCCAACCCACACTAACCTATGATTCTATGAAATACCCCTAAACAAATATGCCTAAAAACCAGCAATTTCCCAAGTTCTGCTTCAAGATTCATCAATAGTCTTGTAAAGCATGTAACACACAATAAAATCACAGAGCCATGACCTTTTAAAACACAAGTTTAAAACCAAGCAATTTCGACTTCCCTGGTAAACAACTGGCATTAAGGAAAGTTACCTATGCTGTGTAGAATTTCTATCAGTTTATCTCTCTTGAAATACTGAGAAACTTGAATAATATTTTGCTGAACATCACTGCATGCTCCACCCACATGTCCAACAACAACGAATAAAAAATCAGTTTTCAAAAATTCACCAGCTAGCCTGAAAAAGACAAAATTGAGCAACACGAAACATATTATGTAACTATTTTTGCTTTAAAATCACATACATTCATTTACGTTTAAGCAACACTCACAACAAATAATTTTATCTTCCATCTTGTGAGGAACAATACAAGTAGTCTTACGTGACTTTTTTAAAAAGCCAGAAGAGTCTTTATTGCTTGGGTCCAGAACACAAACTACATCCTGGGCTGCATGACACATAATCAGCAGGTCAAGGCACTCTACCTCTGCCTTTTTAAGACCCCAGCTGGAGTACTATGTCTAGCTGTGGCAACTTCAGCACAAGACAGACATGTCAGAGAGGATGCAAAAAGGCCACAATGATGATCAGAAGGCTGGAGCTCCTCTCCTCTGAAGACAAGCTGAGAGAGTTGAGGAGTGGGGTCATTCAGCCTGGAATGACCTTACTGCAGCCTTCCAGTACCTAAAGGGGGTTTATAAAAAAGAGGGAGAGAAACCTTTTACACAGGCTGATAGGACAGGACAAGTACAGGCTGGACAGAGAATGGATCAAGACTAGACTTGGAGGGAAGGACTTGCAGGTGCTGGTGGACGAGTGGCTCAGTGTGACCCGCAAGGTGCACTTGCAGCCCAGAAAGCAAATTATGCCCTGGGCTGCATCAAAAGCAGTGTGGCCAGCAGGGCAAGGGAGGGGATTCCGGCCCTCTACTCTGATACTGTGAGACCCCACCTGTGTTCAGCTATGGGGTCTCCAGTATAAGAAGGATGAGTTCATGGAGGCTGTTAACCTGATAACAGGGCTGGAGCAGCTCTCCTGTGAAGCCAGGCTGACAAGAGGTGGGGTTGTTCAGCCTGGGGAAGAGAAGGCTTCAGGGAAACCTTGGAGTAGTTTTCCAGAGCGAGCAGCTGTATGGTACTTATCTGCCAGCTGGGATTAAGCCACAGCCTTTTAGTGGGAGATACAAAGCCTCAAATGCTAAATTGAAGTTCTCCAGTTAACTAGAAAAATGCATGGTTCTCTTAACTCACACGTACAGAAAGAGATCCAACTATCAGACTAAAGGTCTATGTAACAGCAGAAACAAATTCAGGTACAAAACCAAGCATTACGTTAAAACTAAATCTGATTATATTCACTGAACAGAAGTGCAAGACAATCTGAACTCAACAGGTCCAAAGAAAGCACCTTGTCCAATACTACCAAAATAATACATTGTTTAAAGCTCTCCCGGTAGCAGAGTATGGAGAAACCATTAGCATTCCTGACTTCAGCCCCAGAAAAGCATTAAATCCAGGAATGAACTGACTCTAGAAAAGAAGGGGTTTCACACTCTAAAATGCAAACACTACCTTTAGGCTTTTCAGTTTCAAAAGGTTACACGAACAACAGGAGCAAGAAATAACAGCCTCCAAGCTGCACTGTGGAGGCTTAAGACTGGCTATTAGGAAAAAAATCTCCACTGAAAGAGCTGTCAAGCATTGGACCAGGCTGGCCTGGAAAGCAGTGGAATCATCACCCCAGAAGGTACATGAAACAAGTACAGATGTGGCACTCAGGGCACTGGTTTAGTGGCTGACTTGCTGGTGCTGTCTTAATGGTCAGACTTAACCAGCTTAAGGGTCTTTTCCAACCTAAATGCTTCTATGACTCTAATGTTATCATGCACTTCCAAACCATGATCCAAGCACTCAGGTTTCTGAAGTCTTCCACCAGCCCTCGTAAATCCTACAGGACTGACAGCAGAAAGGTAGATCTTTTTTCATTAAACAGAAGCAGACAGTAAATGCCTTTCACAGTTCAAAAATCTCCTCCTTTCAGATGCTGGTAGTCAGACTATTCTTGATTCATCCCAACAAATGCAACAAAAAAACATAGCAAAAGCATGGGCAAAACCACAATGATAAAAATAGACCCAGAGATCAAGGGACTCAGATTCTTCTTTCAAACCCAGAACCCGAGCAAATCAGAGCACACTGAGCATCTTACAGGAAGATGCACATGCCTGGTCTTTTCCCAGGATACATTGAGAAGTGAGACCACATTCTTGCAGAAATAAGTAAACACATGGAATGAACACAAACTATACTTGTGTACAGTATCATTTGAATGCTTGATTCCCAGCTGAGCAAACAAGGTCATTATTAGTTCACTACAACATTATTTTTCCATACAAAGAACCCTATGAAAAAAGCCTTGACAAGGAATCAAAGCCTCAACAGTTGAGTCCTGCTTTAAGAAAAGTGATACTTTTCCACATCAGTGGTCAGCACTACTTGACTGAACAGGAGGAAACAGCTCATTCCCCTCCTTCATTCAGGACAGTCAACTACGGAAAAGTATTTTCTCCCTGCCTCAAAAAAGATCTGTCAGACTTTCTGAAGACCAAAGTAAGCTGTCAAGATTTGACTCACTGAAGTACCAACACACTTTGTAACAGTATCTCTACCACTAGAGTCACCAAAATTACTTTCACTGCTCCAAATGAAGTTTAGACTCTTCTGATTTAACAATGAGTATTCAGATGCCAGTGTCTTGAAAAGCAGAAGAAATACTAAATAGTTTCCACTCGCACGCAGGGAATTGGTTGTTTTGTTCTGTTACTCAGCAACCATACTACCATCTGTTGAAGACAGTTCCCTTAAGAAAGAGGAACTTTAAAGGTAATGAGTAGTAAATACGTAACATGTATTGTAAACTCATTTCTGGACACTTTAAAACTAATGAAAATAAATACCAATTATCCACATAAGTAAGAATTGCGTATCAGAAACACTGGTAAGTCTCGTTAGCCAAAGGCAGTGCTATCAGTGCTGGTGAAACAGCAGCATCACTGGTTTTCAGCTTGCACAGATGTGGCGGGGGAGGAACAAGAAACCAGCGAGGGGAACATAAAGACTTCTGTCGAAGTGGAATTTAAAAGCCTTCAGACAACTTTCTAAATTGCTTTGGAGTTTCCACCTAAATTAAGCAGTTAATGTTTTAGAGCCTCTGCTTCAATTAAGCAAGGAATGTTAGTAGCATAGTTTTCAGTATCTTCAAGTACGATTATAAGCTTTTAAAAATAAGGAGTGTTCTTAACTTCAGATATTTAGTTCTATACAAGTACATCTTCAGATATATTTCTATTTTTATTCTACTCACCTCTGAACTTCTTCAGGAAAAGTGGCACTGAACATTAGTGTTTGGCGTTTCTCTTTCTGTGGCATGTCTGGGAAAGATACCAGCTTCTTCATATCTGCGCCAAAACCCATATCAAGCATGCGGTCTGCTTCATCTAGCACCAAGTATTTCACATTATGCAAACCAATCTGCAAGTATTTCAGCGAAAGAAAAACATTACTGGTTCACTGACAGTATACACTTACAAAATACCCTAATTGCCAAAATCCACCTTTAACTTATTTCTTCCAAGTTAATAAAAAATGGATGTATTATGTTTTTTTTACATTTCAACTGCTACTTAACCTTTTAATCTGCACTAATTCTAGCAGTAGGTACACATCACAGTGCTTCAGAACTCGGTTCAGCAATGTCAACACACAGAGCCTAGAGATCAAATGTAACTCAGCCCATCTATTTTGGAATTATGCCTTGAGTTTTAGGAAGATTCTCTCATCTAACCCTCAAACATCCACAAAAATTAGGTTTTTTTCTGAAGAACAGTTAATGTCAGAAAGCATTATTAAGACTATTACAACTTCACTGTTGCTGACCAAGACTATTACTTTGACTAAAAGCCTGACAACTGCAGAAAACTAATCTCCAGTTTATTACCAAGAAGTGTTTTTCCAAACCTCGTTTGTTTGACATCACTGAGTCACCACTGTAATGTAGCAATTTCAGTAAGAATTTACAATAACTGGGAAAATAAAAATTCAAATACAGTCTTATACAACCTGGAGTTTTTTGTGTTTTAAATTAGTATGAAAACATAGTTCCAGACAGATAAAAAGCTATTGTAGCAAAACAAACAGGACATCAAGTGAACATCTACCATGGAATATGCCCCAAGAACTAAGAGAAGCTGTTCCACATATTTAAACTATAAAATTTTACTGCCATGACCACTGCAGCCACTTTGACTTAGACTGGTATTTTCCAAATGGCTCTGAAAGGAACTGAAGGGATGTAGACTCAGGCTACTCCTTCAAAAACCTCACAGAATTTAGACAGAAGAAAACCTCACTTGTATTTCAGTGCCTGTACAAAGGCAGCATACTGATAGAACCACTGAAAACCAATCTCTGCTTCCACAGATATTACAGAACAAAAAATAGGATTTTATCTTTTAGGGAAGAGTATTCAGGGAATTCAGCTGAAGTGTTAAGATCTTACCTTTCCTCTTCCAATGATGTCTAGAAGCCTTCCCGGAGTGGCACATAGTATATTACAGCCTAGCTTTACCTGACGAATCGAATAGTCTGTTTGTGTACCTCCATAAATCACAACAGGCCTTATACAAGTTCTGTTATGTAGAAAAAAGTTTGGATTAATTGTGTAAGTATGCAAACAGTACTGTTTCATGAAAATTCAAAAACATAATCAGAGCTACTGCAAATCAGTTTAAGAGTGGTTTAACTCCTTCAGCATACAGCTTAATCCAAAAACAGCACTCAAAACCAGAAACTCACTCAGAGTAAGCTTAAAGTTCCCCCTCACACTACATAACAGAGGCTGCCCAAGTGGCTTGCTAGGAACAAACACTTGATTCCATCTACATTCTCCCCTCTCCCTTCAACTGAGACCTACTAACAGTAACAGCCAAAATGGCATTAAGACTTTGTCCCCTTTTATACAGCATACTCAGAAAAAGCAGAACCACCACTACATATGCCAGAAGTAAACTCTGCAGACCTTAAAAGGGCAGAATAAAAAATACCCATATGGAATCTTCGTAAAGCAGCTACTCACACTGGCCACACAGTGTGTGACTCAAGGATTAGAGAGCAAACCCATTCAAGGAGTACACTCCTCAGTATTCTCCTCACTAAGCTTTTTGGTTAGATCTACCAAGTAGAGCTACATCAGATACTCTTCTGCAGAAAACCACTTCTCTAAGCAAGAACTACCTTATGCAGTTCTGAAGCATGTTTACAAGCTCATCTTTGTAACCGTCCGCTAAGATTTCAACATGCATGCAGTAAATATTTTCACACCCAAATTCAAATGGTCTTTTCCTGAAGATACTACTAATTGAGCTTCATATGCAATAATGGGGATCAGATAAGCCTGGTAAATTCTTACCAAAGTTAATGAGAACTTTTCAAAAAGCTTTAGTCAAGAATAGAAACTCCCTCTGGAATCCTACAATTTCAATATTTATCCACTATTAATATATGTATTTCATATTCCTAATTACAATTTAAAGAGCCTAAGATCATAAATCTGAACTGATCAATATGCATGCTATTCTTTAGACACTACAGATTCACATCCTGATACTGTTTAACTCATTCTCACTTTTACTACAGGCCAGCTGTAGCAGAAACTTCTAGACTGAAATGTCATTTTATAGTGAAATCATCTGTATCTAGCTTAAAACAGCATTATGACCAGAGTCAGCTACAAAGTTGTAACAGTTTTAGAGATTAAGAAGCTGTTCTTAACAACATGCTGAGTTATTGATCATTCAGTAACAACATCATCACTCCTCCTGAGGACAGAGAGCCTCCAAATGTAAGCTGCTTGAACAAAAGCAAGTATGATTTATCCCACCAGATTTTGCAACGATTATGTCCTGCACTCCACCTCCAAACAGTAACAAACTGTTACACACAATAGATTTAGTTCTCTTCTGTATACTGGTAAAACCTATTACTTAGTAGTGAAAAGATTAATGACAAATCTATGTACAAACATATTCTCCCACAACATTCAAGGACTTAATAACAAGTTTACACCTTCTGCTCTGTTTTGAAAGCTTGAACAGTTTCTTTGAGCTGTGACATGTCTGTCCAAGACCAGAAACACAGGGAAGCAAGAGTTCTTAGAAACCATCCCTGAAAGTTAACTAAAACCCATAACACCCACCTCCATTTTGTCAAGATGAAAGTAAAGCAAGCATAAATTTCACAAGGCAAGCTAGTAAGTTTCTTCATATTGAATACATCTAGTGCAGGTAGCTCAGTGTGCAGCTGCAGTGCAAGCTGAAGACTGACCTCTGGGTAGAAGGAAATGGCTGGAGCCCAGGCAAAAGAGCGTGAATTGGTGGTGCTGATCCTTTGCTTCACAAAGGGCACAGGGACCTGCATCACTAGCTAGGTGACCCAACACTCAGACTGCAGGAGCAAGTAACTCAGTAAAAAGACCTCAGAATATTAGGTACATAAACTGCGACCATATAAAAGCCCAGTGATTCTGTTGTTCAGGGACCCCTTCAGAAGACACCCTGCTTGAGCTGGTACATGCTGCCGCACAACAATGAAATTACTTGAAGGAAACAGAGGTCTGAGATTCTGCTATGGGAAACCTGGGATTGAGTCAGTGAGGAAACCCTGTCTGACTCTATGAGCAGTGTGTAAAAAGTCAAGCAGGGCAGCCAGCAGCTCACTAGAGCCACCTGCTGCAAAGGGACTTCGGTCCCAGCAGTTAAAAGTCCCTGGTGGTATCAGAATGACTGCCAGAGTGGCTCCTGGATGGTCAGACAGGAAAATTTTCTTACCACTTCTTTTACGAAATTTCACATTTCTCATCAGTAACAAAGCTGAATACTTATCTCCTCTTCAAGCTGGAGTAAGCTTTCCATTCACCCACTCACCCACACCCCAGTATCAGGAAGATTAGGCACTTAAATCCCTAGCCATACAGGAAGAAACCTGCTGACTAGTATTATAATCTGAACTCATTATAATCTAAACTCAAATGTTTGTAATTTGATTGGCACAAAAATATTTGCAAGTATTTATGAAAAAAACAAAGCTCTGCTGATTTAAGCAAAGTAATAATCAATACCATGCAACAGTACAAAAGCTTACCCATACACAAATTTTCTTGCTTCTAGGAAGATCTGATTTACCAGTTCTCTAGTTGGGGCAGTAATAATACATTCTGGTTCTTGCTGCTCTTTAAAGCTACTGGCAGTTACACCATCCCTCATCATCTGAGCCACAAGTGGTACAAGAAAGGCTGCCTGGGGGAAAAAAAACACAGCAGTATTTGTGCTGTTTAGTCTTAAAAGCCTTTATCAGTCACATTAAAACCTGCATATCAATCTTAAAGCTTGAATGACAGTGCACACAATGATAAAGGAAATCAGTCTGCAAAAGGATTGACCCAAACATACAACAGAACATTTAAGCTTATTTCTCCTTGTCAACTAGTATGGAAGTATCTCTCTGGATCTTAACAATCTAGTAACAAAGGAACACAATTGTGCAGTGGCTAACTTTCCATACAGTTCCATACACTGATGACATACTCAGGTAATTAAGTAAGCCAAGATCAAAACCATCCTTAATGTGGATTTAAAAGCTATGGGTTATCATCAGTAGGTCTGTAAAGCCACCATGTACTAGCATTCTCCAGACTACAAGAATGGCAGACCAGTTTGCAACACAGCTGCACCACACCAGCACACTTACTTCCATGTAAGGCTAGTTACCCACAAAACTGCATCTGCACAGCAGTCCCAAAAGCATTCAGAATATTTAGAGCATAGGATACTTCCCTTTCTGCAAAGAGAAGATGTCTTTCAAAAGAAGTAACTAGTAAGCTACATTAAAACAGAACTAGGATTCCACACTGAACTGAACAGCAAAAAGCTACACTTCATAACCAAACATTCCCATCCACCAGCTGTCAGAGGTTAGATTTGGGTACATTAGATAATTTAAAAAGTTGAGACAATTTTCAACTTAGTATCAATTTTCAACCCTGTTCCATGATTAAAAGTGAATCACCTAAAACCAAGTCTGGTGCAGATCAGACTTCATCAAACCAAGTACGACAAACCTGCACAACACAGTTACAATCTGGCGTAAGTTTGAAAAAAAACTGAAAACACACAAAACTCATACACACACAGAAAATAATCAAAAAACCCACCCCAAAACAAAACAAAAAAGCCCCAACAAAACCAAAAACAGCCCACCAAACAAAAAACAAACAAAAAACCTCAAACAAATAAACAAACCAACCCACAAAAAACCCCCCACAAAACCCCACACAACACAAAAATCCCCACTTTCAACTGCTGAATCTTCTCATCAGCAGTTTCTAGGACTACCTGCCTATACTTCCGAATCCACAGCTCTAGCTCTGAAAGCTGGCCTGCTGTATCAAGACACTAGTTTACTGAAAGAAAGAATAAAAGTCCAAAATGTGACAACCCTACCATCATCCGTATCAGTGCCTGATACCTGCCATTGCTGTGCAAGTGAAATTATTAGACAACAAGCAGTCGTGCATCTGACACGCAGAACAGTAAGGCATACCCCTGAATGCTCAGTCACACACTTTCAGCAGAATGAATACTGCACAAAATGCTTACAGTTTTTCCCGATCCTGTCTGGGCACATGCCATTAAATCCCGTCCTGCCAGTATAATAGGAATGCTGTACTTCTGCACTGGAGTAGGTTTAGAGTATCCAGCTTTAGCAATGTTCACAGTTAAAGTATGACACATGTTAGTGTCTGCAAAACTCTGTACAAGAAAAAGTTAACAGTTATTACACAATCACGGAAGGTATAAGTTTAAAACCCAAAATGCTTACTGTAGGATACAGACATCCAAATACTAAAGAGTGTTAACTTTAGAGGTAGTCTCACCAGTCACTTAGATTGCCAAGGCTCCTACATGTAAAAGCTCGAAAGGTCTCTAAAATCTCCTCATGCCATTCAAATAACATTGTACGACAGTGCAACGTACAACAGTGAAGGCTTTCAGCTGGTCTTACTAGTCTCACAAGAAAATTGCTCAGAAGCCATACATCTGGATTCAAGCAGGTAAACTCACATAGCATGGTATGAAAAAACCCTGAAACTCTTAGGTATCATTTCACATAACAACTACACATGGTCTCTGTGCTAAAACCAGTAAGGGTAGCTAAAACAACATTCCTACCCAGGACCAAAAAGCAACACAGGTGACAAAAATCAGTTTAACTTCAGTGAGAACACCTCTGCATCTTCTCTTTCAACACAGGTACCACTAACCCCCCAGCACTTCTCTCCTCATTCTTTTCCCTAAAAAGAGCTTTTTTCTTTTTAAACACTGGCCACAAGTTACATGTTAAACAATGAAATGCAGCCACAGAGAACAGGGCTAGAAATTACTTTAAAACACCTCTCTGTCCAAAAGAATGGACACCCTACCAGGTGTTCATTTACATTTTTGAAGATCCCCCAGTAACTGACTTCAATAAGATAACTATACCAGCCTGCCCACAAACAGCTGCCAAAGACCTCTTTCTTTCAATATCTAAACTGGTATTCTTCTGCAATTTAATGACTATTCTTCCTATATATTCAGTATTACTTTCTCTGGACAATTAATGCATTTTTTTAGTGTTACTGTGAATTCAAATTTTTATCTTTCAAATGGGGAGCATCTCCTTCCAGCATCACACTGTCTGCATGATCCAGTATTTTTAATTAGTATTTTCATTAGCTGCAAATATTGAACCCACTACACACCCTTATAAATCATGCTTCACAAACTGTGAGATTAATCAGTTCACTAACCATTAATGCTGGTGGAGGGTCCAGTCCTGACACTTCAACAACGTTTTCATCATACTTGTCAAAATTCATTCCTGTCTGGTAAC
>VXBT01007425.1:45922-99268 GCA_013400235.1 Oriolus oriolus
GGCGGAGGGGCGGGGCAGGAGCCGCGCCGGCCGCGGGCACTGAGCGGCCGCGGGCACTGACCGGCCATGCCATGTTGGTGGGAACACGGGCAGATCGTCAGAGCGGGGGCGGAGGTACAGGAACGGCATGGAAACCTTTCGGGCGGTCCGTGAGAGGGAAGTGTTTACATCGGTTTGCACGGGCCTGAGGGACGACCCGTTAAGTTAAAAACAAAAATCATCTTTTAAAATATAAATTAGTTCCTAAGGTGATAGTGTTATGTTTCTGTAAGTATTTATCTACAGTCCCCCGAAATGTATAAATTACACAAGTTTGATCTGTTGAAGACAAATCTAGATGAACATTCCGTTTCTTCTTAATTTTACTTAGATTTATCATTTGGCATTGACCATGTACCTGTTGGTTCAGTCAGAGCAACATGAAAGCTTAGCAGAGGTTTAGCTTGTATATTCAAGAATCTTTTTTTCCTCAAAAGGTTGGTAACTTGCGTTGCTTATGCAGTTTTAATCACCTTCAACCAATGAAGTTGTAGGAGAGTATGGACAAGCTAAGGTGTTTATACGCTGCCACAAGAGACGGCATGGTGTCCCTGTTTTAGGGAGCTTTTAATGTATGTTGCTGCTTTCATGACCAGTATAACATCCTCCAGTCCCTTCTGACAGAGGATTCACTCCAGCAACGGAGGAGTTCTGCTGTCCTGTTTTAAACTTCTTGTCTTTCAGTGTAGGCTATGCTTACTTTTCATAATTTATATGTGCGCAGCCTGCAGCTTACTTGAGAGTTATGCCTTGAACTGTATTCATCCTGCTCAGAATTCAAGAGAAGACCAGATTTCACCAAGTGGCACTTTAAAAAAAAAATTTCCTTGTTGAACTAAATACTTCAATTAGCAGATTCTGGTATTTAAACAGTGAGGGTGAGGTGGTTTTTAGAAGTAGTTACTTCAAATAAGAAATTAAGTATAAATAGCTCTCAGTGCTCTAGCTGCTGTTTTTACAGCACCATGATGGCATGGTGGGGACTGTGGGGATAGTGATCCTCTAAGCCTTTCACCTCCTGCCCGCTATGGGAGGTTCTCTGGTAAATACCAACTAAGCACAGTCTGTGCTCATGGGATGGTTGGGATGACTGACTAACTGAACACAGTTTTGTTCCTGCTGTGAAGTAAACCAGTTTGGTAGCTCTCTTGCACAGCCTGGGCTGTAACTCTGAGTGATCTGTCGAGATGGGTCTCTCATTTTAAAACTTCATCACACACATCTGTAACTAAGCCACAAACTGCCATTGTTAAATTCACAGTGCACGCCAACTAATATGGTTTTGCCATCCAGTGCCATTATTAGTTCACAGAACAGCCAGCAGCCTACAGTGAGGTTTCTAAATCTGCTCTGTCTTTGTCTTCACTCCTTCATGCTTTTTAGACTTTGAAACCCGGAGAGAGAACCTGAAGACGGTCAAAGCAGAAGCTCGTAGGGGTGAGCCAGTGAGGATTAATGAAGGTCCAGTCCTGTTAACGTAACCATCTGAAAGTCATGTGGAGTATAGCCCGGAATGACACTCAGGAAAAATAACTTGCATAGACTAAGGTTTTGCTTCACAGTTTATGACCAGCAACAGAAGACCTGTATTATTAAGTTCTAATCCACTTGTTCCCTTTTGCTGCCCTTCTGATGTAGTGCTTCAGCTGTTTGTGGGAGAATTACAAATAGGGCAACAGGTCATACTAAGCTTCACCACAGCTCTAATAGTAAAAGTTAAGAGAGGAGAGGTATGATGCTTGTGGTAGAGGAAGGCAGAAAGCAGGGTCTCTGCAAAGGGAAAAAGAGAACTGTAGAACAGTAGAATGGTGACAAGCAAATGCCAGAAGATCCAGACAGACAAAAAGGATTTTTAGAGGGGAATATTGGGTGCAATATGTTGAGGAGAAAATCTCTATTCGCTACCAAATATACTACAAAGCAATCCTAGTATCTGTGCAAGGATAATCAGACACACAAACATGTTTAAAAGGACAGAGGTTGCAAAGTTGAGTTGTTCAAAGGTTGGGGCATTAAACTTAGCTAAGTTCGATGAAAATGAAAATTACTTAGGTAATCTTAGTCATCTTGGTACGTATGTATTAGGATATAAATTAGAAATATTTTCTGTTTTTCTCACCCAGACAGTTCTCACTGTCTGGCTTAAGGCATACGGAATGTTTTGTTGGAGCAGCAAAGTTAGGGTGTTTGCTTCACGTGTGCATAAGACTGATCTGCTTTACCTGCTGCTCAGCAAATCGTTACTGTTCTCTTGGAGGTTTTTTGCAGTGCTCACTACAAATCACTAAGTTTTGTATAAAAGTGAATTTCTCAACATGCCCATGAGCTAAGGCAAGTACTGGCGTTATCCTTATTCTAAGCATAGGGATTAAAACACAGGAAAAGAATCCACAAATTTTGAAAGCTCAGTTTGAGAGGAACTTGATTGCTTTCAAAATATCTAACATCATTCACTGGTGCATGGCAGAAATGCTCTTTTGTATTGTCCAGTGTTGCATGAAGCAGGCTTTAAGCAGCAGAGGAAGAAAAGAGGTAAGATACTCTAAGAGGTAGGTGGTCCCTCAGGCTGTGGCTCTAGTGTTGCCTTCTTTCTTCTGCAGACCAGTCTTTTCAACTGGACAATGAAACTGCTGGTCCTACAACCCGGACAATCCCCAACCAGCACCAAAACAATTATCTCCCCCCTTCAGATTTGTACTTTTAGCTAGATCGGTTTTAGATCTCTTCCCCAGTCTTGCTCACTACTAAGACAGGAAAGAAGACAAATAGCTGTGCTGCCGCAAACAGGGTGAGGAAAGACAGAATGAGCAGCACTACTTTTAACCTTGCTGAAGACAAAGTACCATGAATTTGTATCTCCAATTCCAGCTACACTGCAGCTCTTTTCCGCTTGCAGGAAAATTCAGTTTGACAGCAAATGAGTGGAGTATCCCCACAATGGCCTTCTCAATTTCTAAACAGCCATACTTTTATTCCCAGAGACCCGTAGTGATTGTCTGCATGGAAGAGTGGTCTCATAGAAGCTGTAACTATGGCGTTTCATAAAATATACCAGCAGAATGAAGTTTGTCAAACAACTTTGGTTTTGATGTGAATTCTATGTGTTTGGCATCCCAGTCCTGATTATAAGCTTTATAGACTATATGGACAATATTCCGTGTCCCATCACAGGTTTTTGAAAGAAACATCCTGAGTGAGATGAACATAAATGAGATACTCAGTATAAGAAGAATCTTTAGCTGACTAATACGCTATGAAGGTTCCAGCTGGGAAGCAGTTGTTGTAATGGAAACAGGCAAGAAGTTCGGATAGCACAGCTCACTCCATGCTATGTATTAAAAATATTTTTGGTGAATGCAGTCCAGTCAAAAGGCATAGATGGTAGATAAAAGAGAGGTTAACCAGGTTAATTCTTCTTCATTTTGCTCTTCTGCTTACCGTTGTCCTTTAAACTGTACTGGCTCCATCTCCACCCTTTACATGTGTGATAGCTGCATCTATTTGTAGAGTAGCCCGTTTGCTGGTCATAAGCTTGCTGGTCATAGACTTCATTGTTATCAACTTTAAAAATAAGCCGTCTTTGCAGATGCAGCTTCTAAGTGACCCTAAAGAGTCAGTGAGCAGCAGCTCCACAAGCCTCAGATCACGCTGTCAAGCCAAACTTAGTGTGTGATATATTTTGGAAGGGCTGTTTTTCTGCATGGAATACTGTAAAATCTGCGTTTGTTCTTTATGGCAGTAGTGCAGCAAAAATCAAACTAGTGATCAGTGTTGTCAGCATTTGTCAGGTTGACTCGTAAAGCACAAGTATTAACAGCTTTTAAGGAAGGGGTATTCATTTTATCTGCTCAATCTGTCTCACAAACTGTGGTCTGTAGAAGGAAGGGATGTCTGTACTGTGATCTTGTGGAAGATGCTGGCTAAAAACACTGACTATGTGGGATTTGAATTTATTTCAGTTTTCAATTCAGGCATTAGGAATTTAAATTTTTATCTGCATTTTTATGGCTGGATCTGAAGTGTGATTTAAACTCTTAAGAAAGATGCAAAATGCAGAACAAGTGAGGGGGATCATGTTTGACACCTGGGTTTGTCTGGTCATAAGATGAATACAAGATGTTCAGTTGAGAAAGAATAAAATAGACTAAAAGAACGTAATACCATATTTTAATGGGAATGGCAGAGGACTGGGTAGATGTCTGTAGCAGTGTGTGAGATCTCTGGGGCCTGTGTTTGTGTTTCAGAAGTATTTAGCTGTTGCAGAAAGCTGATGTTCACCAGGGTAAATTTTAACTGGAAGAGCATCAGCAGGGAGAAGGGAGAAACCCTAGAGCTATAAAAAGAAAAATAAGAGGAGCCAATAGAAAAGAAGTGTGCAAAAGGGGAGCTGTAAACAGACTTTGGAGAGGAACAGTGTGTCACATGAAAGGAAGTAAAAATGTTGGTGTGAACTGAGATACTGCTTTGTAAGTAGTGCTTAGTAAAGGTGGGTTGAGAAAGCAATTTTGACAATGTGTAGGAGAGACAGAAAATAGAAAGGGCATGAGGAGCAGGAATCCATTTGCATCACCAGAGGAGCTAAGAAGGGTGAGAGTATGTTTAGCCGGGCCAAAGGACCAGAAGCAGTATTGTGGAGAAGAAGGACTTTCGGGTAAAGAATCAAAACTGATGTTTTATAGAAGGCTGGAGTGGTAAAAGAGAGAAAGCAGTAAGTTAAGGGTGATAACAGAATCCCTTGGGAAAGGTTGGAAAAAGGTAGAGGAATAAAGCTTTAGAGAGTGTAACAGCAAAAATTAAGTGTAGGAGAAAGGATGCTATCAGCAAGTGCAAATAAGTCTCTTAAGATTGCCTTGATTATTACTTCTGATTGATTACTTACTGTATTCTCTCAAAGAGCTGAAGTGACCAAGATACAATCATGCCTTTAAACTCAAAACCATGCCTTTAAACTTCGTAACTGTTCAAATCTCTTGTCATGGATGTTGAAACTAGGAGGAATCTGTCAGCACTGTAAGGTGAAATGGCTTCTATGGCACTATCCCCTCCCTTGCACAGGCATGCAAGCATACAGGTAACAAGCCCCAAGCTCAACACTGATATGGGTTTAAACCAAAAGAGAGAATGGATAATTTTCATCTGTGTCAGTCTCCCCTGTCCAGTTCAGTATGGGATCACACAAATGCCATTGAGGTGTCAAAGCAGGACTTAAGCTTTCAGTTCAATTTCCATAAACTGGGTCCTTTAGTGATCCCCTCCCCTCGAGAGCAGAGAGACATTACCTGCGTCTGTCTCCTAAAAAGCACTTCCTTGGTATGTTGAGCCAGTCTTAATGCTTCTACAGTTCCTGCCACATTGTCCATCAGTGTTTCCCCATGCCTCCTTCAGCAATTTTTTCAACCCCAGAGAGTAGATGTGGTTGAAAACTGATAACTTTCCTTTTTCATCCGCTCCTTGAGATTCTTTAGCTTGTTTGTTGTTGTTTTTTTTTTTTTTTTTGCCAGAGGTATTAGCAGGATAAGCTAATGGAAGAGGATTGACAATATGCAGCTAGGAAGGGATAGAACTATGTCAGTGCTTAACTTGGATTGGTGTGATTTCTGAGACTGGGCCATTATGGTGTATTTCCGTGAGGATGCAGAAGGATGATACACACCTTGTTCTTTCTATCTTATCTTTTTCCATTACCATTTCAGGTTTCAAACATCCAGCACTACCTTTCCTTGTTTTGTGCCAGCTCTGGTTGTCATTTGTCTTTCTATCAGCCTGTTTAACATTTTAAAGCATTCTGAAATGATGAAAGAACAGATACTTCTACCATTGTTGTTTGAAGGTGTCCTGGCTTCTGACATTTTTGTTTGAAGGAGTTCTGGCTGAGGAATTCCTCAGAAGGTAGCAGGGATGAGAGCTGTTAAGCCATTATGTTTATTCAGCTGCACACAGGACCACAGCAAGTCCCCCATGTGAGGCTTGTAATTCAATCTGAGTAGAAATCCATTAGCTTAAAAGCAATCTGTTCCCCACTCTTTGGCCAGGAGTGGTCTAAATGCATGTAACAGTTATTATTAATGCATTATTAAACCATTTATTGCCTTTAATTCAAAAAGCCTGGACACAGTACACTGCGATAATCTGATCCTTATTATGGGAAATATACTGGAACAAACTGTATATGTGTCTGCTGCAAAGTTTGAAGTAATTTAGTGAAACAGTAGGCTCTTATAACTGATAGATTGTTCTCAGCTGTACCATTATGCATTGGAAATACAGCTCCTTTAGAAATTTATATTTAATTCATACTGCCTTGTAGTGCTAAAAGAGATTAAGGGCTGGATAGTGTGTTTTTAAAAAATACTGTCCCCACAGTACATGCCTCATGATATTTGCATTATGGAATGAGAATTCTCAAGTGGCATGTTGAAGTTATTTACTGGTGCTTTTCACCCCAGGAACTTCCGAAGCTATGGGACTCTACCAGTGTTAAATTTGTAGCAGGGACACCATTTTGCTTAACTACGTTTGACTCATTTCTTTTTTTCCTTTTTTTTTAGGCTAGAGTAACTGACAGAATCTAAAAGGAGACATATTCACCAAATATGGAAGAGGATACCAAACCTATCTTGGTTCCTGTGGGAGGTGATGAAAGCAATTATGGAATCATGAATATACAGTTTAATCCAGAAGACTATAAGTGCAAAAGGTATGAGGAAAGATGAACCTGGAGAATTACTATGTAGCAGAGTTGTTTAATCTTTGCTGTTGACAACAGAATCCTGCCAAGACAGAAGGTACACATTTGGAAACCAGGATCTCTGTACAAACAATTCCTACTGTGTCACTATATGATATTTTATTTCCAAGTGCCTGGTGAACAGATATTGTGTTTTGTTTACAAGGGTAAGATTTTTCTACTGCCATCATTTCAGAGAGAGTTCTCCATTAAGAACTCATCATGAGGCTTTTAAAGTGATCTTCAAACATGGAATATCATGTGTATACTAGAGCATGATTTTTTTTTTTATTTAGAACAACTAACTGAAATGTTGAGACTATGCAAGAAAGATTGCCAGATGTTGTAGATAAATGGCTATCAGTGTGTGTAGATGGTGCTTTATGCATTCCGCAGGTGATGCTGGAAAAATATGTTATTTGCTAGTACTAAGTGAGCTGAGTGACCTTTACTGCCTTTTAAGAAAGAAAAGTGTAGTGCTTTCTGAGACTAAGCAAATATGAAAAATTCGTCAGTCCAGCCTTATTACTGTGTCTTCAAAAATAGTACCTCTAGCTAAGATGTTATTTTACGTGTTTTCTTAAGAGTTTAATATCTCCACAAAGGGGGTTGGAATGGGAGACTTCTCTGCTGCAGTTAAGATTTCTATGGGCTGCTCATGGAACCAAAACTGAGATCAGAGTGGGAACTGCCCATCTCATACTGAAGGCATCAGCTCTGCATTTTTGAATGGAGGAATAGCACCATAGCACCTCTTGGACTTGTTTATGATTCTTTTTTTCCTCTTTACATCCATCATATTTCAGTAAAGCAGTTTTCCTGAAGGAACTGAAGATGGCACTGTTGCATACAAAATCCTATTGTCAGAAGCCACTTCAGCAAAAAAAGAGTTCTTGAGGATAGTGCTTTGATGCTATCTCAGCCTCCAGCTTTGGAAAGCTGAGAGAGCCTACTTACATGCTCTTCTCTGCAAGTAAAGGAAGGAGGATAAGGGTCTGAGTGAGGCCGGGGGAACAAAGGGAGCACAGGTGTAGAAGCATGTATATAAAGGTTAGGAAACAGAAGAGTACTTTTGGGTGGAAAAGGCAACTGTGAATGAATGTAAGTCTTTTTCTTTTTGTGGAGTACCTGAGCCCCTCATGGCCTTCTTGTCATAGGAAGACTAATTTGTATGACTTTCGGGAGCAACTTGTTTTGGAGGAAGTATGTGTTCTGTTCGAGGAGCAGTGGGTTTCAGGTATTGTGGTGATGCAGTAGCAATGAGAGAGGTTTTTAGAAATACCTAAATGCTAAGACTCATTTTTCTAAGTGAGGTTAGGTATTGTTTCCATATTGTGTGGTTGTGTTTTTTTTCCCTGTGATTTCTCAAGTCTGGATATTCAGCTTCATAAAAGGTCATAGCCTGTGGCGTTTGGTTCCCTTCCTAAAAGCAGAAGTGTGTACTTGGATTGCATGCCCACATTCACTGCCTCCAGCTCTGCAGATTTGCCTAAATGTCCTTATTGCTCCTCTCTCAAGTTCATTCTCCCATTTTCTACGACCTAGGTTTTTTGCCTTTCAGGTATGCAGAGGCACAAGTATGAAGGGCATGGGGCCTGGGATATCAGAAAGGCCTGGAAATCATAGAGGGGCCAAACAAGTTTGAACTCCATTTCTATACTAGAACAGGCAGCCTCCACATTTTAATAAGGAAGAAGAGGCCATTGGGGTCTGTGTCAGTCATGGTCAGAGCAGTGGACAGTTTGAAGGGCTTGTTCATTAAACCTTTGGGGAATAGCAGCTCCCTGGAAGGAGGATTATTATACATAAAAGTATCAAACAGTGCAAATGCAGTAGTACAATGCAGTGTGGTTTTGCTTTGTTCCTTTTTTTAACTTGCTGTTCAGAAACTGGACCCAATGGGTGCTTGGTCACTTTGCTTTGATTGAGATAGCTCTTCAAGTGTTGTGTGATTTGTTGTAATTACTGTTTGTCTGTTTTAGTGAGGCTCTGTACTTTTGTTTGGGTTGTTTGAGATTTGAGGCATTTGCATAGTTATTCGGTTTTCTTAACAGCTTGGAGGATTTGGGATTTTTGAAAGGAATGCTTTTCAGTGTTTACATAAGAACAATAAGCTAATTGTTTTTTAGAGTTGTAAATTACTTTGTCTAGTATTGTTTCGATAATTTGGAGGAAAAGTAAAGCCACTTTTAATCCTTTTAAAGAGGATGTTATTGTTCTTCGAAGTGACCCGAATTACTCACACGGTATTCGAATTACTCACACTTACACGGTATTCAGTGCATTTTTCCCGTTTTGTGGGGCCCTTTAAAAACTAGAATATCATTGCTGCAGTGACTTGTTGGTGATTATTGTATGCAAAAGAGGGAGTTTCTTGTTTTCTTCGAACTGCTCTTTAAATCAGTTCGCTGTCAACAGTTACTGCAGTTGTCAGTCGGGAATACTTGAGCCTTCAAAGAAGCAATTGATGTTTTGTGTTGGTTATTTTGCATATGAAAAAACTTGACAGTGCCTCCTGCTAAAGGGAGATCAAGCCTTCTGCCCTTTTTTCCTATTCTTTTTGAAGTCTCCAGGTTCCCAGAATGCAGGAGGCATCAGTAAGTGAAATTAAACAGCTATAAATTAAACAGTGTCTGTAGATGGCAGTCAGAGAAGCCTTTTTCATGCAAAAGTGGTTGATTCCCTTTATTTTCAAAGTTCTTTTAACTTAGAAGAAGGTAGGCAATAGTCAGCAACCTGTGCAAATCTATCCTTTCTGCATTATGCCTCTACTGCTCCATACCAGTGTGGTCATTTTACACCGTGGCTTGCTTTCCCTATTTTTCTCTGTCTCCAGCATTTTTTGTGAATTCCTAATATTGCTTCTTATTAACTAGAAAAAATTGTAACCTTACTTAAGAAACTTCATATTTCTTGGCAAGTGGCTAGTAAAATAGCTTTTGTCTTTGACACAGAAGAGGAGCAATGATTGAAATGCGGTGTGGTAAAACTTGTGATTCCTAGTTTGTTAAAATGTGCAAGCAATGACATTATGCTTTGAAAGGTTATTTTAGTTCTGCATCCAGCATTTTAAGAAACTTGTGTGATCATGCTGTAATTACTATAATGGTGGTATCAATGCGGAAAAAATTTAGATAAAGTGTGTTGCCAAGAGAATTAAGATCTTACAGAATAACTCTAAGCACACTGTTTAATGCTTCAGTAAATTCAGACAGCTTAGAAAGTAAAAAGCAAGTTACTTGTGGAATTCTTTGATACTGATTTCCTTAAGAGAAGCACACTGATACCTGTAATCGTAGAGGATCCTGAGTTGGAAGAGGCCCACAAGGATCCTCAAATCCAACTCCTGGCCCTTCACAGGACAACACCTAGAATCAGATCATGTGTCTGAGAGCATTGTCCAAATGCTTCTTGAACTCTGACAGGCTTGGTACCATGGCCAGTTCCCTAGGGAGCCTGTTCCAGTGCCTGGTGTTCTTATCCAGATTGGCAGTTGCCAATTATGAAATAGCCACCTATTTTTATTACTTCTTCTCCTTACCTTAATTTCCAGTACAGTGAATCAGTTTTACTCCTTAGTTTGTTCTGTGCCATATGCAGCATTCCTATAATAATTTGGTAACTCAGTAAGACAATAAAGCTGTAGGAATTTACTAGCTTTATTTCTGTGTGACAATCCTATCACATCCCTGAAAAGTAAGTGATTGATGTGGGGTGTGAAGAAATCTATGCAGCAAGCTGAAGTGTCTCCTTGTGGTCTCTTTGGAGGAAAGAAATTGTAAAGCGTCCCGTAAAGAAGGTTTTTCATATTTGTTTCAAAATGAAAAGCTTGTCTAATGTCAAGTCATTAACAGTGTCATGTAGAGCTAAAAGACACAGTGTTAAAAAAATTCTGTTATACTATGATAGCTCAATACTTACTATGTTTTTGATCAGATCTCAAGAACCAGTTGTTTGATGTTTAAAAATACTTCAGCAAAGGTACTTGAAAAACAGTATTATTTAGTCTAAAAGTTCTTGAGATATGTATTAGTCTTACGTCTTCATTGCCCTGCAAGATGTAGTACATTGCTGAAAATATCCATAAGATGAATGTAGCACCCTTATGCAAAATTTTATGTAGTTGGCCAGTGTTCCTTTTATTCTACTCTCTCTAGCCCTCCAAATTCAACACTTGAACTTTGCTTATCACAACATTTGGGAACAACCGTAATCATGAGCATGTCTTTTCATTTTCTTTGCTTGCAAAAATTGCTACTGAAGTTCAAAACATGAGGAAGTGTGGACAGAAGCAGTCTTCTTTCTTTTCCTGGACCTAGAGAATTATTATTAACTGTCCCTTTGTGTGAGTAAGAAATGATGAGTGTAGCTGCAGGTTTTCTGGGAATGGTTTCTGAAATAAACCTGCAGAGTGTAATGTATGGAAGATGTGGACCTCCTGTATGAGGTCCTGCAAGTTGTCCGTACTCATGGTGCTGTGAGAAACAGCTCTGTTTTACTGGTGTGTTTGCCCTGGTAAAAGAACATTGTTTTTTGGGCTAGCTGATGAAGTAGCGATTGTAATTGTGTCTTTTAGTGTGGAGGAAATTTAAGAGACATTATCTTTTATCTCAGTGCATGAAAATTGTCTGCGGTGTTTCACATCACAGTCACACTCTCCAGTCATGTAATCTCTCCCCTTCCCCCTGATCACATTGTCCAACATTCTTTTCATAATTATTTTACCATGAGAGATATGATATAATTGCCTGTATAAATCAGATTTTTTTGTAGGTATGTGTTGTAGCTGCTAATGCTTGCATGTACGGAGTGCTTGCCTGCTAGACATAAGGTCCCTAAATAGAGTTTCTCAAAATATATCCCAGATTATATCCTACCTGCTTTGGGCTTCGAAAATCTCAGTCTTTGAGAACTTCTTTGAGTCCCTGAGAGAGCTTCTCAGACTCCCATTTGAGTATGGCCTACAACCAGTCTTTGATCTGGGTATTGCTGGGAGCAGTACTTTGACCCTGATCCTAAACAGGGTGCTGCCCTCTCCTAGTGGAGATCAGGGGGTGAGGTTGCCTCCCAGCCTGCTCACACAGCTTCTAAGTCAGACTGATGTTTTCAAGGAGGTCTGCAAGTAACATAAAATTGATGCGTGGTCCGTCTGTTTTAGCAGTCACTTGCTCAGCAGGGCTAGTGGTGCAGTGGTACCATGGAATAAATGCAATTAACTGCTGCTTTACATAATTTTCATTCTCGACAGATGCACAGGAGCAGGGATCAAGAGGGGAAGTAGCCCAAGTACTGGTAGTGATAAACATATGCACTCCTCTAGTCAGGAAGCAGAAGCAAAAGGTATATAGAATTTCTTAGGGATTGCTTATTTTATTTTATTTTCCTCACCCATAGATACATTCTGGATCATACCCATTTGTTTTATGCTAGACCATAAGTTGCTTGTTTGATCCAGACTCTGTTCATAATACTGAAGAAAATGAAATGTCTTTCTTTAAACAATTTCTTTCCTACAGATAGGTTTCTGCTACACATGATTTATTTTCTGTATATTTGTTTGGTCATTGACTAACAACACTGCTTTCCCCATAAAATAGGATGTTGTATTCATGTTTTCTGTTACTTAAGTTTTAAAATTGTCCTTAGCTTTCACCTGCATTGCTTTAAAAAATAATCTCACCATCTTACATTCTGGAAGAGTTTTCTTTAACATCCATGTTAGCAGTTGTTGAACACCATTTTTAAAGAAATCTTTGACCCAGATCTACTCACTTTGGAGCAAAATGTAGACTTTGTCTCACTGTAACCTTCCCACAGTTGCAGTGGATTTTTATGGGCATGTACTGATAATATTAAATGGAGATGAGGAAAGACATGTAGGTCTTCACCCTCTGTAGCTCCTGTATAATTAGCAAAACACATACTTTTAAGTGTTCTAAATATAGTGCATGTCAGCGATCCAAAAAGAAAACAGCAGAGAGCTGAGTGGAGGTGGGGTGGCATTTAAACAAGTTACTTTTCCTCTTTTCGTAACTACAGTCTTTATTTTACAGGTCTTCTAATGAAATATTTTTTAGCTGTGTCCAGTGATCAGCTCAACCTAATAAATTTTAAGCTAAAACAAGTGAAGTCCTTAGGAACTGACTGTCCCATGAATATTTTTGTACTTTATCTACGTGTGGAATGTTAGCCCTGTGTGCCTGTGTTCTGAGTAATAAAATTATTGCTTAAAATTTATTTCTGTTAAATTGAGATACCTCTCAAATTTATAAGAACACCATAAAAGAGCATACACAAAACATGTATTTCCCCCATCATGTCATAATCATAGGAAGAAGAGTCAATTGAGAATGTTTTAAAGAATTAAAAGTGTTCATTTTCATTTCAGTAAGTAGGAAACAACTTAGCAAGTCTAAGCCTTTTTTTTTTCCATGATGAAAGAATATATAAGAATTAATTAAATTTAAGATAAAAGAAGGAATGAATTTTTGGAGATAGAAGTTTGTATTCTCTATTTTCCACTTTTGTGAGTCAGATTTTCTTATTTTCTTAGATACCTCCACCCACTGTCTCCCCTTTAGCACACAGGAATAGGAACCTATCTTCCTCTCTCCCAAAGATAGAGCAAAGAACTGTATTCCTTATCTTCCTTGCAGATAAAAGGTGGTGTCATAGTACAAATGCTTAATGATTCATTGGGAAAGAGAATGGTAACTTTTTTATGGGTGGTATTGACAGCTGGGGCTTGGGGGGTTGCCCAAGTTCCTTTGTAGTCTGAAACAGAAATGAGTATTGAAAAACAGTCAGTTCAAGTAGATTCTGCTCATATTACAGAATAAATGGCATGACTTTATTGCTGACCTTGTTCCTGGTCTTAGTAGTTGGAAACTTGTTGTGATCTCTGTTTCTATCAGCCTGGAAGAGGAAGATAAGAAAGCTATTGAGGTAGTTTTAAAAATTAAAAGCACTGCTGAAAGGAAAAAAACCCCCAGTATATTAAAGCTTTGAGGCCACCAGTGTCCTCTGTCTTGTTTGAGAAATTAGCATAATATGCCTATATGGAAGTAAATTATACTTGAGTTAGAAAAGAAAATCTCAGCAATATCTGCATTCGAACACATTTGTGCTCCTTGCACGAAGCTGGATTTATGTTGTGTTTTAACTTTAGGAGCAGCTTTAACTGTGCTTGCTCTGTACCTCTGTGTGTGCAGAGGAAACAAGGGGCACGTGGGTGTGCCCGCTTTCCCTTTGGCAGCCAGGACCGTGCCTGCAGTCTAAGGTGGGGAAGAGGGAAGGGAGACAAACTCCATTCCCCATTGCCTTGGCTTAAAACTAGTGTGAGCACATGGACTTACTTGGGCTTGGTTCCTTCCCCACTAAACACAATTCCATATAGTGTTTTCAGCTAGATTAGTAGTTCCTCATCTTTTCGTAGGTGGTTCTCACTGCCACTGCTCATTCCTCTTTCTCTGCTTTCTGCTTCTGTATTCTCATGCTTTCTGTTTCTACCTCTGTTCCTCAGCACTAGTTCTGGCAACACCGGTTATAAGCACTAATAAGCTTGCCCAAGCTTATTAACGTGTGTTTCTGGTGTGATTCATTGTTGAAAACTAACAGCTGGATATTAGGTCTGACGTTAGGCTGCTCCACAGAATCTGGGATGGAGGCCATTTTAAAATGGACGATATAAACTCATGGTTCTTTCGTGGATGGCAGCTTCCCTCAATGGCATTGATTGATATTTTTGCGTTTGCCTTTGGTCAGTGAATGACAAAACCATCCTGAGTATTGCTAAACTGTTCTCTGAGTTGTATTTAGATCTTGTGTTCCACGGTTTTAAGGGTTTTCCTTTTTTCCCTTTTTTTCCCCATCCTTTAGACCATTTCACGTGGAGCCCACAAACATAGTCAGTGTGAATGATGACATGCAAAGAGTCACTGATGAAGCTTCAGCAATGAATAAGCGGATTCATTACTACAGCAGGCTCACATCACCTGCAGACAGGGCACTGGTAAGGCGAAGACAGGACCTCATTAACTGGGTGATCTCTGGCACATTGGGTCTTACACAGCTGAGATTTATATAAACAGCAGAAATAAAGGTTGGGGGAGAACTGTTCCACAGCTTGCTTTGAATTAAGTATCTAGTAGCTAGGTGCCTTACAAAGGTTTTGTGTTATCACAAGCTGTTATTTACTTCTTTTGCAATGCCTTCACCATTAAAAGAAAACATACAAACAGCATGAATTTTATAACAGTGATCCAGGCTGCCCAGATTTCTCCCATATATAAGATTTAAGCAGTGGTCAGCTGCAGTAATTGAACTGTTGAGCTAGCATGATATGTTCATAGTGTGTTTACACACACTTTGCAGAAGAAAAATGTATTTTTTCTGCTATCTAGCTAGAAATTGTATCAACTGTTTGTTGGGTTTTTCCCCCGGGAAGAGAATTAGCTTGTAACAACCTTTTTTTTCTTTTTTTTTTCTTTTTTTTTTTAATGTAATATCCTGGAAACATTTGATGACTTACCGTAGTTGACTTGCTGTATTTGGGACAATTAGTTATGTTGATGTTACTAATAAGTCTTGTTTTTTATTCATTTGTTAGATTGCTCCTGATCATGTACTCCCAGCTCCTGATGAAATCTACGTGTACAGTCCATTAGGAACTGCTTTTAAAGTTGACAGTTGCACAGATGGCTATGGTAAAAACTCCAGTCTAGTGACAATGTATGTTAAACACCTTGCCATATATTAGCCACAAAAATGCATTCTTATTATTGAATGTTCTATATTGTATACATAACTGTTGTTAACTAAGAAGACAATATGAAGTAAGAGTAGCTCTTAAAATATTGACTGGATTTTTTCTTCCTAGATTTATGATATGGAATACCATGATGGGTACATCCATATTGAGTATCCCATGGGGAATAAAACAGGTAAACTATGAAAAATGTATGCATATGAAACTTTTTGGCAACATGGCTTACTCCTAATTTTTAATAGTATATTCATAAATAAAATGAACTGTATTTCTCCCTCTTAACAGGCAGGCTTCACTTCTGGAGTTATCCTCATCTTACTGATGGGCATTTTGACTCTTTATTGCTGTTACAGAGTTGTGAAATCACGGCAAATGATACGTAAGAAATCCAAAACTTCATAATGCAGATATTTCCATTCCAATATGTAATAGATTCTGTTTGTATGTGTTTTTACTGTATGTTAGACCTGACCTGCAAATAAAAGCTGTTCCTTTGAGTATCTCTCTATTTTTGTAGTCTGCGTCTAAGCCCTGTATGCTAAATGACTGTCTTCCCTTATTAGGTATTCCTTCAGTTGCTTGGGACCTAAGTATTATAACCAAACACAGACACTCAGAAAGCAGGGTTTCAGATGTTCACTCACTAAGTTTTTGTGGACCTGGGGAGTTAGAGGCATCTTTTCTCCATAAGCACTGTCCAGTGCTCTGTATGTCTGATCAGCTTGCACAGTGGAACAGTGTGGGCTGTAGCTGTATCCCCTTGTGTTGTATGCCTGTATTACTGTATTAATATTTGTGTATATTCTGTGTTGAAAGCACTTTAAGTACAGTCAGCAGCTGAAGCAGTCACTGACAGTGGTTCTAATTAGAATGTACTTTTATTGTTCAAAAGTCATCTTGCGGCTCTTGTTTGGTTGGTGCTTTTGAGTATGAATTAACCTCTCACTTGCTCAAATAAAGGCCATTAAGACCTTCAGTTAGTGATTGAACTCATTTCAGGGCACTGTTGAGGAATAGTTTACGGTCTGGCCTACTTTGCCATAACTCCTGCAAAAGGCTTTAGCTGCAAATGCATGGTGGCATTTTTGCTATGTCTTATTTCAGTGCTTCTGAAAGTATTCAAAGGTAGTAGTATGGCCACAATAAAAGTCTCTACTTTAGGCTTCTCCAGTCAAACCCTTAATGAGTGCTATATTTTAAAGTTACTGGCAATTTTCTTAGTCCTTGAAAGCGCTGGGAATGCGTGTCAGAATATTCTAAAAAAAATACCCCACATTTTGTCATGAATAGTTCTACTGACTCTAATGTAACATTTTGTTTAGACATATTTTTTGGTTTTTGTATCTTTTTCAGCTTTAACAGATACCTCAAACTGGGAATTCCCAGATGTTTGCAAGTATTACTTTGGATCCTTTGGTCAATGGTCAAGCCTCTTATTTTCTATGGTATCACTTGTTGGAGCCATGGTTGTTTATTGGGTACTTATGTCCAACTTTCTGTTCAACACAGGGAAATTTATATACAGTAAGTATACATTTTTGGTTAAGTTTTACAGCAATCTTTTGGAAAGATCAAGACTGCTTTATACTGAAAAAGGATTGTCCATTTGATGTAATCTTGATTTTCCTGCTACATTGCATGAAAAATCAGTTGAGAGTAAGTAACTGGTGTTACAGGCAAAGTCCTGCGTGTTTTCAAAGCCACTTTTTCAATTTCTCAAAGTGTGGTTTTCTTAGTATAGTTTAAAAAACCTAAACATGGTTGCTTGTTTCCACTCTTATTTTCACTCCCCCTTTGTTTGCATGGGTGTATCTATTTAAACAGCCATACAACAGGCTAGACTGTTAAAATGATTCAGAATAATGAAAAAATATAGTTTCATTATGGGTTTCAACAAACACACTTAAAGTATTCCCATATAGGAAGTTTTTGCAAGTGTCCATGAGGAAACAATGAACTGTATCACAGTCAAAATTATTCTTAGTGTGGCATTGCTACAAAAGAAGACACGTTGGGTTTTTACACCATGGTCCGTGCCCAGGCATACAAGCATTTGTGCATGTAATCATTGTAGAGTTGTGGGAACGGATGATGGAATTGAGAGCTTTGAAAATCTGACTCATAGTGTTGAATAGGTTGACTAGGATTTAAGAGATTCTGTTTTGAAGGTAGTTAACAAATCTCTGAGGCAAGTAACAGCACAGACACTTAAACCTCTTAAACAGTGTTTAATTAGAATTCCCGCCATCCCTGGAGGACATACTTTACTATACTGGTTAATGACTGATTTATTTTATAGCTGACCTAATTTATATGTCGTTGCAGCCATTTCATTTTAGACTTTGGGGTTTTAACAAGATTAACATGTAAATTTTAAATTATTCTAAATGAAATAATGCCACTTCTAATAAGCAAAGTTCGAAATGGTGAAAAGAGCTTCTTTTTTAGGAAAAAGTCCTGCTTTTCCATGCGACTGGCATGTTATTTTATCACTTACCTCTACCGGCTGGAGTTCTTATTTGAGTTGTTTGGTCTGAGATAACAATCACTGGCTTCTTCTTCTAACTTTCATATTTAATTACTAGGTAATAAAATAAAAATAAATAGGGTGTAGGTTTGACACAATGGCATCTTCCTGCCATGTGTTTCTAAGTATTCTAAGCAGGCTACTGTATTTAATTCTAATACATTCAGATGACTTTTTAAAACATCTCCACATATGTTTTAGGGGGGAAAAAAATTGATTTCTTGAGGGAGGACGGTCTAGAAATCTGTAGTACACAAAGAATGCAAGAATTGTTAGCTGAGTACAATATAATGTCTTTTCTTTAACATCGTGTCACATGGTCTTGTTCAGTTTTTGTTTTATGAAAAAAAAATCCACAAATGCAATTGCTAGTCCTAAACTGCTTTTTAAATACAGAAGAAACAAAAGTTGACATCTGTAACAACTTTGAAAGTGCTTTAATTCTGTAAGAGCTATTAATTTTGATGGCTTCTCACTAGGTACATTTTTTAAATTAGGAACACAAAATAGTGATTAAGTGAGGAGGTGATCAGTGATTTTAGTTAAATCTTCTGATTGGTGTATCCACTGAACTAGTAGAAGCGAGTATGAGAAACTTATTTGTGATTCAGGGTGTCATAAATCAAAGCAAAGAAAGAAGAAACAGTTTTCTTCCCACAAGACTTTTTGCTTTCTTTATGAGAAACAAGCTGCTTTTAATTGCATTTTTAAAATCTGAGGCCAACTGCCCCAGTCGATTTTCTGTGTGCATAACACACCCACATGCAACAGAAGCAAAATTTAACCAGTGACACACTACTTCAGTTTCCAAGCTGATGGAGCATTTTCTGTGAGCATATATACATAAATATAATGAAATTTCTATCCAATACCCTCATAAAGGTGAGGCTGCAGAAACTTGGAACTAAGTGGTGTGGTATAGCAGTAAAGTAGCACAAGAGTGTACTGGAAATAAAACACTACTAGAGAGGCCTGTAGACAGTGAGGCTTAAACCTTTTTCCAGAATTTTCCATGGATACATGGAAAAAGCATCCCACAGAGCCTCTTTTTTAAAAAAAAAAATATTAGAAAACGAGTAAGGGAAGCTTTTTCTGTATAATACCATCTGGACTAGAGGTTTGTTTGCATGCCCTCTTTTTCTGTCCCAGAAGAGGCTGGATTTAAGGTGCATCTCTCACTGGCCTACTGTTCAACACTACCAACTGAGTAGCTGGGAGAAGTGGAGGTGTGCTTGTGGAACAGAAATCCTGGGAGTGGGGGGTCTTAGGAAATTTATAAATGGACAGGGCTACTGAGAAGAAAGTAGTACAGTGTGGAGCTACGTTCATACACTTCTGCGATAGTCTGAAAATTTTCACTTGGGTCTGGGGGGAGTGCAAGCTGCTGTATTGTGCCTCTGAGGTAATTTTCCAAAATATTTTTTTACTTAATTTTGTGAAGTCAAGAGATGAAAGCCTAATATCAGGTTTGGGACATTGATAGTGAGATTTTCTTCTTTTCAGACTTTGTTCATGACATTAATGTAACAGATATTGTTCCTGGCACCAATGGAAGTAACAAAGGTAAGAAGCACTTACAGTACTGTGTTTCCAGTTTTGGGGTGGGGGTTTAAAGGCAAATCATCATGTTTCAGTGCCTAACCACATTCCAGTTATAAAGTATATATTGTAAGTTGTAACTATGTGTTTCTTAAAAAACTGTAATTTCCTATCTGGGATTTGTACTTCCCACAAATAAACACACGCTTGGAGATCTTAACAATTGAGGGAGGAAAAAGTAAGTAAAGAAAGTGGAGGTGGGAATAAGTATTAAAAAGTCAATTGCAAGTTTCTGTATGCCCAGATACATCCTCCTTAAAAGCCTGAATATTAACAGTAGTTGCACAATGAGGAATTGCCTTAAGGAATTTTAACTTTCACACCCTAAATTTGAGGCACCTTAGTTCTGTCTACTGCTTAAAATCTTGACTGGGGCAGCTTTGCTACTCACCAGTTCTGCAGCAAGATAATTTTTTTAAAAACTCATGTAACAACAGCTTTAACGATGCTGAGTGAAAAAAAGAAACAAGTGTCAGGCTACTTGAGCCTCTGCTTGTGCTTTTTGGAGAGTCTGGCATTTCCACAACTAAGGGAAGAAACTGCAGTCAAGTATGAACATAGATCTGTTCAGAGTTCTTAAGCAGGCAGAATGAAGTAGGTAGAATTCTTAAGTAGGTAGAACGAACACAGAAGCAAGGCAGGCATTGTCAACCCCTGAATCTTTCTGCTTCTGTAATAGTGACTGAATCCATACTGCTTTCTGAGGAAGCAGAAAGCTTTCTCTATCCTGAGTGCACGAGGAATGAGGAAACATATCACTACCAGCTGGGCAGCTGTGTGTAACACTAGCTGCAGCTGTGTTTCTGGAGAGCAGATGTTGGAGTCAGGCAAAGGAGTTGAGAAATAATTCTGAAAACCAGTTGATTTGCGTTTGAGCTAGTGTTGAATCCTGCTTCTCTAACAGTCCTTACCAGCAAGGAACCAATTTGTGCCCTCTCCTGCTTCTGCTGTTCTCTCCCATTCTTATGCAGCGGGGGGTATAACTTGGAGGCAAAGTAGACAATATTCCACACTATCCTCCACCAACTAGAAGATTTAAAGCAGCTGCTACACAAAATTAAGGGCTGCCGGATGTTCAAGTGACTCTTGACAGGACATTCAAGGCTACCAACAAGATCAGTAAGAACAAAAGCATTTTTCAAGGTTTGTGAAACAATCCTCTTTTAAGCAAGAAATTTGTCAGAATGATTCTTACACCTTTGCCTTTGTGAGAGAATGGGAATGCAGACGGTGTAGGATACTGGCTGGCAAGTATTGTGGGAGGCCAAGATTTAAAATAAGACATTATGAGCACGATAAGACAGTTTTATATTTCAGCACAGAGCTTCAGAGGCACGTGTTCCTCAGGGAGTCTTTTTGGTTGATTTTGGTCCAGTCACTTTTTCAGGTGCTGCCATTGATCAACCTCCATGTAAGACGTTCCCTCTTAGCACTGTTGCTGGAGCACATCTTAAATTTGTTGTATTGTATGTTGTATTGTGTCCGGCAGTGATGTACTTGCCCCTGTCATGGCATAAAGATGACAAGAGTGTTTTTGTTCAGTGCATGAGTTTTTGACCTGCCAGTAGCTTTCTCGCGATCCTTTGTTTGTTTGTTTGTAGAGCAATTTACAGTAATTCAGGCTCTTCTGTACAGAGGTGCACTTGGATCTTTGTTGATATGATCTTACTGAAGTGTGCAGGGACAGATTAGGATGCTAAATGTGCAGCCAGATGCAGGGGAGCATTGCTATGACTTGATTCCAGCAGATGCCCATAGGCACTGAATAGACCTCATTATAGGTATGTGACCTTGAAGGATAATCCTGTGTCACAACTTGGGCTTCAGATAAATTATCATCTTGTGCTCAGCTGGAAGAACTGTAGCACTGTCAGATTAGGGTGTAAGGTGCCTAGCAGTGGAATCTTAGCAATGAATTCCTGATTAAAAAAACAAATAGAAGTTAGGAAATGAGATGCTGAACATTGCACTTGAGCAATCCTCAGTAGGTAAAACACAACCAGCAATTGTGGGATCTTGGCTGTGAATATTCTGTGCAAATAAAACCCTTTTCATCTGAAGATATTTTTCTTTTCCTTTCTTCCAGTCATTTGTCCAAGTGCTGCTACTGGTCACCCACCACAGAACAGGAGTGTGATGTTCTCTTCTGGCAACAGAACAGGTTTTGAACTCTTTGAGGAATGGTGGGACAAATCACAAACAGTACCATTTTACCTGATTGCAGTTCTTCTACCCCTGCTAAATCTGAAGTCTCCGTCCTTCTTTGCAAAGTTTAATGTCCTAGGTAGGTAACAAATACTATTAAAGCATCAGTTCATTGTGACTGAAGTGTGTAGAAGACAGTGAAAGCTACTCCAGTGAGCAGAATCATAAAATCTTTTAGGTTGGAAAAGTCCTGTAAGGTCTTTGAGACCAGCTGTTAACCGAACACTGTCAAGTCCACCACTAAACCATGTCCATAAGTACTATATCTACACATCTTTTAAATACATCCAGGGATGGTGACTCGACCATTTCTCTGGATAGCCTGTTCCAATGCTTGACAACCCTTTCTGAGAAAAACTTTTTCCAAATCTGAACCTTCTCTGACACCTTCTCTGACACAGCTTGAAGCCATGTCCTCTTATCTTGTCAGTGGTTGCCTGGGAGAAGAGGCCAACCCCCACCTGGGCAGAGCCTCCTTTCAGGCAGTTGTGGAGAGTGATAAGGTCACCCCTGAGCCTCCTTTTCTCCAGGCTAAACACCCCCAGCTCCCTCAGCTGCTCCTCACAGCACTTGTGCTCTTGACCTTTCACTAGTTTCATTTCCTTTCCCTAGACACTTCCCAGCATCTGTATTTCCCAGCATTTGTCCTTCTTGTCTTGAGGGGCAATATTCACGTCACAGGGGCAGCTTCACGAGTGCCCAGTACAGGGGAGCAATCGCTGCCCTGGTCCTGCTGGCCACACCATTGCTGATCCAGGCCAGGATGCCACTGGCCTTCTTGGCCACTTCTCAGCACATTGTCAGCCCATGTTCAGCTGCTGTCAACCAGCACCTCCAGGTCCTTTTCCACTGGGCAGCTTTCCAGCCACTCTTCCAGTATTTTGCTGGCAGCCCCTATTGTGCCTTGAAGTAGGTTGTTGGTTGGTTTATTAATGCCACAGGCTTTCTGTGCTGCTTTGCTTGAATCTTACAGTTAATAGGGAGTTCATTTTTTCTTCCTTTTGCTTGATAATCCTGTGAAACAAATTCCATTATAACATATTTTCCCAAATGGTTCTATACATACTACTGTGCAGTATTTGATACATACCACCTTGGTATAGTCAGGCATACTCACCCTCCTCTGGTAAACATTTCAAACCAGCAGTTACTCCCAAAGATTAGTTGCTTTTGACCTGAAGTCATCTGCTGCCAATCAGGTGGTTAATTAATCACAACATCAGTCAATCAGTATGACCTGCTGCTGTTCTTTGTCCCAGCTTCCAATATTGTGGACTCTTCTGTGCTGCAGAGGCAACAATTGTGACTTCTTGCTTCCATGTCTTGAGATAGAAGGCCAAGGTGGGTGGGGCAGGTTAAGTGAGTAAAGCACATGCGTGATGGGTGGAGCTGGTCACAGTTCAGAGAGCGTAAGAGGTCTAAGGGATAGCATTGAAGCCCACAATGAAGAGAAAGAGAAAAGTAGATGGGGAGCAGATGTTGAAAAAGTTGGAGATGCGTTGTAAAGGAGGTAGAGGACAGCGATTTGAAGGTCTAGTTTATTCCTCTGTTCCATAGTGACACTTTATCACAGCTTGGATCTGCTCTTACTGAAACCACTAGATGTAAATACCACACAGAAATTTGGGTACTTTATACTGCTTCTGTGTAAGAGGTGTGGGTTTTATGTAGGTCGATATAACATTAGAAATAAAAAAACCTGATTATTAATTGCTCATTGCTTCAGCAGATTATTATGTAATTCAGAAGCTGTTAAAAATTGCCTTAATTTTTGTAAAGTTTATAGGACAAGGAAAAATGGAAGGCAGTTCTGAGATGCTGAAATTTATCTCGGTAGAGAAGTTTTACTTCATGGAAACAGAAGTCATTAGGAAACTATAGAATATTTAGCTGATCTTCACGTACAGAGACTTTTATTTTCCTAATTTCTTGACCGTGCTCTGTGTAATCAAATGATAATTTCTTCAGTTTATTTTTTAACATTGCAGATATTGCTAGAATGAAATTATGTCTTTTTTGAATGTGCATTCTAAACTGTAAAAATGCTGGGTTTTTGTCTTTGCTTACTTACAGCTTGTTCTCTGGTCACTAGCAGTATAATTGGCCATGAGGTGCATTGCAGTAGCCTTAAATATTGTTGCTCAGTTTCCTTCAGTTTTTAGGTAGTTACTGTTCTGCCTTTGTCTCCTTCAAGTGATCTGACCCAAAACCATTCCACAGGTATACACAGCAAGGCATTATATCCGTCTGTGATCTCACTTGTTGTCTTTTAGCTGTGCAGAGTACTGCTGGATGCCTCTGAACCAATGAGATGGAATGCAAATCCAGTATTATAATAAGTATTATCCAAAGTTACAATTAACAGAATGTTTTAATCAGTAGCATTGAAATGTCATCATCAACTTCTGGCTCCCAGTGTAAAGTTCACAAGTGCAGTAATTTCACATTTCATTGAGCTCTTTGGTTCAAAGAGTCAATGACTGGATGAACAGTGTAATAGCTGGAGTAATGTGATCAGCATTGTCTCAGCTTAGATTGAAATCCTGGCAGTGAAAGCTAGAACTGGTCTGTTAGTGCCTAAAGACCTTCCTACCTGCCCAGCAACAGGGATTCCAGGGCACTTCCTCTCCTGTCACCAGCACCTGGAAAATACTAAACTTGCTGGAAGTTTACGTTGTGTGCATGTGCATTATTTTTTCTCTCTGACCTATAAGAGAAGTAAAGAAAACGTTTAGACCTAGTCTGCTGTTAAGAATGGATACCAGCCATAACTGTTTGACTACTAGTAACTAGCTGGATGGAGCAGAAATGAAACCCTGCATAAATACTTTCTACTGTATCATGGTATTTGTTTGGCTCTCATTTCTTTCCAGGTACAGTTTCAGTTGTCTACTTAGTTTTTATGGTTACAGTAAAGGCTGCTCATCTGGGAATACACTTAGAATTCAACTGGTTTACAGAGAATGAATTTTTCGTACCAGGTAAGATAGTCAAAATGCAGTAATGAAGCACATACTTGATGAGTTTAAGATATTTTTTTTCTCATTCACCTTTTAACACCTCTGAGGCATAAATACAGTGAGGAAATGCTGTCTGATGATGCATGTAGAGGAAAGATCCCTCTGGACAAAGTGGCAAGGAATCCCTTTCCCAGCAAGGGAAAGTTCCTTAGTTAAGAGACAGTATCAGCAGAGGGGAAGAGGAGAAGTGCCTGTCAGAGGAATCTCCAGTGTGTATCTTGTGACAGAGAACTTGCCATAGTCCTGTTTCACGTGTGTTATTTTAAGTTCTGGTTGCACCAGTTTTAGATCATGCCTGTTTCAGTAGCAATTAAAAATTACAAACTATAGACAGACTGACCATTAAAGGTGCTTTAAGTTCCCTACACACTCTCTTGCTTAAATGAAATAGCTCATTCACCATAATTTGCAAGTACAGTTTTCCTGTTCTTCCCCATCTATCTCAAGTTTTAGGCCATAATCTTAGGTCTTCTTTTCTAAACACCCATTAGCTTTCCAGTATGATTTTATTTTCTTGAAAGTTGTTTTCTGGCTATTTGTTCTTTCCAAATCACTGTTACAAATTACTCTGTGAGATGCCATAGTCATAAACAAGTGGCATTTGGTAATGCATGATAGCCTAAAAAGATTGGTTTCTTGTTTCAAGAAACCTGGAATAAGATAATCAGGGTTAGGTCTTAGCTGTTTTTTCCCCATCCTTTACAATAGGCAAAACTGTATGACCAGTTAGCTCCAGGGGGCTGTGTCCTGTACATTTGAGTAGTATCACTTCTTCTGTTCTTAGAAACAAGTGAGAAATATGAGTTGTAGTGACACACATGCCACAGGTCACTGAGAAGTAAAGCACCCAGTAGTTTGATTATTTTGGCAAAATCTCCTAGTACTGCTAGGAGATAGACAAAGCATGTAGCTAATGCATACAAACACAGTTATGAGAGATTCTGAAACCGTCAGTTTGCTTTTTATTTTTGATATTGAAGTAATGGATGGAAAACGAGCCCAAAAGTCGCTTGTACTCTCAATTCTATCAGTAGCTCATCATGCTAATTAGGTATTGAAGGTACAGTGAATCCAGCTCTAGGGAAAGCATATTCTTTCAGCTTGGATAAGCCCTCCATTAGCTGCCGGGGGTGTGTTTACTTTCCTAACTTCAGAGCACTTTACAGAAATCTGTTTTAAATATGTTTGCATGGAGTTCTCTGTGGTTCGTTTTGTAAGAGTTTCTGAACCTCTGATGAATGTTGTGCTATACTGCTGGATGCTTCCCAGAAGCTGAGGTATCTTAGGGGTCTCTAATTGCTGTTAATACTCTAAAGAGTAAATACATTCTTAGGTTATAGCAACTGAGATGGTGCTTTAATGATGTTACGAATTGGTGAATTACTAGACCATTTGCAGCACTTCCAGAACCACTTTTTCAAGTCAAGGTCCATAGAGAAACTTGGCAAAATTTAGAAAATCTGAAAGTTGAAGCCTGGATTAGGTGGTTTTGTGATATATAGTCTTTGGACTGGTGCTTTGCCCTTGAAAAAGTTAAGATGTGAATGTCTTTTGAGTATTAAAAGAAACAGAACAATGCTATTCCCATGGAGACAAAAAAGATATCTTTTTCATACATGCTGTGAAGTATGATAAGAAATTGCTCTGCATTTCTTTATGCCCTGGCTTTTAAGCAGAGCCTCTTAAATATCTACAGATGTTTTTTCTTCTGATAGCGTAAGTGACTTCTTAGTAACTGAAAGTGCTCACAGGGCAAATGATTCCTTCCCTCCATCTCCCTCTTCAGGAATCCATAGGTATACAGCCTTACTGCAGTCAATTCCAATGTTACAAATCATTTCCAGTTAAACTGTTGAGGTGCAGAAAAGCTTGTATGTGTCAGATTAACCTAGTAATCACTGATGGTTGGACTCTGTCCTAGAAGCCTTGCTGGAAAGTGTATTCTATAGTAACTACTGTCTTCATGCATTTTGTACTTCCTGATTAAATATCTGCATTGGCTGTTTTCAAAGATGAGTTACTGTCCCATTTCAAGGTGGAGGTGCATGAGTTTGCCAGTACCCTCCACAGCACTGTATGTCATTTGCATTTTGGCATTGCTTGCTTCAAATAAGTAACTTAAAACCATGTTGTTTTCTTCCTTTAGAGTTTAGAATTCTGTTCCCTCAGCTCACAGGTGTTCTAACACTTGCCTTCTTCATCCACAATTGTGTCATCACACTTCTTCAGAATAACAGGAATCAAGAAAACAATGTAAGTAACTTCACAAGACTGTGCTCATTTGTATATAGATTGCCAGATAACAGTAATTTTTTTCCTGTGATTTGAAAAGAAAAAAGTTACACATTCTTTTCCTAGCTATCAGAGAGTAACAGATACATTAGAAATGCATTCACATAAGAGCCCTGAGGAATGCCCCAGACTTACTTTTGGTCAAGCTGGTATTAAACGGTCAAATTGCACACAAGAGGCAGATGACTTGACAGTCATGCTGTAAGACTCAGTGAAAACTGCCCAATTTTAGAATGAAAAATGATGGAAAATGTTTGGTACAGGACTAATGTTAGCAGAGTCCTGAACAGTAGTTTTGAGGTCTAGGTAATACCTTTTCTCAGGAGTGCTTCAGTAGTTTTGTGTCACAGTCCAAGTCCAGGTCCATAGAGAAACTTGGCATAATTTAGGAAATCCTGAAAGTTGAAGCCTGGATCAGGAGGCTTTGTAACACATAGTCTTAGGACTGGTGCTTTGCCCTTGAAAAAATTAAGCCACTGCTCCTCCAGATGGAATTGCATTCTTTGTTAATATCTTCTCATTATAAAATACAAAATGGAGTAAACACAGTTAGAATCTGAGAGTAACTTTTACTGTGATTATTTTTATTATTTTATTTTTCCTTCCCTACTTCCAAGAATTCTTGTCCAGCTTCATTAAAATGTTGGCTGTAAAAGTACCTGCAATAACATGGAAAAATTTTTAAATACTAGCTGTATGAAAAACTGGTACGAAATCATAGAATCCCAGAATGCCTGAGGTTGTAAGTAACCTCTGGATGTCATCTTGTCCCCCTACTCAATCAGGGCCACTAAGAGCCAGATGCCTATACAACACATCAGATAAAATACATCAGATTTGATTATTTCACGGTGAAGTGCAGATTATGTACCAATGCGATGAGATGACCTCTTATGCTTTGGAAATCTGCATAGTGAATCTGCTTGTGAATGACCATATCTGGAAAGGAGTCATGAATTCTCCTCTAGGAAAGCTTCTGGGAGTTTATGGGCTTCTCAGAAATGAGTTTAACAACTGGAGGTCTGGACAAAGAAAGCTAAGTAAGCTTTTTCTTGATTTCCTTAAGAAAATCTTAGGATGTGGAGAAGGGCAAGACTTCTCTTTAGCTGTGGCTTTCAAATTCTAAAGGCTAGATCTCCAGCAATCAGCTCTGTATGCAGAGGAGGCCTAATACCCTCATTCCATCTTCAAGGTTTTCCTGTGGATTTTCCCCCTCCAATTACATCAGAGCAAGCAATCAGATGCAAAGAGCAGCACCTGGAGTGTTCTCCAGCTTGCTTTTCCTGTGTGAAGGAGGAAGAAACTGCTGCCTGCATTTGAATCAGCTTTTCTAATACCCTCCCTGGAGCTTAAGTTGAATTTCCAAGTCGGCCCTAGCATGGATCTCAAGCCCTTAACAAAACTATGCATTCCAGAAGGATGTTCAAATTGCTCAGAAAGGACACCTTTGAAGTATGGCAGGAAAGATTTTTAATGGGAAATCAAATCTCTGTGTAGTTCTTGTAGGAGTTTTATGTGGCTGGAGATTTCTGTCCCTGCTTGTAGCTGTACAGAAGCCTTTCACCTAGGTCTCAAAAGTGCTTTGCAAATGTTAATGAAGCACCTATGCTCTTGAAGAGCTGTTTTGTGATTATGTCACTAAGCTGCTGGGCTAAGTGGGAGATTTACATATGTATAGGGATCTCAGCCTCTGTAATAAGTCATGGGGGATTTTTTCCCATATATTTACAGCAAGATGCTTTCTTCTCTCAGTATCTGATGAGGTGATACTGATATAACTCCATGGATAAAAACTTCACTGTTTTGTTGATCGACCTGTTAACATGTCACTTCCATCAGAGTTCTGTGAAAAGGCACAGAACGTGGCAGGCTGGAAAAGCACTGTTTTAGTCTTGAACAAAACTTGCTGAAACTAGTGGTCATAGAGCAGCTCTTTGGGGAGGTGGAAAAAAGTAAAACAAACATTCCTTTTATGGAGTCAGAAATTCAAAACAATAGCAGCTTCCATTCTGGTCACAGGCGTGTATCACAGCCCAAAGCTAAAACACACATGGGGGAGGATTCCTCTGGCTGCTATTCCCGTACAGTGGTGTGGGTGTGAGAAGAGAAGAGAAGAGCAGTGCTCCAGAGTAAGCCAAATGTCAGCAGCACAGCCTGGAGAAGCCCTGTGAGTAGGTTCTCCGTCTGCAGTTCAGAGCTGAGCATCCTGGTCCCGTCTCCCACTGCTGCTGCCTCCTTGTATTTATCAGCCTAAGTTTTTGTGCAATGCTCAGGTAAATGGTTTGGAAACAAATTGAAATAGGAAACGTAACCCAGCCACAAAAAGGAGTTTAGTTGTGGATTTTGGTTGGTTGTTTTTTTTCCTGATTCATGTCTGTGATTAGTTTCACTGAGCAACTGTACAGATGCTACACAGGCCCAGCATGATCTGCAGGCATGAATATGCTAGTGCTGTCTCCTGAGAAGTGTTTGTGGATGTACCTGGGAGAAAGGCTGGGAGTGGGGAGATGTTTTTTGTGTAGGTATTAAACGCAGAAGGCATTTAGCTGTAAATGGTACTTATTTTCTGCAGTACTGAAGCAGTGTTTATTCCCTATAAACAGAGTGAGCTTCTATTGATGGTGCCATACCACTGGTTTCTCTTTCCAGCCAAAATTATGCACAGCATCATCTGTCCTGATGAAGTACTTTTTTTGTCACCCAGTTAAATGCTATCACTTGCCCTTGATGCATGAACAGGTGAAGTCTGGTTTTATGGTATGGATCAAGGTCTGTTGAGATATTACAGAGACAGCATCTCTCTTGAGGAGCAACTAATCTGAAATGGGATGATCAAAAGGTCCTTTGAATGTGGTAATCATTACTAAGCACTGATACAGGCTTCTCCATCCAAGAAACAACTGTACAAACTAGCTTTCACTGGTACTGAGGAAGAAAGTGAACTCTTTTGTCCATGGCATTCAACAGGAAAATCAAGGCCTGGAAGTAGCCTGTTCTTTGCAGCACCGCATAAGAAATACCTGTAGAGCCACAGAGCCTTCTCTGTGCTGTGTCAAATCCTATGCTGCAGGTCCCACCAGCACCTGAGTACTGACTGGTCTGTGGGTGTGATAAAACATCTTGTACTTTCAGTGTTGTCTTTGTTAGCTCCACCTGATTTATCAGACTCATCATTTTGTTAGGAGGCTGATTTCTTCCTTTGTTCTGCTGCTGCTGCCAGCCTTGATCACCCAATTTTCTCTTCTTCCAGTGGCACTTCTAACACTTTGTTCTGTGTATCTGACCAGGAGAGCTGCTGGTCAGCAGTAACTGCAGCTAACATAGGTTCTCCAAGCTCTGTCTCAAAAACTTCTGGTGTACTTGACAAGGGTTTTGCAGGTATCAGGCTGTGGTCCTTATGGACTGTAACTTGCATGTTACCTTAGATACTTACCTTGAGACTTCCACTGTGATTCTACAAATACTTCCTGCTTCCAACAACGTTTTTTCTACATTTGATTCTTAAACTGTGGATATAAGAATTGCTGTATTCTTATGCTTAGGCAGCTTTCACCACAGCAATGTCCATTTTGAATGTAAATGCTTCAAGTGTCAAATTTAAAATAGAAAAGTGTCGTTGTTGCTCTTAGTTAAAATTAATCCTTTTATCTCTCCCCATGTGTCCTTTGATTTTATCTGGAATTATGCTGTCTAAACAGTACTGTCAAGGTCTTTAGGGAGTGAACCCAGGTCTCTTGAGGAGTAATGAACATTAATCAAACAATGTTCCTTTTGTGTAAACAAACACATGTTGTACAAAGATAATCATCTTAGACACAGCAGCCTATGTTTGGAAGGCAGCTCATGGATGTTTGAGAAAAATAAATCCAGGTTTTCAAGTTGTCTATTTCTTTTCTAGTAGCTTACTGAAATCAAAATCTGGGTACTCTTTGTATGGTGACAGCACCTGAAGAAAACAGTCTATTGTGTTACATGTATGAAAATGAATTATGAAAATTATCTCAGCACTCAGTTTCAGTGCAGATTAAAGCATACACCCTTAAGAACTCTAGAATAATGAACTGGTTAGTATAGTTGGAAGTAACAGCACAACATCTGTCTACCAGTTTTCATGTCCAAAGGAAGCAGTAAGAATTCTTTTTCAGATTTCTTGCCCTCACAACTGCATGCACTTGTCACAGCAAAAATAGTTACATAGTTGGTTCTAGAGCTTAGGTGTAGGCAGAGTAGAAATAACAACTGTGAGTAACTACGCTGTTTTTATGCATTAGGAATACATCTACAATACTAAATTTAAAGCAGGTTTTGGCAGATTATGTGCATTAAGAAGGTCTTGGGTACATTTTGGAAAATTGTCCAAGTCCTGTCCTCAAGAGATGAGAGTCTGTATCTCTGCAAAACTGCCTTACTGTGATTAGTCTGAGTCCTGCAATTAATGGAAGTTGCTGATAAATACCTGTAAGAAATCTGGATGCTCAGATTTAGTATTCTTAAAATCAGTTTTTAGAATGGGCACTGGTGCTTTTGAAGATGCAGATGTTGTATAAAAACCTGTACAGCTTCTCTGTTATGAGGAGAAATTCTGGGTATAATTTAAAGACAATGCTACTGCTTAGCTTCTGATGAAAGTTGGTAGTCCTTACTCAGTGACCAGTATTAGGAGAGTGCAATCTAGGGAATCATCTTTCATGTGCATTTAACTGGTCAGCAAGAGGAAGATGTTGCAGCTAGAAATGTGCAGGTGCTGGGTGCTTGAAGGCCACCCTGGGAGGCATGTTTAGAGCACACTGATGCCTTTTTCCCATCAGCCTCTAAGAGGCAAATAATATTCCTTATCAGACAGCAATCTTCTACCCCAAAAACACTGGCAAAATGAGTAGGAGGTTCCACTTCTTTCACTGGCTTCCATATGAAATTCTCTTAAAAGTCGTTGTCTAACATTTTATGCATGCCTCAAGGATTACCTTGCCCTTAGCAGAGGCTGTAGTGGTGTAGAGTATGCTTCTTCTGTCAACAAGATAGTGTGAAGAAGCTCTGAGAGAAAAACTTTCATGCACAGATGTGAGCAAGTTTTGCTCATGCTCAGTGAGCTGGCTGGAGGTGATAATTATCACCCTAGTCTGGAAACCAGTATAATCCTAATAATTTGGTGCTGTGCATGAGCTAGTAAGACTTGGTTCTCAGTCTTAGGAAAATAAGGTCATGTATTGAAACATTACTGGTAATCCTTTAAGAAGCTGATGATTAGCAGCAGCTGAACAAATGGTTTGCTATAAGGTGATGAGTGTTTTGTACTGTAACATAAGCCTATACAGAATATAGTTAGCTAATAACTAGAAACAAATGGTCTCCCTCTTTATTTCCAAAGGAGGGAATTGATGTAGAAGAGTAAACCACCGAGTACATTGCTGTGAGGTCACTCTAATGTGTATGTGGATTCTGTAGTTTCGTAAAGTACTTAATTCGTTTTGCTGGTTATTGTCCTGTAATAAATGTGTAATTATTTTTGTGTAATGGAAAATATTTGTATATATTATATATTTTATAAAGATAGCCAAAATTTGCAGAACTGAACATTGAAGTTTAGGTTTAAATCCATACTTAAGTGTATGTAGCATAGTTAAGTATGGATTTATGAGCCTAGCTTCAGCACTCTATCCTTAAAACCTTTGATTAAATTCCTTTGTATTATATCTGCAGTTGGGTAGGCTGATGTCTTTGATTGCATGATTTTTTTCATGACAAGAAATTTAACATAGGGCTTTGCTGGGCTTTCTGTCTTAGACAGGTGTGTCTGTGTCCCAAGGGTCTTAGTAGGAGTAAGTGAATGTAAGAAAGTAGAAGGAGTTTCTTATTTGTTTTAGTAACTAGTGTGTGTTTTTGCATCAGGAATAACATGCTACATCTATTGGCGTATCTCTTTCGTGGTGCCTTTTTTGTATGTTGAGAGATAAATAATACTTGTCTGGCTCCACTCTGGTATATCTCCTTGCAGCTTTCTGATCTGATCAGGACCAGGTCTGAAGTCTCCATTCAAGTAGTAGAAAGTAAAAGTAAAAATGTGTGAGTGATAGTATAAAATATAAAAAAGTATAAAAAAGGTAGTATAAATATTAAAAAGTAATGCATATAAAAGCAACAGTAATAAATGAAATAGAAATCTCCTCACGGGGTTATTAATTTCATCTAGTTTTGTGTGTCAGTGCTAGCCAAAATAAAATCTTGTTTTTCCTCAGGTGAGAGACCTCTCTATTGCATACTTCCTGGTTGGACTAACATATCTGTATGTTGGAGTGATAATTTTTGCATCTTTTCCTTCTCCACCATTGTCCAAAGAATGTATTGAACAGGTGAGATATTTCACTGCGGTATGTATTGCATGGAATCACAAAATGGGTTTTTTGGAAGGGACCACAGTGGGTCATCTGGTCCAGCCTCCCTGCTCAAGCAGGGCCATCCCAGAGCACATGGCGCAGGTTGGCATCCAGATGGTTCTGGAATATCTTCAGTGACGGAGACTCCAGAACGTCTCTGGGCATCTGTTCTAGTGCTTGGTCACTCATACAGTAAAGAAGTTCTTCCCCATGTTCAGATGGGACTTCCTGTGCATCAGTTTCTGCCCTTTGACTCTTGTCCTATTGCTTGGCACCACCAATCCATCCTCTTGGCACCCTCCTTTCAGACACCTATATGCGTTGCAACAGGAGCAGGTGCAACACGAACAGGCCCAGCTCCCTCAGCCTTTCCATGTAACAGAGATGCTCCAGTCCCTTGATCATCTTTGTAGCCCTGAGCGGGACCTGCTCCAGGAGCTCCATGTCTCTGTTGTACTGATGAGCCCAGAACTGGACAGAGCACTCCAGTCGTGCCTCACCAGGGCTGAGTAGAGGGACAGGATCACCTACCTCAACCTGCTGGCAGTGCTCTTCCTAATACACACCAAGATGCCATATTTGCCCTTAACTTTTTAATAAATGTGCAACAAAAAAACCCAGCTCCTGCTTCTTGCTTCATGATTCACCCTGGCAGGCAGACACGTCTGCCCTTGACTGTGGTCAGTTGGTTGACACCTCGTGGGCACTACCATGAACAAATGAGTAATGCTTGTGTTATCTCATTTGCATTTATAAATGGTTCCCAATATTTTGGTGAAAAACAAACATTCAATAAATACTCTGTGAAAATGTTGAAGAAAGGACCAAAATGAATAAGTGAACTGTTGAGCCTTTAATTTCTTTAGCTTCTTTAATCCTGAGAAGTGTGTGCAGTGACTCACTGGGACTCCAGAAGTAATAGAATATGAAAACAAGCTTGTTTAGATAGGAGTCCTCACTGCAAGTGTGTTTGGAGTCTGGCACTCCAGAGTCTGACAGTCTGGTGAGCCATGCCAGCAGAGTTCTTCAGATAATAGCACCACATGAAACACCGTGTAAAGGCTAAAAATTTTAATTTGCTTATAGGCAAGGCTGATTTCCACACCCTATGTTGCTTCAGAGATAGCAGTTATCAATGGGGGGATCCATTTTATGCCAGGTGTTCTATAGCTCTGGCATAATGTTTAGCAATAAAGCAGCATTTAAAGGCTTCCTCTGACTGTGGATTAGTTGGAACTAGTACCACTGTTAAACCATTAAAAGATTTTTAAACTACCTGAAATAATTTCACAGGATTAAATCCACAGTTAAGTAACAGATAATGAGTGTTCTTCTTCCCATTTATTTTCTGTAGTTATCCCAAGTACTTATGAAGCCATTTATATATTTCTATGATATTTAAGTCTTGTAATACTTTTTCAGATGTTCCCACTTGTAGTGTATGATCCCTTCCTCATTTGTATGTGATACAGTTTTACTACTAAATAACAATTTTTAATAAGTAGGTATGATATGACAGATAATATGAGGATATGAATCCATCTGCCTAAAAGTTTAGGTGGCCCTTCCACAGCCTGAATTATTTGAGGATGTTCAGAAGATCAGAAAGTGATTCCTTATATAATACTAGCATTAACACTGACATCAGCCTAGTAATATTCTAAAATCAGTTGTTATTTGGTGGCAAGGCAGTTGTAAAAGAGGGAGAAGGTTTTTCATGTTGTTGAGTTCATTTAGCAATTGTAGTTGTTTGGATTTTATCCCGTTCTTGCTGGCACACAGATACTAAAAACCAGCAGATACATGTAAACAAGCGGCCATTGATGTGTAATGTTACTTATATGTTTAGAATTTTCTAGATAACTTTCCCAGTGATGACATCATGTCATTTGTTGCAAGAATATTCCTGCTGTTCCAAATGATGACTGTATACCCACTGTTGGGCTATCTGGCACGAGTTCAGCTGTTAAGACAGGTTTTTGGAAATGCTTACCCAAGGTAAGAAGTCTGTTTCTTGACAATAGTTTGGCGCACTTTGCTTAACTGGCTTTCCGTTGTCAGAAATTTGGCTAGTCTTTTGGGGATTTTCTTTGTACATTAGGCAGATTTCATAAGCTAGTTTCACAGAGTTTGTAGAGTTGGAGTGAATAGGCACGCAAAATAAACCTGCCTGTGGATCAGGACTGCTACAGTTTGCCAGAGCAGGATAAGGGGGGGTTCTTTTGGTTTAGGTCTTCATTTTCTCAATAAGTAGGGGTTTTGTCAACACAGTCTCTTTGTGTTATGCAATTAGATGGCAAAAGAAAAGTTGTACATGAAAAAAATTGTTTAGTCCAGAAGCATTTCATCTAGCAATTCTTAAGCTGTGAAGGACATATACTCCAGATACTAACCTTTCAGCATGCCATCTGTGTTTTGATTGTGCATGATTGGTAATCATCCATCTGTTTATAAACAGAGCTAATAGCTAAGTGAGTTGTTAGTTGTGCTATCTGGGCTGCTGCTATGCTTATAAAAATAGCTTTTCACTTGCTAATTTCAGACATGAGCCACACCCTTGCATTTGTACAGTGTCTATACTCCAGGGAAGAGCTGATGCAGATTTCAGTTTTAGTTTGGTTTTTTAAATAAAACCTAGGACATTTATATTTGGAGTACTGGAGTACTGAATTTGTCACAGCTGAGCAGTTGCCATTTATCTCCAAGTTTCCTATTTTATTACTGTTGATGGAGGAAAGGGAAAAAAAAGTCTCTGGGAAGGAATGTGTATTTCCTCTGTGGCATCAGCAGTTCAGGTCTGCAGAGATGTTGTTCCAGGTTTCAGGTTTCTTCTGAGTCCTAAAATAGGTATGAGAAGTTCTAGAAATTGAATGCCTAAAATTAGGCAGTGAAATAAGTGCCTTCTTTTTTTGACGCTGAATTGTATGCAGTTCAACGCTGAGATTCTTAGGAACTGCTTCAAGTTACTGTTGGAAACAAGGCCATTTATTTAAGTGCTAAAGATGGATTTCACAGCCACTGGGAAATAGTCATGTCCTTTATATTATGTGGACGTGCCTTTTCCTATCTCCTCCCTCCAGTTACTCTCTGACCAGAACTGTTTTCATTTCCCTCATGGCCTCTCCTAGAACCTGCAGCTTTATGCCAGACTCTTCGTGGGTTAATTCCAGCTTGCTGTTTTAAGCCTTCGTGATATGACGAATTTGATGATGCAGATACTTGCTTGGTTCTTGTCTCCAGGATGTCCTGTGGGTAGCTCCACTCATTTTTAAATTTAATTTTTTTTAAGACTCCTTATAGTGAGGTATTTAAAGCTTCTGAGAAGTCAAAAATGGTTTCTAGGAAGCCACATAAATCACTCCAGCCTATAGTGGTAAGTTAGCATATTCTGGCTAATGGGCTGTCACTAGCTCTCTAGCATCCCAGGTGTCTCATATATGGCACAGATATCACTCAATTAACCTTTAGGCTCTGGCTTCTGTGCATTTACAAGGTCAGCCCTTGTTTTCTTCTATGCAGTGAAGACTTACAGGAGGCTGGTAGCAAGCACAGGACATGTGTCTGGGAGGATAATAAAGATTTACTAGCTGGTTGTGAAATGTGTCTTCATGACTGGTTCTCACCAGTCACCTAAGCTGACAAAGCTCCTTTAGTAGCACTTGATCACCTCTCTAGGAAAAACTTCAGTACTTTTCTTTTTTCCCAGACCTGCTTTTGTGGGGAAATGTTTTGCAAACACAGAGATGTTGCTCTTACTGACATAGGCTGATGTCTTACTGGAGAGCCTGTTGATTCACTCTGAAGAACCTACCTAGAGATATTAAGTTCTGTGGCTTTTTGTGTAGGAAAATGAGCACTCTACCAAGAGTTGAGTATACTTAGCTTATTTTCTCAAAATCCTCATTAATCAGGGCTAGCAGCTCTTGGGCAATAAGAAGATTGACCTGCAGAGATTCACGTTTTACCTCTTAGATGTCTGTATAAGGTGTATAGGTGTCTGTATATTGAGGAGAATATCCTGGGTCATGTGTCTGGAGAAAATTTTTGTGTGACTAGTGAACCCAAAGGATGAAACAGGAGCAAAAGAGCAGGATTTCTGTTGGCAACCTAGCCTTGTTTAACCCTGAGATTCTATGTGCTAAATCCCATGTCTTTTCATAGGTGCATATTTCCTGTATGAAGTTTCCTTTGCAGCTGAGAGAACGTTGTAAATTTGCCTTCTGGCTATAACTGTCCAAACAAAACCACCACCAACAAAGTCTAACAGAAACACCTTCTCCTTTGGTCCAAGTCTCCATTAGAAATTTTCCTATCTTCATTTTTAAGCTGTTGGTTGCTTCACATGGAAGCTCACTGTTTTTAAAAGCCAGGCTTCTTCATACCAGCAGTTATTTGCAGGTGTGGATACCTGCTACTGGTGTGGATGGAGTTAACAAATAGCCATTAAGTTATTAAGTGGAGTACTTAAAATTTTGGATGGGTGTAAGTTGAAGCAGATAGCTTGATCTTGCACATGTTTACAGGGCTGCCAGATAATTTTTATTTCCTAGGAGTGATTGTATTGCTCAGATCAATTTCATTCTCTGGGTTTTACTCCTTTTTCTTTACCTGTTTCTGGTTATAATAAAGCACCAAGATATTTGTTTGCTGTTTTGCAATTCATAGTTTTGATTTTTGGTCTAATCCAAGGCAAATTCTACCAAAAGCAACGTCATCGTTCATATCCTATTTTTTTCTGGTAAGCCATGGATTATAACTGGATTATTATAAAAAACTACATACTCATCTTTAAGGGAGCTTTTATTGTCTGAAGACTTGATTTTCATCTCTTTTGTCCCATGCTTTTTAGATACTCTGTAGTGCTATTTCTCTATGAACAATTTCTGTACGTACCTATAGTGTATCCTACTAATCCATAGTCTTGAGTGATGAAGCAGTTCAGCTTCTCCTAACTTAAAAGCTTAAACAGACAATATGTCACTTTCCTTCTCCCAGGTTTCACAATAGACATAAGCTGAACAGTGGGAGCTTGCTTGTCTGAAAGAGGAAATTAGTGTTTTGTCTTCCAGCAGTCAGGAAGAGAGTAAAAGCATCCTTGATTCTAAGAAGGAGAATCCTTCTAAGAATCCTTGCTCTTATGTACAAGTACCAGTCACCTGTGTCTCTGCCTATCTTAAAATCAAATAAATGTGTAGACATGCTAGACACAGGAGTCTTCTTACAGGCATCATCACATAGGATCATAGAGTGGTTTGGATTGGAAAGGATCTTAAAGATCATTTAGTCCCAGCCCCCCTGCCATGGGCAGGGATGCCTCTGACTAGACCAGGTTGCTCATAGCTCCACCCAATTTGGCCTTGAATACTTCCAGAGGTGGGGCACCCACAGCTTCTCTGGGCAAGCTCTTCCAGTGTCTCATCACCCTCACAGTAGAGTTTCTTCCATATATTAAACCTAAATCTCCCTCTTTCAGTATGTACCCATTACCCTGTCTCTCCAGTTCCTGTCAAAGAGTCCCTCTCCAGCTTCCCTGTAGGCCCCCTCAGATACTGGAAAGTGTCTATGAGGTCCCCACACAACCTTCTTGTCTCCAGGCTGAACAGCCCCAACTTTCTCAGCCTGTCCTCACAGTGGGGTGCTCCAGTCCTCTTATCAACCTCCTGGCCCTACTCTGGACTTGATCCAAAAACTCCATGTCCCTCTTGTGTTTGGGACCCCAGAGCTGGGGTGCAGTGCTCCAGGTGGGGTCTCAGCAGAGAAGAGGAGCAGAATCCCCTTCCTTGCCCTGCTGGCCACTCTGTTTTGGATGCAGCCCAGGATTCCCTTGGCTTTCTGGGCTGTGAGCACTCACTGCCGGCTCGTGGTGAGTTTTTCATCAGCCATCACACCCAAGTCCTTCCCCACAGGGCTGCTCTCAACCACCTCTCTGCCCAACCTGTGGGTGTGTCTGGGATCGCCATGACCCAGGTGTAGGACCTTGCACTTGGCCTTGTTGAGGTTTGCATGGTCTCACTTCTGAAGGGTCCGGAGTCCCTCTGAATGGTATCTCTTCCTTCCAGCATGTCCACTGCATCATACACAGCTTGATGCTGAGAGTGCACTCGAGCCACAAATCCTTCAGCCTTTCTCTACTTCCTGCAAAAGATTTAGAAACAAGAGAAGACATCCTAATTCCTTCTTTTATGCTAGTATACAGATAACAACAGAGAAAGTGATGGACTGGGACAAAACCCAAGGAACTGTTCATTCTCTCTGCTCTCCCTGGTGTTGTTAAGGAAGGCCAGAATTTTGTGTATTGGGTAATTGCTTTCTTTTCTAAAATGAAGTATGTTTGTAGTGGCGTCATTTAACAGCTGATTTAGGGCCAGAGGCATGTGCTTTATCTGCTGTTTCTTACTCAACTCTGGATCTTCTTATATGTCCAGAAAGCCAGTTTTTTTTATTATTGTTACTGGCTCTTAGCTACAGTGGCAGGGACTCCACTGATTAATTATATGGTGTGCATAAAGTGCTTTATACAGTCATCTGATAATTTTCTAAAACTTTTTAATGTCTTCCCTGTTCTGAGAGTTTAAATAAGCTGATGGACAAAAATCCTTTAGCTTTTCTTAAAGATTGTCCTCCCTTTACTCCATAGTAGCCCAGCAGACCTGCCAGTTCCGCCACAGATGTATGTCTTCTAATGCAGTGAAACACATTTCTTGTGTTTACATGCATGTTTTCTTGTCTGCTCTTCACATAGCTTCTGTCTAGCTTCTTAAAGGTTGTGATTCATAGTCTTTTGACCAATGTCACTTGAGTGAGATTTCCAGGAAGAAAATGCATTTTTAGATACAGTAGCCTCTCAAAAATTCTTACTTGAATGATCCTGATTTGCTTTTTTTCCTGGCTTTCCAGTTTCCCTTATTGTGTGTGTCCATCCTGTGACTCCATGCTGAGTCCAGAACTTCTGAGGGAACTTTAAACCTGAGGGGATTTAAAATCAGTTTCTGTCTTTAAATTTACCCTGTGCTAGGGTTTGGTTTCACTGGTTTTGACATGATTCTTACTTTGAGGATGCCAAAGTCAATTAGATATATATGGTCACTGCTGTTCAGTGACTTAAGTGTAACTACCACTTCCACTGGGGAGAACTTGATGGAACAAGGCCTTTAATGATCTTCTGGCATATAAGGTTGTTTCTCCACTCTGTCAATCTGAAAGGTTAACCTTGACGTGAGAGAAAAGCAAGACTTAGGGGAAAGCTTGCATTTTCTTTTAATCTTTTTTTTTCTCCTCTGTGTTACTATTTTTGTGGGGTTGCAGGATTTTTGCAGATGATTCCCTTCATAGAAAAGAGCTAGAATCTTCATCTGCCCAGCTGAGAGTATGGAGACTGAGGACGGAATATGAAAGACTTGCCTTGGGTGTGCCTCCTGTGTGAATTACAGCATCCTTCAGGCAACTTAACGTGTGCATCAGAGCAGTAGCCCTAACCAGGCTGCCCCAGCAGACACTCCAGCCCTGGCGTGGGCAACCCAACTCTGCTGCCATAGACCATGAGGAAGAAAGTTACAGCGCGTAGAAAATATCTGTGTGTGACCAGGGTGATTAGGCAAAAACAGGCGAAATCTTTTCTAATCTCTAATATCCTCTAAATACTTTTCTTCATATAGTTGTAATAAGCAGGGTGATATAGTTATGTCCCCTTCCTCCAAATGCTGTTTTTCTGACTGTCCTTTTGCAATGTGTGGTGACCATTAATTGTACTGTAAGCCAGTGTCAGGCTAAACCTGAGCAATTCAGAACTTGTTAAAATGTCACAGGCTATGAGAAATGCCTGTCCTGTCTAAAACACACCTACACGGAATTCTACAGTCTTAGGAAAAGTACTGTTTCAAATAATGTACCTCCTAGTAGCCCTAAGTATCAGATTTTACTTTATTCAGAAGAGTAGGGTTTTTTTCCTAAATGGTAAAGCCTTTCTCTCCATTAAGACCGTGGGTTTTTCCCCATCCTAGAGTTCATCTGAGTTGTGGATATCTGCCTAGGTAAAAGAAAGGGTTTGCAGGTTAAACGCCTGTTGTCCAATGACATGGGTACAATTCAGGCTGTTTCAAAAGATAGAAAAAGGAGCAAGGAAGTTCCAGGGGAGAAATGCAGTGTAATCTTTCACATTGAAACAGATGCAAAGCCTTTTCAGACCTTCTGATTTTGGTATTGTTCTTGAGGATTCTGCTTAATTTTAACAATTAAAACTGCAAAGTACTACTCTACAAGTACTGAATTACTTTGGAGGCTTCAGCATATGGGGACCATTGTTTTCAACTGAGCCAGAACACATTGTCTCCCCCCCCAACCCAATAATCTTTTCTCAGATCAATAAATGGAAAAACGTTTAATTTCACACCAAACGTATGGACATCCCTATTTGCTTTCAAAATTTAAAAGAATCTAGAATTATTTTTTTTTAAAACAACAGCTTTGAACAACAAAATCACATCTTCAAAGCATGACAGAACAAAATACTTCAGCAACTTTTCATGTTTTCTGCTAAAATACTCTGAACTGACACAAATTTGCAAAACATTTTTGAATTAGTAAGCCTGCGCTTAGAGTCCCTCTTGCTAAAAAAATAATCTCAGCAAAAAAAGAATGGAAGAAGTGCTGTCATTTTCTGTGTCCATAAACTTTCTACTTCAGTTGTGTGGTATTAAGATTTGCAATCTGCCACATATATGGGGAAAGAGGAAGTAGTTTTTAATGGCAGACACTTTTTTGTGAACAGTTTAGTTAACTAACTTTCCTTAGCAATATTAGAGAAGCTGTACGCATTTGATCCCTAAGAAGTCTGATGCTTGGGATTTTATTTTTTATTCATGGGGTCTTGCCAGGTTTATATCCAATTAAGTCTTTTTTAAACTTAAACAGCTGGTGTAGTCTCACTGCAATTGTCAGTCTCTAAGGTACCCCTCTTGTACCACTGTTAAAATGTTATATACAAAATTAAAGATGTTTTTTCTGTCTTTTTGAAATCAGTTTTTAAGAGTGAAGGTTAAAAACAGTCCATAACTTAAATTATTCGTTTGTGTTTTAATTACCTTCATTGCCCTGAACTTTAATGAGACTATTCTATGTCTCTAATCTTTCTTCCTAACTTGGAAACTGGCAGGCAGCCTTTCAGCCATAGCCACGGAAGCACTCACTTTTAAAAAGTTCTTAGTTAGTTACATCCTCCATAATACACATACTTTCTGCAGTGAAGAAAAAATTAGCCTTGGCTTACAGGTTTTGTATATTTTAGGAAATCATATCCTCCAGAAGAATAAACAAAACCTGTAAGTGTATGTATGTTTCCTCTATGAGAATTCTTTTTTCCCTTCATAGAAACAGCTGTGTGACCAAAATATCACAGGTTTTTATTATATTTCCTGACTTTACCTTATGCTAAAATATGCCAACATTTCATATTCTCGAAAGAAAAGTGATACTTTCCTGAGTCTCTGTGCATAACTGCACTGAATTTGTCTCATGCAGTAAAAGCTGTTTCTGCAGAACAGAAAATCTCTGTTATTCTCATCCTTAATACCAAAGGAAAGCAACAGGAAATTATTTGTAAAAACAAATTCAGCAAAAAATTCAGCAAAAATAGAGCACAATTCATATACGGCAAGACATCCAACATTCTAAATGTTTGTCCTCTATCAAAATGCAGTAGAGTTCAAATTTTAAGGTTTTATTTCCCCCTTAGTAGCCTTTGTAATGTTTTCCAGTTGATGCATCTTTGCCTTTCTTCTGGTTTACATTAGTTCACTTTGAGCAATTCAGATCATTCTGTGAACAAGCTAATCCTTTCTTGTGAGAATTAAGTTGTACAGTATTGTTTCTTTGGTATTTGAATATCCATCTGAAACACTTGAGTGCTGAGTACCACATACGATGTTTTTTGGAAGAACTGCCGAATTACACATTCTTATTCCTTAAGAATATTTTGAGTCAAAATACTAGATATTTAGAAATTGGCACTCTGAATATTCAGTAGGTGACATGTTTGCTGTGAAATTAATTTGGTTTAGTAGAGTGAGTCATGCATATGAAAACACCATCCATGTACCAGTTAAATGTTAGTGTAAATGAAGGATAGTGGTGGTATTTTGTAATAAACATAACAGATTTTAAAACTCTTTCCTCACTTTCCCCTAGCCTTTTCCATGTGCTCATCCTGAACCTAGCCATTGTAGGAGCTGGAGTAGCAATGGCAAGATTTTATCCAAATATCGGAGGTATCATAAGGTGAGTGTCGCTTGCAGTGAGCTTCCCTGTGGTGTTACTACATATGTTTGTGTCTTGATGTTGAAAAGGAGCAGTAATAATTGTACCTTTATATTCTTTTGTGAAGCTTACACCTTCTTAAGTTGTAAATAATGATTTAGATGTGTAAACAATCAGTTTGCAAAGTTCTGACGAGCAGCTATCTGTTATTGTGCTTCTGTGTCTGAGGTGAGTGAGTTTTACTGGAGCTGTATATGAGGACCTTGTAACTATACTCATAAAAGAATATGGTACCAGAAGAAAAGTTACTTCATTATTGTGTGCTTTCTCTCAAGTTTCTGTTTTGTGTTAAGACCATTTGAACGTGATTTGAAGGTCCTTTATAAAAATCCAAGAAAGCGAGTAAGTTTAAAGGGAAAAGTAGCATCAAGGTTGTGCCTCTAAATTATATCTTAGATTTACTATGTTGATGAAAACCTAGGATTTCTATAACTAGAAAATATTAGATGAAATAATAAGGAGTCTTATTTTCTACATTTGACGTCAATGTATTTATATGCATTGTCATTTATTCTTGGTTTGCATCTTTCCTTAAGTAACCAGGAGAGGGAGGTGTTTAAAAATACAGAAATCTGCAATTATAAAACCAGAATGACAGGCTTGGGTCTGACCAAAGTAGCAAAATAATTTACTTTTGCTTAGTGGCTGATCTTTGAGGTATTCTCCCATTTCCTCTTCTACCTCTCCTTGTAGTAAAATTTTTTTGTATTCGGCTAATAGAGATGATCTAGTTAATCGTCATCATAGACTCTTAGAATGACAGAATGGACCTTAAGGTTGGAAGGGACCTTAAAGATCATCTTGTTCCAACCCCCTGCCATGGGCAAGGAAAACCTTCCACTAGACCATGTTGCTCAGAGCCCCATCCTGCCTGGCCTTGAACATTTCCAGAGACTGGACATCCACAGCCTGGGCAACCTGTTCTAGTGTCTCAGCACCCTGACAGGAAAGAATTTCTTCCTAGTATCTAATTTGGTTAAGCATTGTGCAATACATATGTCTGTTTGCAAACTGGTGCTTATCTCTTCTAATGTGTCTATATTGTGCATAGTAGCCAAGCATGTTGAACAGTGGATTTCCAGCAGATACATTGTCTTTATACAGTCTGACTTGCATGGTTGCTGGTTTTGTGTTGCAGATGATTTCTCTGTATTATGATATTTCCTCTGAAAGGAATGTTCAAATATATGAAACAAAATACGCCATTACTTAATAACATTTGGCTGCTTTGCAGGTGAAAATAATGAGAACGTTTTTGTAAGCAAGGGGGAGGTTAGAGAAAGAACAGTTAAATGTTTCCCTTGCTGTGGTTGATCATGATACCAGAAGGGCATGTTGTTCCTTTTAGGTCTGGAGAATGATTTTCTAGAAACTCATTAAATAAATTAAAATAAGAGTTGCAGATTCAGGAACATTTCTATATTTAAATGCTTTAATATGTGTCCTCAGATGGCTGGGGTGCAATGAGATTTGCACTTCTGACAGTAAAGGATGTGTGACAGAGGATGCACTGTCCAGTCTCTTTCTGTTGCATGTTGACAGATTTCCCCAAAGAAAGTGGAAACATAAAGTCAAAGTAAGGGATTAGGTCCCCAACAGCATCACAGGGTGTGACTGAAAGGACACAGGCATGTCAGAGTGCAGGTACAGGCAGGCAGGGGACTGGACAACACAGAGGATGATAACTAAATGCTAGTGAAGGAGGTGAAGGTCAGCAAGGAACAGAAATCAATGTTTAGCTATTGCAGATAGTCAGTGTTCGTCTAGCCTGTTCATTGGCCTGGTGGGGGAAATGACAACAAGAAATAAGAATAAATGCAAAGCAGTCTTTCGGTTTTTTCTTTTCTTCTTCCCCTCTTCCCTCCCTTTCCTCAGATACTCCGGAGCAACATGTGGTCTGGCCTTTGTTTTCGTGTATCCATCACTCATCTACGTGATCTCCCTGCACCGTGCTGGGCAGCTGACGTGGCCAGCATTGATCATTCACATCTTTATAATCCTCCTTGGACTGGCTAATCTGATTGCACAATTCCTATTGTGAAAACTCCCCCTTCTCCCGTGGCTGTCACAAGTGGTACTGCGGTATTTGGCAACAGCCTTGAGCAACACTGTCGGGCATGAGAACAGTTCTCAATGTGAGGATCTTGAGAAAAGCTGCACCTTTGAAACAAATTCAAAACACATCATTCAGGTGCTTTACAGGAAATGTGTCTTGCTTCTCTGAAAACACAGTTTTGTGAGAAGTGAAATGGTTCAGATTTGAGTGATGCATTTCTCCTGGTTTTGTTGAAGGTACATCAAAAATTAATGAAGCTCAAATATTTTAATTTTTTAGAGCACATTTCTCCAAACACAAAGCTTCCAGCCTCAAGCTGTGGAAGTCTTTCCTCCAGAGGAGCTGTCCTTACCTTGATTAGCAGGGATGCTTTCTCAGTATTGTTCAGTGACTCTTTGAAATGCTCTTTTGTTGCAGTTATTTTCTTGATTTGTTTGGAAAATGAGAACTGTATTGTCTTTCCTCTTTTTTTTTAGGTTAATTTATAGTCATTTGGGTCAAAATGCACTCTTAATTTTGAATACACTATTAAATTGTTTTGGCAATATTTTTCCTCTAGGAAATTCCAACAAAGAGAAACAATAAACTCATGTTTCAGTGTTTTATTCAGAACCAATATGTACACAAGTTATTTGTGATCTTACAATACAAAAAAGTCAGGAGGGAAAAAAATTAGAACAAGACAATTAAAATTAGTATTCCAGGCTTGACCTCAGTTCAACTCTGTTACTGGGCTGTTGTGTGCTGTGAAGTTGTTTTGTCAGGAATTGCATGTGGTTTTATGGATGCATGGTGTGCACGGCGTTCATTCATCACAGGCCCGTTCCCTCCCTTGTAGGGTCTTCTGGTGGTCTCTCACTTTCATACTACATTACTCCAGACATTTGGATGTGAGCAGAGAGACAAAACCAGCAGTCTTCAGAATCATGGATGAAGTCAAAGAATTTAAGTTTTAAATAATTCCTAACAGAAGCTGGAATAATCTGGGAAGGTTTTGTTGTGGGGTTGGATTTTTTTTAACTTCTTGTTTACGAATTAAGAATCTGTACATGCGTAAACACACAGACACCTTCCTCCTTCACCTACCTTCTGTAAGTCTGTGTCTTAACCCAAAACATGCAGTAATTAAGTTGCCAGACACTAGTGGAATGTCATTTTTGTGGTTGGAGAGAGAGTAGAAACTCCTCTTCATACAGAATTTCAGTGCATTAAAATAATCAAAAAATGTAGAATAATTGAAAGAGAACTCTGAGCAATGCTAAATTCCAAAGTAAGTAAAAGAAGAAAAAAGTTGGAGTGGTGCAATGTTTGTGAAGTATGAGTTGGGAAAGATAATTACATTGCAGGGTAACAGTTCATATTCTCATCAGAAAGACAGTGAGAAACATAACCTAGGTTATTACCATGCATCTCTGGGAAATTATGTGAATTTTTTCAGTAATGGTATAAATCCATTTGCTTTACTTATGCTCCTCAAACTGGGTAAAGGACACTCACTTTCCTAAATATCCTTTGATTTGTAAGAAATACAAGATTATATGGGTTTGGAATACTATCTGCAGAATGCAATGATTATTTACTATTGTTCTTTTCTTGTGAAACTTTCTGTTCCTTTAAATCAGAATTGGAGAATACATCCATTGTCTGTTCTGTATTAGAGAGAACTATCTGCCCCATCCTGGTCATTTTCTCCTGTGTATACTCTTACAAGAGAAGTATTCGAAAACCAAAAGGAAAAGACAAAAGATACAGATTTCCTAGCATTGTTTGCTTACTCACATTAAGGTCTTGTGCTTATTTATTATAGATTTGGTGCTTAATTTAGGTACAAACCCTGATGAGTGCGGGTAATTAAATTAGATTATATCCTTCCATGTTCCATTTGTATATGATTCCATGATTTATATCCTTGCCATTGAAGCTGATAGTAAAAAGCCCATTGACTTTAGCAGAATTAAATTCTGTTGGGATCTAGTAGTCAACAGAAATTTCTAAGAAAGACAGAATTCTTGAAGTGTCCTAATTGCATCTTGTATCTGTCTCTTTTATCAGTTGTGCAATGTACAATGACTGAGTTAATATTTAGAAGGAAATTATTCAGAACCTTTTAAAAAGACTATTTTAGCTCTGTGTCACAGAGATAGATTCTTGCTGCACTGTTTATTTATACAAGCCTTTAAAAGCTTTGATTTGAATTACAGACTGGTAAGCATTAGAGTGATAGCAAATATTTCATTACAGTGTTGTCTCCCGAAGCACCCTTTCTTGTAATAAAGTATTTTTAAATGTTACTACATGCAGTTGAGATTTTCACAAGCATCAGAAGCAAGTTATGAGTGTGTAAGTAGATTGTCGTTTTCAGGGGTTCTCTTCTTTGTCAGCATCCTAAGTTAAATAATATCTTAAAATTTAATGGCATGTTAAATGCCCTAGAAGACTAGAGGCAGATTGCAGTGTCTTTTTTTGTGCAAGCACAAAATGTAGTTCTTTCCACACGCACACTTCATCTGCAGTGATGGCCAGCTAATTTCAGTTCCTTCGGTTCTGTGTTTCAGGATATCATCATGTGATTTAGCAATGCAAAAAAAGTAATATATTGATCCAGTGATGTATTATGGAATGTCATTTATTACCTTCTCACGGAAGAAAAATAATTTCTACTGGAAATACTCAATTCTGTCTTTACACTTGAACTTTGCTGAAGTAAACTGTGAGGTGAAACACTTTCAGCTCTGTGCATTGACTAAGAATCTGAGGTTTTCTTCCCAACGGTACCAGGCTCTTCGTTTGGCACCATGCCTAACTCACTGACAATCCAGCCCTCCATATTATGTGATAACTCAGTGATGCAAACTGAAATTTTTGTTGCATGAGGTTTGAGCAGCTGCAGTCAATCCTCTGTGCTGATACCATCAAGCAAAAATCCAGATCTCAAGATACATAAGGAGTTAACTCAGCATGACCTTCAGACATTGCCAAAGCATAAGTAGCCAGGGGAATTCCCAGGAAGCTCTAAGAGCAGTTGTGGACATGCCTGTGTGGTGAGTTTGTGGACACGTATGTAGGTTATTACACACTCTGAGCACTGATGCCAAGGGATTAGTTTTTCAGCAGGAGTGTTGTGATGAACAGAAGTAGTTGTATCTTCTAAACACAAAGACAGATGATACAGCTTAAAAGTCTGTCATCTCTTATGACACGAGAAAGAACTGCCTTCTCTATATGCTTGTACTGATCTCCCTGCCCCCTCTGTAATGACCTAGCATCATTTTGTAATGCTATTATGGCCCAGATTCTTCCTTTCAGCTTCTAGTGGTCTTTATAATTTCTCGTATGCTTACTGGCTCTCAGTTTTCATTTGCTCTTCCAGTCTCTCACAGCTGCATCTGTTCCTACAAATAATTTTCTCCTGTTCTGTCTGGATTGGCAATGTAATGCTATTACATTTAGTAATGTAATTTAGTAATTTAATAATGTATTAAATCATGTAGCTCAGCATGTGCAGCAAATACAAGCATTTGGGATTCAAACATTGCAGCATGTAAACAGAGGGTCTCGGGGAGGATGTTTTATGTAACATTGCCGATTTTCTTAAAGGTTCAGCCTTTTGAACTCCACATGCAAAAATATGTGAAGATAATGGCATTTGGTTGCAATACTGAACTCTTCTTTGTGTTGATAGCTTGCCTGCCTGACCTCCAGACTGCTCCCTCCACCACCAGGCTTCTGCGCAAGGGTTGTCTTCTGTTTACGTGCTCATGTAACCTTTTTTCCATGGGGAGTCAGCTTGAGTGTGAAGAGTTGCCAGGGCAGGTGGTTCTCCCTTATTGCTCTAACCTGGCGTCTCCCAACTTCAAGTGCTCGACGCCAGCCAAGTGTTGATGAATGTGCAAGGACATGCAGTCAGCCTTAAGGTTGATTAAACTCTTTTGTGGAGTTTATTAAACAAAGTTTATATCTATGAATGGATATTCATGGAAGTCCAGAAGGCTGAGAGGCAGCAGCAGTGTAACTGAGTTAGATCACAGCTGGAGCTGTGATGGGAAGGAGAGAGTTCCTGGAGTACTGAAACAGTCGAAGCTGGGATATACAGTCTGCACTGTTGGAAGTCCTAGAGACTCCTGTGTACGGGAGCCAGACTGATGCTGCAGTGGCCGGGTTCTGCAGTGAAATGGTAGTGAGGGAGGTGAGAGAGATGGTAGCCTCTGGAAAGTGTGGTTTTGCCTTCCAGGATGTTGTGCTTCAGAGGACAACAGCACTAAACATCTGTCACCTTTATAACAGATATGAAGGTACCTACCTGAGGAAAAATTAATAACAGGAAAAGGACTAGTGCTTGGCTATAACTGGTACTGGTACCAGCAAAACGGTGTCTCTCTTTCCTTCATCTGGAAGCAGAAATTTATTTCTGTGAGCAGTTCACTAAATCTGGGAGCTGTCTTCAGCAATGAAAATGCTATTTTAGCAGAGTTTTCAATAACTTCTTAATAGGAAGTAAAATACTAGTGGTAGATGAAGCACTGATGTGTTTCGTTTAGCTCATTGTACCGTGCTTAATGGGGGAGTACACTGTAAGCTTTTTCCTCTGAGTTGGTATTCTACGGGACTGGAACCATGAACAGTGTATTAAATTCCTTTGCACTTGAGAACACCATTAAACTTGTCTTGGAAAGGAGCAGGACTCAACTTGCCAGATCATCGCTACCTCTGCCTCCTGTAATTTCAGATGGTGGAACCAGTGCCACGTAACTGTTGCTCTGTGGTTTGTATTTCCAAACACCAGACTATCCAAGAGGGGCAGGAAGGGTCTCTTTCTTTTTTTTTCAAATTTACGTAATTATGGCTTTTCTTATATACCTCCTTTTTGTAATCCTGAAATGGATTAAACAGTCCAGATGAAAAATGCAGCTTTTTTTGGTCACATCTCAGTATGTTTGTACTGCAGCTTGGCTAAAGCTCATTGAATTATTTCCAATAGCCCAAAGACTGTTTAAAAACTGCTGTCCATGTGTTTCTTTTCATCATTGTTTGAATGGCCTTTTTTTCAATTCCATGAACCTTGTTAACTTCTGACATTTCATTAAACTGTTAGAGGAAGTTGAGATTAGTCAGGTCATTTCAAATCAACACAGCAAAGTCACTCAGCTGCAGTACGAGGGAAGGAGAAATGCCTATACATTTAAGCACCAGGCTAGATACCCAATGCCACACCGAAGAGAGACATTTTCCCCACTGCCCATCTGGCTTCTTCTCTTAAAGCAAAAGGAGGTTGATTTATGAAATTACCATAGGGCATTCGAATTACAAGCTGATCATGGGAAGAGAGGGAAGGCTGTTTGCTGTTTTTTTATTTATCTCTTCAGTGAATAACTATTTTTTTTTTTTTTGGTATAATAGAGCCCAAGTTAGCATAAGCAAACTCATGTACATCCCTTCACCTTCCGGCATAAGAGTTTGGGGGGTCTGATGGGTACAGAGTGGCAGAGACAGTGAAGATGATTTCCAGTAACACTTCGTGCTGGCTTTGTGTGTTTGGAATTTGGAAGAGCTCATGGTTGCTCTGCATTTCTTCTATAGAAGTGCAACACTCTTAACTAAGGCAAGGCTGAATCTCACCTACCCTGTGTGCCGTCCTTGGGCTTGAGGGGGAGGATTTGCATAACTAAAGTCCTCTGTTATGGAAATATAGCTGCTATTTAGGGTACAGCCAGATTCACAACAATGGGAAAAAGATCTTATCCTGCCTCTGTGAAACTTGCCGTGAGCAGATTACTCTTGACTGTGGTGTTCTTGAGACTAGATTTACTAAGCCTTTGAAATAATTTCAGTGTTCCTTTATGATGCCACCAGCTCCCTATTTTTACAGGGTTGGCAGGTTCAAGTGTCATCTTGTGTGTCCTCTCAATACACTGTATACCAAAGGAGTGCAAAGTTAGAGGTAGACTCCATAGCCAAAAGTCCAACTCATTGTGATTTCTTCTCTGGATAATTAGTTGTGGTATCAAAGATGTAACAAAATTTGTTCTTCTTAATGCAGTGACAGGAGGGTGTTGCATTTTTTAAAATGAACTGATCTAGCCTAAAACAATCTTGGTCTATGAAAACATGGAAAATATTAGTTGCAACTGCATGTACTGTTCCTACTTCTACTGCAACAGAAGAAACTGAGTTTCATTAAAGAACAGCAAAAAGGGACAGTTTTTGCTTCCTGAGTGCACTTGTTTATACTACTTTCTGCAGGCAGCCAGCTACCCCATCATAGCACTTGCGATAAATGATGGGCTAGAGCTTCTCCAGAAATAAACTTGTACCTAAAAGTGCACGGTTTTTCATTCCTTTCCTGTCTGTTTTCATAGATAACTCGTGCCCCAGTGAACGTCTTTCAGACAGGTTTATTCACCTGATTTGCACCTTGGTAACAAATTGCCGTTTAGTGGCATCAAAGGAGAATATACATGACCACAGGCTCCCACACCTTCCCTGGGAGCTTAGGAAACTTCGTTCCACATTTCCATTTTGTTCCACAATCCCCATCTGCACTGGAATGTCTACACTTACCTCTGAGGACAAACTGCAAGTAAACTTCAACCACTGAGTAAACTTGTGAAAAACTTGGCTTCTATGGTTTTATTGTGAGGGCACCACATCGTTTTCTTTAACACATGACTGAGTCTTTTACCTTCATCCCATGTGTTTATACAGGGAAAATCAGGCCATTGGACAGCAGAATTTTTAAACATTGCATATGCTTCCCTGTGCACCCTGACTAAAGCAAGTCTTTTAAAAATTAATTTGATAAAATTATGTTGTCTGTTGAGTCAGGGATAGAAACACATCAACCTCACTTTATCCAGTAAGTGAAGTGTCTGGAAAAAAATCACATGGTAAAATCCATACCAAAGACAACTACAAAAAGAGAAGCTTTAAAAGTCATCAGAACGCACATAAACACAATTTTCTGGCAAGGGCAACCTAGACCTCTGGCTTACTTGGGATGCTTGCCATCAATAGGAATCTTTCCCTTTGCTTTTAGTGGGCACTGATTCAGCCTTTGGAGAAGTTGCTTTTGAAAAGATTTTGGCAGTTAAGGGAAGATTCCATCAGAAACAGCAGGACTCCACTTTCCACGCAAGGAGCTGGGTATACTTCAGCAGCTGTTACTCAGATGCAGATGGACCTGCATCACCGTTTGCGTGCTATATTGTCAAGTGTGAAATAACAAATTTGCTTTTTTAAAAACTCACTGAAATGGTGAGCACAAAAGTAAGAATATAAGTGGGAAAGGCAATTTGCTTTTTTTTTTTTTGTAGGGGGGTAGGGGTGCTGTTTGGTTTGGTTTTTCATGTGGTGATAACTCATACAGGAATACATACACCTGTGAAATACCCTCAGCTGGCTGTGTCATTCCAGGGTGGATCTTGCTTTTTTT
>VXBT01007425.1:99290-114252 GCA_013400235.1 Oriolus oriolus
TTGGACTCCTTGGGCAAAAAATTGCTCACACTCTGGGATTTGTGTGTAGTTGCATTGTGGGCCCCTATGTACTTGTTCTTTGCATGTTAGTTATTTGTCAGTTGCATTTCTCTGTGGAGTGTTTTATAGCACTTGAACCACACGGAAAGTATGCACCAAGCTTAACTGCTAAATTTGGTGAATAATCTGTTGTGTGTAGATGCTGTCATGTATTTCTGGGGAAGAAAAAACCCACTAAGGGCACTCTGTCCTCTTCAAAAACACTTGTAAGGAATGATCATAGAGCTTTAAAAGTTCTTTCCTCTTCTAAGTGCTGTGTGAATTTCCATGCGATTCACTGCCGTCATTACTGACTAGAGCCACAAACCTCAAGCCAACAGACAGCTGGAGAGAAGCTGTGAATTTTTTGACCACGTTTATTTTAAAATGTTTAGCCAAAGTATATATGAAGTCATGGAAGACTCAGAACTCCATTTTCTGCCATTTCCTTCTCCGTCAGCCCCATCACTTGTTCATTGTATCACACTGCATTTTAGAGTAACTAGTCCAGTTTTGCTTAACCTCACTACCAGCTGTCCCCGTTATGGCAGTCCTGATGACAGTTCTTCAGCAGATGAATGGACAGTTGTGTGGCCCATCAGAGCTCTCAGAGGAGCCACTGACCTGTGCAACAAAGTAGGAGTCTCTTCTGGGAATCTAAAGACGTTCTGGTGCTGACCTGTTTTGGAGAGGGCACCACTGGGTATACCTGACACACAAATAACATGTGCCAACCTGCTGCTGCTTGAGCCTCTAAGGTACTCTTTGGTCTTGAAGTTTGCCATGCTGGCTGTGATCAGTTGCTTCCTGTGGTCACCTTGATATCCAGTCCTCAAAGAAGGTGAGTCTGTGGTGGCAGTCAGCTTGGCAGCCTGGCTCTCAGGAACAGTGAAACATCCTGGTTCTAGCTCTAGGGTGCTGAGCTCATGTTGTGTCCTGGCCTGAGCAAATGCAAGAGGTGCATTTCCCACTGCCAACAGAGTGGTGGGAGCATCGGTGGTGGACTGGTATAACACAGGAACAGCCATGGCTGGTCCAGGCTGTATCCAGGTTCCAGACACTCACTGAGGGGGATGCCCTCCAGCTGCCAAATACATAATCTCCGCTAAAATTGGTATGACTGTGTGGACTGCTTTGCTGTTCTTACTTTGGGGACTTTCAAAGGGGATAAGATGCCTTACTGAGCACACCAAAGCCGTAGAAGAAATAATAGAAAATTGACAGAAAGATAGCATTCTAGCAAAAGCTACCCCAGGACACGTGCAGTTCCTCCCAAAAACCTAGATGTGCAAAGACAGAGAAAAACATTATATCAGTGTTTCCATCTCCACAAGAGCATTAGTAAGATACTCCCAAACTTCATCAGCTCTAACTACGTACTCCTGGGGAGTGAGGTTAGAACTGTAAAGCTGTAAGTGAATGACCTCAGCACAGGAGAGCTGAATTTCTTAAAAAATGTGCAAGTGGGGCAGTCAAACATGCAAATACATCACACACTGTGCTTGTATAGCTGATGCAAAAGCCTACCCAGTCTCTTAATGGCTCCACATTAGACTATAAACCTTGAGACAAATGGAGTATGTTACTTAGAATGCTGTAGGCAATATGGTATGAAAAGTCATTCTCTTTAATAAATTATTTCTACAGCTTTAAAGGTTTGGGTCCTCAACAATATGTATTTTTATTTGCTAATATTAAATGAATCCCTCTTGGAGAAGATAGATTCTGTTGGCTGGAACTCCTTACAACTTTTAAGGCCAACATAGCACTAAATAAACTGAAACAATTTGAACTTTGTCGACTTTTTATGCTGTGAAACAGTTATTATAGAAAAGGCATTTAAGAGTGTCTTTTTTTGCCTTCAAGAATTTTGGAGTAGTCCTTTGTTTTCAGTTTCAAGATGACCAAATTGTTCCAGTAATTTCTGATCTCCCTGCCAGTTTATTATTAGTGCAACTGGCTACAAACCAGCTGACTGATGTCAGTCTCGTAATAAAGAATGACAAAGCTGGACAAAGGTCCCATGAGAAACCAAAGAAGGAGGATCAAACACAATTGCAGACCTGTGCGAAAGACTACAAGGTCTCTGGCAAAAGTTTTATTGCTTTTTATAACACTATTTATTCTACAGCTTTTATTTCTTTTCCTTTCCCAGGTATTTGCATGTGGCATTATTCTCTGTTTTGTTATTTGGCTGTTTGGGTTTTTTTAATGTCACATAATGGAGTACATGAATATTCTTATGTAATGTGAGTGCATAACTCTTTATTTAATATGACTCATGAATATGTCCCACAATGTGGAGCATCCTCAATTATTTGCTGTGTTGTCAGCTGTAATCTTAGGTTTATGTCTTGCAGTTGTTTAAATGAGTTGTGGTTGTGAAGAAAAGTCATCTTTTCCAAGGCTGGAGCAGCAATTTTTCTAGTTATTTTGTGCATCAGAGTATGGCTGCACACACCCAGAGATCTCCAGACATCAATAAACCTTATAGATCCTGTTTCTGCAGAAACAGAAACTAAGCACTAATATAAAATTCTCCCATGTCCTTCCTTCATCTTTCAGTATCTCTATTATCAAATTAGCCTGGCTGATTTTGCAACTAAATTTTTAAGAGTGGTGTTAGAGAAAAGTCGTTACAAAAAAAATGAACAATTGTAAGTTACCAGGATCATTCAAGACAGGACTAAACCAGATTATCATCTGGTTTTCTTGGACTTCTTAGCTCTAGGTTAAAAAAGACAACAGATTTAGGTTGCTCCTCAGTACTGTGTCTGATTTTTACTGCCCTGTCATTCAGGATAGGTTCTTGGAGGAAGAGTTGTATCTCCAAGAGCAAGATCTGTGGGAGCTGTCATTGCTAAAAAATGAATTCTGATCTAGCCAGCAAGAATGGTGTAGAAAAGGAAATACTGTAGGAAATGCTGTAGGGAGTTACCTTAGTCAGAGCTGCAAGGACATGGCATGTCACTCTTCTCATTATAGCCAAGAAAGCTGTTACGTTTTCCATATTTACGTCTGAAGTCCAGTCAGGAATCAAAATGTACTTATTGGAGCTGTCCCTGGGATCCAGTACAACATACCCTGCAAATCAGTACCTCTCCACAAAAGACATGTAGACTTCTGCATGAAAAAAAAAAGGATGGGGAGGGGGGAGAAGTGTTTTGAAGAAAATTTGGGTCTCAACAACTGCTTTTATCTCATTTTCCATTGACTGAACTGTATCTTTACTGTAATCTCTGCTACTCCTCTGGTGATAAAAAGTTCCCAGCCTTTAGGCAATATGAATATGTAAAGCATTCCACCAGATTCAAATACTATCTCCCCTCAATGCAGATCTACAAAGGTGTTTTTCCAGCATACAATAGGCAACACCTAACCTTTGAAAAATTCACTCTTTTTCAGGAGACATGTAATGTGCTCTGGGAGAAATTCAAACTTGGCTCCTTCAAGCCAGACTATCTTTTCAAATACAGTGCCTTTAGGATGGAATTTTTTATTTCCAGATTTCCACATGGTATGAAACAGTGGCATTTACAGAGGGCAAAAGTATTACTAGGAAGGCACGTAAAGCCTCATGATGTCATTTTTTCAAGGGGTCCACCAGTACATTAAAAGGGACGAGAAACAAAACAAGGCTTTTGCTATTCTTCCTCTATATTTTCTGATGGCATCTAAAGATTAGAGAAGACCCTGTTACTGCATTCAGGTTTCTTACTTTTTGCATTTTCATCATGGACCATGATCATTTAAGTCCAGGCTGAATGCTGTTAATTGTTCATTATCATTACCCTTTCCTCTAGTTCATTTACAAGCTGCCGAAAATGCCTGCAGAGGTCAAGATTTCCCAAAGGCTGAAAGGCCTCTCTTCAGCAGTAAGACCCAGAAACAAAAAAAGAGAACAGAGAGAAATCACCATGGAGGAGGAGTACTCCAGGGTTTGTGCAGCAGACAAGTTGTTTTGTTCCTTGGCATCACCGAATCCCTTCATATCAATATGGTTAAGGCCAGTACTTGTCATTCCCTGCACTTAAACCTTCCTTCTCACCTCTCCACATGGTTTCCTGTGCTTCTTAAGAGCTTGTCAAATACACAGTGCAAGGAGGGTCCATGGGAAAGGACATTTAGCATTAAGACATAATACCATTATGCATTAGGTACTGAAGCAAAGAGAAAACGTACAAAGTAATGCTCCCTTCCAACTTCCCATTCTGTTTCCCTAGCTTAGAGTCTGTCTCCCCAGAGCTGAATAGTAATCCAACTGTTGTAATCAGCTGGAAGCGCACAGAAATGTAGAAGGTAAGTGTCCATCTTTGTGCACGGTCACTTTGTCAGAGATTAAGTAGACTCTGCCATCTGTAAAAGGATCCTGAGGACTACAAGGAACTGGAACATTTGTGTCACATCGGTTTGCAATGACAGAAGCACTGGCTGTGCAGGGGTCGCCTAACTCTGAATTGGGGCAGTGGTTCTGCACTGACTCAGGGAAGTGTGCCAGCAGCATCACTGAACGTACATTACATGTAATACAGCGGGAAATTTGGACAGCAGCTTGTTATAACACTGTTTTGGAAATGCATGAGTCACTGTGTTTCTGGAATCTGAACATTTCTCAGCATGTTTTTGTGCTAGATATCCTGTCATGTCATTTGAGAAAGCCTGAAGGACCAAAGCTGAGTTTATCCAGGATCTTCATATTGGAATACTCTAATCCACTTCCGTCACCTTTCTCCCTGTTTCCAAAAAAATGTAATGCAATCCAGCATTTTCTTCCCCTGTGAAGTATCATTTAAAACACTTTTGTAATTTGCACTAATTTCCTTCCAAATTAGAGCTACCCACTGAGCCTTTTACCTCTGCTCTTGCACTGACTACTCTGATGCTTTCAGATGAAGCTCCCCCACCTCTCACTCCACACCACTGTGTGTACAGTACTCCTTCACTGTTCTATTTCAAAATGTTTCTTGCAAGACTAGACATCAGCACTGATAAAATCCCATATGAGCTCTGCATGCACTAAGCATGGTGGGAGATGCCTCTGCATTTCCTTTACTTCCTTTCTCTTCTCCCCATGACAGTTGTTTATGTCTCCAGAGCTGCACATCTGTCTCTGGAGCCTTAGGATCCAGGCAGGACTCTGAACTGCACTGATGGCAGAAGGTTCCTCTCTCTAGCCAATGCCATCCATAATCTTGGCAACACCTTGAGGTTTTTTCTTACATTAAAATCTAGCGCCGAACTAAATTAGCCTTCTCTTATAAACCTATTAAAATATGTTTATTTAATCTGATAAATAAAGGTATGCACATATGCACACAGTCTTTCTCTCTTTCTCCACCTGCTCTCCTTACCTTCCCCACCTCCCCCCTCCCCCTCCATTTAAATACAGTATATTCCAAATTATAAAAGGGCAAGAAAAATCAACATGGTTGTCCTCAAAGTAGACTGCAGACAAACGGGAAGGTTCCCATCTTGCAAACAATCACGTGTTGTATTGGACTGAGCATTTGAGCAAACAAGTCTCAGCAAAGATGAGTAACACTTAGGAAGGCTCTCAGATGAAGATTGACAGCTCTGTGGTGGTGTCAGTGCTGAGTCTTATTCACTGAGTCTTCAATGCCTAACAGGCCTTTTGGATATCAGCACTTTGGTGTATTCACAACGTCTGGGACCCAGCCCTGCAGTGTCTGCAGTCATCTCTGGGGTCATGGGAGTGCTCAGAGCCTACCTCATGGGTGAGAACAAGGGGGATGCAAAAAACTGGGTTTCTCCAGTCTTTGTCACTTGCTGATGTGGTTGAGCAGGAATAGCCAGAGCTGTCCCTTGCCTAACTGTCCCTGGAATTACAGCCAGGAAGCAGATCGGTTATATCCTGCCCACGTCCAGCAGTAAAAGCACTCAGATGGGAGATGGGAGATGAGAGATGGGAGATTTGGGAAGCTGAATTCCCCTTTCTTTTCCATAACACATGTGGAGCAGACTTACAGAAAAAGCTACAACCTCTCGGAGATCTTCCTCATCACCAGCCTTACAAAACCAATTCTGTCAGGTGTCTTTAAATGTGACAAAGTCAAAGACAGTCTTTATCGTATGGAGTTGACACCACATTTCTAAACAGGACTGGTTTTTTTTGTTTTTACCTTTTTAATTTTATAAAACTAGTTAATACTTTTTAAACAAAGACAGTACAAATGACTTGATAGAAAACAAGCCATACCATGAACATACTTGGCAGATGTAATCTTAAAATTGCATTGCATGTCACTTTTTAACTGTATAACATATTTTATAGACCTGCCTTTATAAGCTCTAACTAGGCACCCTCCTACTTCTTCTTACAGCTTTCCTCTTACATTTTATTAAGCAGAAAAACACAATGTAAAACACCACACAGAATTTGTATTGATTAAAGGTTAAAAAACTTTTTTAAGAGTACAGGTAACTGAGCAATAAAAATCATGCTCAGTCCTGGGTGCTTCTGCCAGCCTGCTCTGGCTGGTGCAATGTAAGTTAATTTATCACAAGGTTCATGGACTCTTAAGCAAAACAAAGTTCAGGTTCACAGTGAATGATGGCAGCACATACCCTCTTCCAGCTGCTGAGTCTGGGATGGGATACTCCCCATTTGCCTATTTTTATCAAATGCACGGTCTTTTTATGTGTCTTAATTGCTTTAGTCGTACAAAGTATGTACAGTGTGTGGGTAGCCTAAAAATAGATTATAATTTGTGAATTTAATAATTTTAATAATAATAATAACAACAATAATGGCATTAGAGAAATGAACAAGCTAAATCTGTGCCCTGAATCTATACCCATGACAGTAGTATCTGTGACATTTATCTTCACAGTACCTACCTGTAGTACAGGAGCACTGTTTTTCCCACCTGAAAGAAGGGAAGGACAGACGGTGTACATTAGCTAATGGCTTGCATTCCCATTCAAGCCCAAAATCCCTGAAAGCCCACACTACCTTTTTGTTGACTCACACTCTGATGCAATTCTGCAATCCCGTGTGAGCACCAGGAAAGGGAACTCAACAACACCGCAATGCCTTTTGTGCCTGAAGATGAGCCGCTCCTTCCCAGACATCACCACCACTTAACCCGGTGGCATTGCACATTCCAAGTCCTCCCTCCTTTGACATGGCTAAAAAATTATGGACCTAGCTGGGGGAATGTAAGCAATTCAAGGGCTCTGTAGAAATCTAGCAACTGCCCTGACTGTAAAAACTACACTGTTCCTCCTCACTTCTTACTAATACAATAAACAATGATCAGCATTGTATTGTCCACTTGTCTTGTACTGGGAGGGTGATAATTTGGGGGCATCATCACAAAAGCTTTCATCTCTTTTTCACAGCATCTGTATGTATGAAATTGTTCTGTGTGTCTGTGTTCCCTTCTGAAAGCTTTCGAAGGCTGGAAAGTTAAAATAACATAGATGGGTTTTAGTGCAGTGCACCACATATTGTTTCTATCATGTGAGAATTGCTTAACCATGGTACACTTCAGCAGCACAATTTATTACAAACCTTGGAAATCATTTCAGGAGCCCAAGGACCTCATGGACCTTAGACCAAATTTCAGCAAACTGCTCGGATGTGTGGTCACTAGGCAGATGTCTGGAAACGTGTTCTTGCACATTTATCTGCTAATGTAAATGTCCCAATACAGGCATTAACACTCAGAAACCTAATGTGGATTTTAAACAATTCCTGGAAGAGTTGGGTCCCATAAAAGTTATTCTGACAGATATAATCCTTCTCCTCACCTTTGCCAAGTGCTTGCTCAGACTACAGGAGCCAGAGCGCATCGAGTGAGACTCCTGCCTGCTTCCACTGCTTCTGATGCTCCAGACACTACAACATCCCTGCCCAGGGCTGACTTCACTCTTATTTTGTTGTTATTCTAGTTGGGAAAGAAGCAGCAATGTAGAAGGGAGAGATAAAACAGGAGATAAGAGGATATTTTTATGCTTTCATCTGCTCAGATGACTCGTTTGAGAGAGGTTTATTTCTCTTCTCTTTTGGGATTAATGCCTCAAGGAGAACAGCCACAAAATTAAGGCTCTTTTTGCTGCTGTGGGAAATAATTCTTTCTCTCACCCTGTTCTGTGAGGTCTTTCAGGCGGTAGCTGTGAGTGTGTGGAGCACATAGCACAATTGGCTCCAATCTTACTGGGGCCTCACAGTATTAGTGTAATAAAAGTAAATACCAAGTGGTCAGGGCTTAATTATAATCTGGACATTCTGTGCTCTGGCAGTAGATTAGAGGAGACGTTGACTTGTGCTTTAAGGCACTGAATCTGCTGTTGGCATGAGGGTGAATCCATCTCAAGAGACAAGACAGCAAAGTGAAATCCCATGTTTCCTACACAGGGTGTAGAGTGCAAACTAAGAGGAAGTGTAAGGTTTCAGTAACTGAACACTCTGTATGTTGGAGTAGCTCCAGCTGTGGCTTTTTGTGTTCAACTCTGACGACTATTTCAAGGAATCAAATATTATTTAATAGAAGATGGATAAGCAAAAGCTTCCATTAGATAATGATTGTATTAGGACCCGAATTCTCACATAATGCTTTGAGGAAGAATTCTAAATAATTAATATTGCAATCATATGTTGATCTCTTGTCCTCCACTCTTAATTGTGTTTTGAGCAGGACCTGGCCCTGATCATGCTCCATGAAAAATAATTCAGATGTACAAGAAATAAACATGCTCTATGATCAGTGCTGAAGCAGGTTTCCTTTTCACTTGATTCTTCCAGTTTTAGGGTTCCGGTGACAATTTGTCTATAGTAATTTCACTTTCAAAGCCCCCTCAAAATTTATTTTTCAGTTGTCATCACTCACATGCTAGGCTATAGTAACTACAGTATATCAGTAAGGGAAATATGTCTAAGCTTTAATTTTATCCAATATAATTATAATTTCTTAAGAAAACAACCAAATGCTATAAACTTTTGAGTAAATTTCTTCAGATCTAGACACTAGGAAAGAAAATCACATGTGGAGATGAAACAAAAGCAGGGTTGATAACTGTTACAGCATAGCACTGTGACTAAGAGTGTTGCAAAAGGTCTGCTACAGACAAATTTCCATAGTCATTCTGGTTATTTTGGCTTGGCCTTAGCTTCAGTGTGGGTTGTGGATGAATATGACTTAGGAGTATTGCAGTGGCTCAGTCCACTGTGCTAGGAAGTGTATATGGTAAGGGACCACCGCTGATTTGAAAACTTTCCAATATAAATGAAGATGTGTGGCACTAAAGGACAGCAGTCAGGTGGTTCATCCTCCTAGCAGCAGCACAAGCATTAGGCTGGGAAAAATACCTAGATCTATCTCTTTTTGGGTCTTTCTGCTTCTGTCTGCTCCCATGCTGTACTTCTAGCAGTACTTCTACAGGTAATCCAGGCCATCCTCAAGTGCTACAGGACCGGGAGCTGCTGCCTGGCAGTGGTTTCCATGCAGACTGCTGCGTGGTTAAAGCACAGTGTCAGGTCAGGGGTGGGACTGCTGCTGCCAAGCAGGGAGAAGCAGCAGGAACAGACACCTTACCTGCTGCAATCTGAATGCACAGCTTTGATCAGCCCGTGAAGTACACCTGGACAAAGTTGCAAGGACACATATTTTCCTTCAAGCTTATCTCCTTCCATCTGCTGAAATGGATATACGGGTATCCAAACATGCACAGAACCAAGCACAGGAGGCTGAGTTACTACTTTAGGTGTGTGATGGGTCAAAATTGGGTGCCTTTAAAACATCATGGGTAAATTCTTCACTGTGCAACTGGTTACCCTGTTAAAGATCATCTCTTGAGATGTATGGCTGCTGCCAGATTTACCTCTGTTTTGCTGTTTTGACAGGAAAGCATCATCAAGAAGGGACGAAAAGGGAAATCAGAAGCCAGAGGACACAAATTCTGCGGCCTCTAAATCACTCCAACGTGCAATAATCGTAAGACCTTTTAATAAAAGTTTCACTCAGACATGAACATTTTGTGAGTGCCCTTGAGACATTCTTTCTTTCAGTCTCTTACTGCTTCCAAGCAATATTTGTAATTGAAACAAATAATGAGATCCCATAAAGAGCAAACAGGGAGAGTTTCTCAGCCTAAGGCCAACTGGTAGAGCATAGCTGATGGCCACACAACTGCTTTTTCTTTCTATCAAAATAGCATGGCTGCATGCAAAATTGCCATGGGGAATGCCCCCCAGCCTAGTCCTAACTATCCTTGAGATAGTTAGTTCTGAACAACACCATTTGTGAGCCAGCATGTAAACAGTACCATTTGCCAGAACCTGTTCCGTGTGTGCTGGCCCCACTTAATTAACTTGTGTAGACATAGCCTGAAGTGTTTTTTCTAGAATATGCTGTATGATCCTCTGAGGCTATATGATACATGCATTAAATATAAACAAAACTATACACATATATACTATATGCATTTTCGTTCATTACATGGGCATGAATACTAAATTTGTTGTTATGCTGTCTGGTGAGGTCTGCTTGATTCTTTATTTCTGTGGCTAATCTTAATAAATAACCTGTCTTTTCTACTAAAACAGATCTCTTATGGGAATGCTCTACAGCTTTGACCTAAAATTGGGGGAGCAGTACCCTTCACATAACTGAACCTGCCTGTAGGTGACAATCTCAAGTCAGCCTGACAGCCTGACCTCCTGGGGAATAGTTCAAGAGAGACATGGGGATGAAGTACCCAAACAAGTGTCATCTGTATTTAAAGGAAAAAGAATTAAAAGAGAGAAGACAGGAAACTCCACATGCTTTGTTTGTTAGAAATATAAGTGTTCTTTATTGCTCGCGGCTCCCTTATTAAAAACAAAACAAACATGAGATGTAGGAGCAAAAGAAAGAAAACAAATAAATGGCCAGACCAAACAAAAGAAGAGATATGAGGCTAAGATATTTTGGTAGAATCTAAATTCTGTTTCCTGAAACATTCTGTGCAAGGGGTTTCAGCTGACTTAAGAGGTTCAGGTCTCTACTATCCTATGGCAGAATATGCAATTTTGTTAGAGGCAAATCCTGTGTCCTGAAAGATAAATTCAGGGAGGCTGTCTTGCAGACTTTTTTCCTTGTCCTCTTTACTCCATGAGTGGAGTTTTGGCAGATAAATTCAAAATAGCCACACAAAAGTGTTGCAGAGTCTGAAACTGACGGAACATTACAAACACGTCTGAACTTTTTAATCTCTGCTATTACTAATGTATTTTGCAGTGTTACACTGTGCATACAGACTGGCTTTGAACATATGAAGACCTGACTCAGATCAAGTCCATCCAGCCAAAAACTGTGCAGCAGTGCCCAGGAGCAGATGTTGAGGGGGAGTTTAAGAAACAGGCACTGTGAAATGACTGTTTCCTGGCAGTTCTTTCTAAACATGGGAAATCAGAAGTAGGGATGTTTCTGAAACTACCAGGATCCACTGTTTAACAGTGGACCTATCCTCTATGAATTCACCTAGAACCTTTTTGCTCCTTTGCCATCTTGTAGAAGTTCTCTCTAGTTCTTAGCTGATACAAAGTACTGAATGCTTGTTACACATTTAATGTTCTCCACGTATTTAATGATTTTCTAGATCTGTACTTTATAAAGACTTTTCCTATCCTGTCATTCCTTTTAAGTGTTGAAATATCATGTTCTGTTTCTGCTACTTTGAAGCTGTTGTATACAAGTTCTAAAAGTGCTTTCTTTTCTGCTTTACTTTGTGCTTTCTCTGCTTCTACTTACCCATTTTGATGTGGGATTGCTGGCATTCAGGAATGTGTCATAGTGAGACTTTTCAGATTGCTCTCTTTCCTAATAGCATTCCCAGAGCTATGGTTGGAGTGGTGCTCTCTCTCTGAGCACCCAGAGGATGGCTTCCCAGAACTATCCACAGTGACCCTCTCATCCCTTTCCTGAGTGGTAACAGCTCATTCAGAGCTATTGACTCCCACCCCAGAACAAGCTACAGAGAAACAAGCCTGGGAAAGTCCCGTCATTTACTAAAGCTGCTGATCTGTATGAATGTTAATTGCACTTAAGAGTCCTGTTGGGTCAGTACTAATTAATTATCACACAAGTACCACTAGAGACTGATGATAAACTTCCTGAGAGTTTAATCCTTGTACACACAAAACTTCTAAGAAGAATGGTCGAAACACTGAAGGTCACAATTTGTAGAAGAAACAGAAGACAACAGACACTAACAGGGCTTTAACTTGGTCTTGCTGTTTGCTGCTGCTTACTCCTCTCCCTTAAACAAACAAAAAGATACCATTATAAAAACAAACAAACAAACCAACTAAATAACCATACTAAACAAGAGAATGGGTGAGAGGGGAAGATATTTTGGAGAGTGTCAGTTCTAGAGAGTAATATTAAGACTAACTTAACATGTAAATCTCATTAAGGGATATGAGACAGTATAATCTATGAGCTTTGTCTGCTGCCTTCATTTTTACTTGTGTCCAAAAATGTTCTTTAGCATAGATCCTGTTAAGCATATGAGTAGCTCTGACTTGATCTCACTGGGTCACTGTGGTGGCTAAGAGTAGTGGCAGTAGTTAACACTTTGCTGTGAGGGACAGCTACCAAGTAAGGCCTGTGCAGTAAAAATGCCTTGAAGATACTACAAAGCTCTCACAGTATCAGGAGAAAATGAAACTTAGAGGCTCTGATATTTGTGTTGTATAGTTAAAAACCCCGAACCTCTAACTAATGCTGAACATGATTTCTGTTTGTGTTTATAATCAACCAGCGTCCATTCCCTCTGGAACATACTGCTCCAGATGCTCTCTGATCAAGCACCATCAGGATTACCCTTTCTGCCACCCTGGGCTTTTTTGCTACTGCAGATATTCTTTTATTTGTTAAAGGTACTTAAGTATGCAGGCTTCGGGTTTTTTACACTCTCTTCAGTTTACACCAAAACATCCTTTTTGTATGAAATAACCACATATCTGAAGATGCCAGTACTTACACTAACACAGCCCACGTGTAAATGTAGGGTTTTGCTAATCTGAGTAGTACTTCAGGCTGGAAGTGCTTGGGTTGGCATGCTTCCATGGTTAATACCTGCCTGCATAAGAAGGCCCAGGAAAGCCTTCTGAGAGCCTAGAACTGTGCACTGCTGCCCAATCCCCCAAACTGTTCTCAGCTGGGGTTTTCCAAGACACAGCAAGCCAAGTGGTGGGAATAGGGTTGCAACAGCAAGGCTCATATCCCTTGTGCAATGGAAAATTTGGAGAGGAACCAGTGACTGCTTTCTTTCCTGAATTCTGGCAGAAGATTGCAGAGATGCCTCTTCCCTCAGGCAAGCTACATCTCAAGGGTGAAACAGAGATGTAGAAACTGCAGGACAATAAAGCATGATTAATTTCTGTCAGTGAATACTGTGTTGTGACCCAGTTTCCAGGTGTTCTAAGTATAATCACTATCTTGCTTACATTCTTCCAGGAAGAGATCCATTTAAATTAGTGCAATCTCTCAGGTCTCTAATTTACTGCACAGGGGTGTGTATCAGGGGGGCTGTTTGCACTTAGCCTGAACAAGATTAGACTGATGCTTTTGGATTGAAGAAAGCAATTATGGCAATTTTGTGCAAAATGTTTGCATTGCTCTGTTTTTTCTAACCATCTTGCAATTTTGGGGATGTTATCTACTCCTGATTTAAGACCTTGTGAACAATTCCCTGCTTTGTGAGGAGAAGAGCAGATTGCACACTTCTTTCAGCAGCAGTTCTCACAAAGATAAGCCCAGTTCTCCTCATTGCCAGGTTGTGCTCCAATTTGTTCCATTACTTCATGCATTTTAAGACAACAGGAATTTCTGCCTTCATGAAACCATCCCAGAACACTTGCACAGGAAAATGTGCTCTGTAATTTACACTGCACTTACAGAAATCAAGGGTAGAACTGTCCACCTTGACATGTAGCTGGGAAGATGCTTAGGCATTGAGATAAAATCGGGATCTCCTGTGTAGGCTGCTTCTTTATATATTCTGTATGGAACTACTTTGTGTGCCTTTTTAGGCAGCACCGTTGAAGATACAGCACATTTAGTGAGGCACTTCAACATCAAGAACTTGTCTCTCTTGTTAATCCCTCAAATCTGTTATTCAGCCATTAGGATATTGTACAGAGCGAAGCTGTTTACAGAATTAGGGAGTGGAATACATGAAAAATGGCCGAAAAGTTTATGCCTGGTTCTCTGATTGTGGAAAGTGCCACTCATCCCATCTGCAATTGCCTTGAACAAAACACAGATGCGCTCTGTAGCAGGAGCTACACGTATGTGTCCAACACTAGTGAATAAAGTTGTCTAGTTTGTTGTTAATGGTGCTAAAATAAAACAGTGGTTATGCAGAAAACATTTTCTTCATGATGGTAAGTGTCTTCTTTCCAAATAAAAGCTTTTAACAAAGAAAAAATTGCTTTGGGTTGGGCTGAAACTCTGCTTCCAGCTGTTTTGTAATTTTTTTGCAATTTTCCAGCACTCTTCCAGCCCCTCTACTCAGCCCTAGTGAGGCCACATCTGGAGTAGGGTGTCCAGTTCTAGGCTGCTCAGCGCAACAGAGACATGGAGCTCCTGGAACAGGTCCAGCAGAGGGCAACAAAGGTGATTAGGGAACTGGAGCATTACTCTTACGAGGAAAGACTGAGAGAGCTGTTCAGCCTTGAGAAGAAAGAGACAGGCGAGAGGGGAACTCGTCAATGTCTATAAATATCTAAAAGGGGTGGGTGCCAACAGGAAGGAGCCAGGTTGTCCTTGGTGCTTGGGCAGGGAGGTTGGACCAGATGACCCACTGTGGTCCCTTCCAACCTGGAGGATTCTGTGATTCCAGAGGTGGAAACAGCTTTTTCCTTGTGTAATAATAATAGTAATAATAATAATAATAAATCTCCCCGTGTTCTCCG
>VXBT01007425.1:117348-148000 GCA_013400235.1 Oriolus oriolus
GGCGTGTGTGATTTAGATGGGTTTATTGAAAGGTGTGACATGCTTAAGATGGAGTTGAGGTAAGAGAATAAGAAAGACATCAAAGAAGAGCAGGTGGGGAGAGGGGGGAGAAAAGTAGGAGGTAAAAACATCCCAATTAAATTATTAGACTGGTTTGGTTGCCTGAAACTTGAGTCTAAGTTTCTTTCAGTTGTCCTTAAGAAAGATCTCTCCTTCATCTGCCTTTTTACCCACTAGAGGAGAGAGAATTCAGGGAAAGCAGTCTTGGGTGCCTGAGAAAATAACTCCTTCCCTCTTATCAGGACGATAATTCTCTCCTAAAAAATAACACTGGTGTTTCAGCCTTGAACTAGCTTTATATTCTGTAATCTAAAAAAAGTAGAAGCTGCATGTTTCTGCAGTATCCATCCTCAAATAGTACAAGGAGGCTGTATCTGCATTCTGTGTGTGCTGATCTGCAGTGCTGGGTGTGTGTGTGCTGCGTGTCCGCATGCAGCTCTGCAGTGCTGCAGGCAGCACCTCCCTCACTCCCTGTGCTCCATGGACAGTGCTCAGCTGCTTCTGGCACTGGAAAGCATGAGTGGCCTGGACTGCAGGATTTCTTTCTCCCTCATACTTCTGTTACTTGGATTTTCTTCTGTTACTCCTGGGTTTTCTGATAGAGAGACATTTTATATAGCATGGCAGAGATTTGCATTTTAGACAGTAGTATTTTTCACAGATAGATACTGAGGCTTGGTTCTTGTGGTTTATTATACTTGCAAACTGTCATGCAAAAAAAAATAACAGTTTATTAGAATAGCTTAATTAGTTAGCTTGCAACTGATGTCTTCATTAGGCACTCTATATATATATATGTATACAGTATACACACACACACTCTCTGCCACTCTTAGAGGTCTATTGTTTGATTGCAAATCAGGCTCTTTTTTCATTACAGCAGGTAAACAGCACTTAAAGAACAAAGTTGGGAAACACATGGCAGTATTCCTGTAATCAGTGGAAGAACTGCTAAATACATTTATCTTTAGATCGGACTCTCACAAGGACGAAATCAGATTAAAGTAAGCTCTGCAGAGATGACTGGAGCCGTAAGGAAAACACTTTCTGTCACAACTCTGGGATGACTTTCATCTGGTCTGTACTTGTTGAAATTCATACCTAACCTGAGTGCAGGGGTGCAATACAGCAGTCCCTTCTTCTTCAGTCCCTTGCCTGACTCTGCAATTACTGTCAAGCTGTTATAAGTAACTGGGGAGTGTACTTGACAATATGTGATTGCTGGTGTAATGCAAGAATATGTCCAACCCAAGACTAGAAAAACTGAAGCCTTCTAAAAATTCAACCCTTCCTGTTCTGATTCACTTTTCTGCAATATGTTGGAAATAGTAAAGAATTACGTAGTTAAATTTAAAACTACTGTGGCATATAGTCATATTTGTGTAGGGATTTCATCTTTTTTCTTCCTTACCGTGTCCTACCCTGTGACTGTGGGGAAGGTGAGACTATGGCAGTTTTATTTATACATTATGATGATGTTTGTTTGTTTTTTTTTAATCATGAAACTTCTTCTAGTCCTTCCAAAGAGACGGACGTGTGAACTGAACCCAGAAATAGTAAACACTCACATCACTTTCAGCTTACTCTTTAAAGACTGCTGGAATGTTTTGTGATATAGGAGAACATGCTAAACAGCACATGCATGTGTATAGGACACGGTGAGTTTGCTTTTGCAGCATGTGACTTGTGGGGGTTAAATGCCTGGACCACCCTGAACACCCTGCACAGTGTTTTTGCTTTCAGTGCCATTCTTCTCTCTTTGGAGTGTTTACTCTTGCTGTCAGTGAAGGCTGAAGTCTCAGTGACAATTAAAGTATTGCTGTTCAGTCAGGGAAGGCTCCTTCTGTGTGGTTTAGCACTTCCTGATTGCCCTAGTTCAAACAAAACCTCCTCCACTATTATTTGTGACTCACTGACATATGTGTCACCATTCTTATTTTCCATATCATGTGGGTGCTAAATACTTTTTCTACTGCATGAATACATTGTAAAGCTGTAACAAGTACATGTGAAAGAGCAGTTTGTCTTCAGTGACACTATGCACCAGGTACCATGACATGGTACTCATTAAACTGACACTCTCAGTTAATTGGAAACATAGTTGTTACCTGAAACTGGGAAAATCTTTCCTCTCCTGCTGTGCTTTCTTCTTTGCAACAGTCACTTTTTGTTTTCCCAACATAAAGAAAGATGTTCTACCAGAGACTCTGTCCCTCTTGATCAGAAGCCTGCAGAAAAACTTTAGGTGAGAGTTCAATTAATTACTGAATACTATTCAAAGTCAGCAGTCTGGTTCTTGTTCTGCCAGCTTTTGCTGTTAAAAGTGTGGCTGGTACTAACTTCTGACTCAAAACCAGAAGTTCTTGCACTTACTTTTGTACAGCAATGGGTGAATCCTAGTTCACCTTCCAGTGCCTTCCCAAGAGCCAAATCTTGAACTCAGGACTATACTCTTTTCTCTTGGCATAATAGAGCAAGATGCTTATCAGCTCTTGGGTTCCTTACCAGCTGCTTGAGTCCTGGTGATTTTTTTTCCTTAGCCTTAAACAGTCAGAAGGGTTCTTGCACCTTTCTTACATGAGGGCAGTGACCTTTGCTTAAGGGAATGGCAGGGGAAGGGGCTTCTGATATTTTCTGCAGAAAATTAAGTATCACACTACAATTAAATTATAAAACAGCTAACCTTTCATAGCTGAAGAATTCCTGCCTCCCTTCCATACTGCTTGATTGCTTGTTTATGCTGTACTGAGCTGATGCAACACACCTCCTGGGTTTTAAAGAGTTGGGCAGTATGAACTCATACTGACTGAAAGCAGCTTGGTCTGAAGGCTGCACAATCACAGCCCTGCTGGAGGCAAATAAAGAGCTGAGTACTGGTTGCCTGCTACTGCATAGTTTTATGTAGGAGCACTGTTGCTGACCAGATGCTGATGAGGGGATAAAGCTGTGATAATCCTCTATCTGTGACTGTGCTGGAGCTGTGGAAGGCAGGTAGCACAGAGAGGTGACCCAACTCTTGAAAGTACCCAATGAGAAGAGAACTTGAGCCTTGTAGCCTGCCAACTGACTGGGATTTACTATCCCAAACAAATGATAATCCTCTTTCCAGAATTAGTCCAGGAGGATTAAAACAAACTCACCTTGGATGGAGGGAAAAAAAAATTGCTGAACAGAATTACATAGAAACCTATTGGCAAGATATGCCACTCACAGAAGTATGGCTTTAAAATGAACTTGATTTAGGGCTAGATCTGCTTAGTTTGGTGGGGGTGCTTGTCTTCCTTATCCTCTATCCTGCACTAGAAGCTCATAAATCTTAGGTTTTATTCAGGTAAATACTTGATTGAAAACAACTGAAAAATCTACAAACACCAGAAACTCTGATAATGGATGACTAGCAAACAGCTAGTTTTATGACAAAAATTAAAACCATTTAAAGCTATTTTGAAGAAGCAAGATTTCCTTAGGATACTTTTGGAAGCTGGTTTTTGTTTTTTTGGTTTTTTGTTTTTTTTTAAGCTATATAATTGCCACTGCATCAGGACACACTAGTCATAGAATCATAGAATGTGTTGGAAGGGACCTTAAAGATCATGTCGTTCCAGTCCCCGCTGCCACAGATAGTGGCATCTTCCACTAGAACAGATACTCACTTCAGCTGTCGCAATCGATCTCTCAGTGCTGACTGTGAGTACACTCATAAGCAATCTTCCAGCCAGAATAGTTCAATCCTGCAATTTTAAGACTAAAAAAAATTATCCTGCTTTTATTAAGGATCTGATGCCAGTCTCTTCTTGTTTAACAATTGACTGCTAATGAGTTGACCCACTTTCTGGGAGGAATTTTCGTTTTTCAAGTTATGAGACTGATCTCAAAGGTACAGAACTAAAAACTGTCTGTTGATAAACCTGCATTGTGTTTTTGACTCTACTTTTGCTGGATTTTCTCGTGCATTAATCCTCCTCATACAGTCAGATACAGCTTTTAAAATCACTGCTTATTTGCATGGAAGCCAAAAATAGACCCAAATGAGCTTCTTTGGTAAAATATGATATAGGAGGATAATGTTGAAACTTTCCGGTGCACTTTTCAAACACTCTTTCTGTTATAACATTGAGTTAGAGGAAATGACCAGTACAAGAACAGGGTGCTCTTGGTCTGTTACAGACCTAACTGATTAATCTTTAAAAAGCTGTGACCAAGAAGCAGTCTGACTCAGAAGTTTGTAAAGGCACTTTAGTTTTATTTGTACTGTACTTTAACTCAGTTTTAGCATCTCTCATTGATGCAATGTCTTGATATTAGGCAGCAGAAAAATGAAGGGGTTTTTAAAATTTTAAATTAAAAAACACATGTCTGTCAGGTCAGGACACCCGTCTTGGAATATCTATTGACCAGATGCTGTTAAATGAAACCAAAGGTATGGATGAGCCATATCAGGACACCCTTACTTGTGTGGTGCTGTTGATGAAGCAATAGATTTTGCTAGACATAGCCTAGATTTTTGTGCCTCCTCTCCTTTGTCTGCCTCTGCTAAATATGCAGAGGAGCTATGTGGAGTTTTCTTTGATCTCATGAGGTAGCTTCAATTTGTTACCTAGCCATGCCTGGTATAGAAGAAGGGTCAAAATTTATGTGATCCCTTTCCTAGGAAAGGAGGAAACTGTACCAAAGAGGAATTCTGCTCAGATTTTGCCTCAATGTAGAAGGAATTATGTATCAAATTTCAGCATGTTAGGTGGCTTCTCTGTCTCTTAGAATAAGGTGACATTTTTACCTCAAATTAATGTTAGTGCATTTTTGTCCATTTAATTTAGTTCTGTTACTGCAGAAAGTCTTAGATTACTGAGTCACTGAAACTAATCAAAATAGGTGTAATATTTTCTGAAACTGGACCACTCGGGATGGTAAGGAACACATACGTCTAAATTTGTCTGCCTTGTTTTGAGGCATGGAAGGGCAGTGAACTGTGCTTACCTTAAGCTGAAGGGATGGTTTGGAAGCTGGTGGTGGAGAGACCTGAGATAATAAACTGCTAATTATAACCAGGGAAAACTTCTGATGTGCAGCAAGCTAATGGGGAGCATATATGGCCCTTAAGGGGTACAGAAGGCAGACAGTGAGATTGAGCCAGTCAAATCGTCAGAAACTATTCTCTATTAAATGCCAAAAATCATCTTAGTCATTATTTTACTCAGTGTCTGCTTTTCTTGGTGTTCCTTTGGGTGAGTTTTTTGTAGTTTTTTGCTGACTCACAGAAATTAAGGCTTCAATTTTGTGTTGTTAGCTGAGCCTATGCTGCAGTACTAGTATTCAGTTAAAATACTCCAAGCCAGTGTGGTGGTTGGGTCTAACACTAGTGGAGATCCTGGGAATGGAAGTCAGGTCACCATTTCTGCTTGCAGACTCTCTTCATTCTACCCATCTCTTCTTTAAATGTAAGATTCCAGTCATCAACACTAGAAAATGATATACCTCAATACATAGAAATTGAGATCACAAATCTAATGCTGATAACTTCTACTACAAGTGGAAAGCAGCCCCTGCTCTATTATGAGTATTGTAAGACTTCCTATGCTGTGGCATTATTCATTGTACTCAAGTATCAAGAGCAATGTTGTGTAAGCATTCTTCCGAATTCTGGAGTAATGGAATTTTTGGGTGGTTTCCTGAATCAGTACAAAACAAAACTGCTCTGATAGCTCAAGAATATATTGGTCACTTTTTCTTTTAAAGTCTGTTTAGATTGAGCTTTCTATAGAGTTTATGTTCTTGCAATGTACCATTAGACACTACAAACTTCAGTCTAACATGAAAAGTAAGTTCTGTTCTCTTAAACATGGTGGCATGCAGCAGTGAGTACAGTGTAAAGTGACGTTGTGGTGTATGACAGGGTGTACAATGTCATGGAAATTCTGAGTCCCTCTGTAGCACTGCTGACTTCATTAAAGACTGTTCAAATAAAATACTGCTATGCTTGTGGGACTCATTGGAAAATGAGCATTTACGTTCCTGACAACTAATTGCCTATTATATTTCTAGAGACTGAATGGTATTTTAAGTTAGGGTGTGTAGTTATAGGTGAAATACTCTGAAAGCCTCCTGTTGTGCACTCCCACAAACAAAGATTAAAATGGGAGAATAGTTACAACTTCTGGAGATTAAAAGAGCAGTAATCCTGAATGGCATTCAAAGCTGGTGTCACCTACATTAAAAAACAGTAAATCCTTCCCTGTCTTGCCAGCAGCTGACCTTGACAGTTCCGTTTCTTTGGCTGTGTTGCTCTCCTGGTCTGTAAGCTCAGTGATTTAGGTAGATTGTATGCAGGAATCTACATCTTTGGGGGCATGTACATAGTTTTTAATTCTCTATACAGTACCATCAAAGCCCTTAACTGAATGTAATGCTGAGCACATAATGCAAGCAGTGATGAAATATTTAATTTCCCCTACACAGGAGGGGTTATAGTGGGAGAAGTCACCCTTGTTTACTCTGGCTGCAGCCAGCTGGATTCTTCCCCACCCCATGAGCAGCACTGCAATGCAAAGAACTGCTGACCTCTCCTGTTCCATCCCCTGCCTCTGACCCCCCAGTGTCTTTTAGCTGTCACTCCAGGGGTCTTCAGTGTTTTCAGGTCTGTCGGTAATGGAGCAGTTGGCCTCTGCCGCAGTGGGTGGACTTGTAATAACTTCCAGGTGTGTGTCCATTGCTGGGCCAGCTTCAGCCTTCTCTTTCCCCTGACCAGAGCAGAGCCCAGGGCACAGCCTTTGCTTGTGACCTGCAGTTGGCTCAGTTGTCTGGTGTATGTTTCTCTAAGTAATAGATCAGGATAGGATACATTACTGTCTTGTTTCTGCATTTTTAAATTTACATTTGCACTTCTTTAGGTGCCCACAGGAGAGACAGTTGCATGGGTTTTAGAGCAACAACATGTACTTAGTGCTTGTAAAAATCTGCTTTTTTGATTGAAATGTAATTACAAGGGAGAATACACTTGCCCATGCTAATGTTTTTAAACAAGTGTTTTGGCCTGTTCTACTGAATTGGGACTATGGATAACTGAACTGGTGCTCCCACGTAGTAGACTCTTGAATGCAGAGAACCTGTAATATGATGGAGCTCTGTCTTAGTAAATGACTGGACTAGAAATTGCATGCTTGTGTTGAGGCTCTTCCAGCTCAGACAAAGCTTTCTTTTGCTTCCTGCCTCCATCAGCCTTGCCTGGCATAACAAAAAGTGGTGAGGAACTTGCTCAGTTGCTGATCTGACTTCTCTGCTGGCCAAGTCATAGATCAGAGGACAAATAGAAATGTTAAGTAGCATAAAGTTGCAAGTAGAATAGTAGGAGAGATGAGAATGTTGTTCATGCTTTTAAATACATGTATCCTGTTTACTGAAGCCTATCACAGCTTCTGGCATTATCAGAACAATCAGTTTGCTGGTATTAGAAATACTTCACATTCCTTAGTGTAGAAAAGTAAGATAAAGTTCTTTAAAGTGGCTAGGAGGTAAATTGTGGGCTACCTGGTTATCTCAGCTACTGCAAATAAATGGTGCACTGATTTTTCTCTTGTACACCGCTTAGCTCTAGTTATCAAAAGTTTAAATGCTTTCTCATTATTTTAATCTTTTCTTCTTCATGGTAGTTTTTTGTACTCCCAGAACCTTCTGTCTTAAAAAGTGTTGTTTCTTTCTCTGGACTGTTCATAGAAAAAGAATTTCAGCCAGTCTCCTTTTCTGCAGAGAGCAGTATCTTTTACAGATGGTTCCAAATTCTCTCCAGCAGCATGAGGTTGACATGCATTTCTTTAAATCTCTTGCCTACTTCCTCACCCTGGACTGTACACTGAAAAGTGAACAGCAAAGCAGACATGGTTGTCCTGTCTGAAAATAAAAGCAAAAATACATGTGTAAGAGTAGGAGAACTTAAATTCTCTCTTGCTCTCGGTAGTAATTAACAGCTGTATAGGTTTATCTTGAAATAAGGACACTTGTCTATCTGGGGTGACAGCATCATCTGTCGAATACAAATGTAAGCTGTAGAAAGTAGCTGATCTGTTTTGAGGATATAATTTGATGTGTTTTGTGGAGATAATTTCATTATTTCTTCAATACAGATAGAATTATGGTTTGACACTCCCTAACTGAACTGTAAATTGTGTATTTCCATACAAAACCTGAAGCTGACTTTGTTAGCGTGTCAAGTGTAGAATATGTTGGTTATGTTTTTTAGTGTAAGTGTAGAAGATCATAAAAATTCTTCTCAGTCTCATGTTAGTCCAGTACAGGTTCTCTTAATTAACACTTACTTGTGAGTTCATTGCAGCAAGGGGAAAAAACTTTGGTTAATAATCAAGCTAGAGTGTTCCCATTTGCTGTAGTCTCCCTTAAGGGTAACTGCCTTTCTCCCACTTCCTAGATATTCATTTGTTTTGTTGAAGAGTACTTCCTGATTGAGGACCAGATAGGAGTACAGAGTCATATTGCCTTGGAGGACTTGAAAGAGCAATTCAGCATGAGGTTAAGACTGCACAGAGCCTCAAGTGGAGATTCAGCCACTTCCACAGATAAGGAGACCAAGTGGCTTAATTAAAGTGTGTTTGCAAAATACAGTGCATTCCTTTGTACCAATTAAAATTGTGGGGAAGAAAGCACCACTGATCAAGATGCAGTTTCTTGAGGTGTTGAAGCTGATCTGTCCTGGTCTGTCCTTGTTGTCCTTTATTACACACCCTTGGCTGTTCCTACTCTGTCCTTGAAGCCAGCTCTTACAGTAACACAGTTGGCCAGATGAGCAAGTGCCCCTGAAAAACCTGTGCTGTGTGGGCATGGGCTTGACTTTTTGGACAGGCTGGTGTGAAAACTAATGCTGAGGCAAGAAAGGGGTAGTGGTGGATAGCCAGAGGTGGGAGAAGGACAGGCCTAGGTTGTCTTGGGTTGCTCTTGAAAGCTGAGCCAAGTTCTGTGAGCACCACATCTGGTTGAGAACTAGATAGTGCAGTATCACTGATGTGGTCAGAAACTTGAAGAGTTTCTTTCCTTTTAGACATAAAACCATAACATTCTTTGCTGTTCTTAAATATTTATGGCAACTGCTGTAAAAGACACTAATTCAGCTAGAAATTCTTCTTTTCTTTAGATGAAAAATAGGCAGCTTGTGGCCAAAGCTGCGTGGACACCTGAGAGTCAGAATCCGACTTCTTAGGCGTCCAAGGTTAAGCACCTAACTCTAGAACTACCGGTGTGATAAATGCCACAGATCAGAGCAGTAGTGCAGTGTTACGCACATTGTAAAAAGATGATGGATTGGTACCCGTGACTTCCATTTGTAGGATAAACTGTGAAATTTAAATTAATTTTTTGGTTTAGTCTTAAAAAACCACTAAAAATATAGCATATCAACATTTTTTGATTAAACAGACTTCCTTTGGGGGGGAAAATAAAAAAAAGACTTCACTTTCTCCCCTTGGGTACTGGTATCTTACTTTTAACATTCTTTTTCTGTGGGTGGAGGACCATTCTCACAGGGACTTCCCTTCCTTCCTTCTTTTCTTACAGACATTTGTCACACAATGTCATCCAGCCAGATGTGATCAAATAGTTCCTGAAGGCTATGTATATTACTGTGAATTACTGTAGGTGGTCAGTGGAGACTACACTGCAACTGGCTAAGACCTACAAATTAGAGTTGGAAACTCCTTGTGAACTTAGCATACCTCATGTAACTAGCTTAGCCTCACTCTGTAGAAAAGTGTGTTGCCCTGTTCTTACAGTTCTAGCCGAAAACTTAAGGCTGTTCCTTCCCTGCTGAGTAATTAAAGGACCATTCTTACCTTTGTCTCCCTCTTTACCCTGTTTGCTTTTTTACTTGTTCATGCATATGAAGCTTGTTTACCTTTCTTTCATAGGCAAAGGCTTCTAATCTTTGCAGTCTCTTTTCTGATTCAACTTTGTTACTACATCTGTAGCTTTCAAGGTTATAAAACCATAGGATATTTTGGGTGGAGGCGATTTTAAAGATTATCTCATTCCAATACGCCTGCCATGAGCAGGAACGCCTTCTGCTAGACTAGGTTGCTCCAAGCCCCATCCAGCCAGGCCTGTGGGTTAGCTGGAGTCTATTTGTGTGAGCATTGCAGAAGTGTGTCCTTTTGTAACAGTTACAGAGCACTGGAGTGACCAGGCTGTTTCCTCTTCATGATTAAAGGGAAGAGAAAGATCAGAGGACTGCTGTTTATTTCTTCCTACTACCTAGCAAAACAGCCCAGAATCTGTTGGTCACTAATTCTTGACAAGATAAGCTGCACAAATTTTACCAGAAAATAGATAAACTCCAGTTCTGAGGTGTTCCAGTCTGAATGATGGGTGACTTCAAGTACTAGTCCTTTTTTACAGCTGAAGGTCATGCTTTATAGGATATGAGTAGCACCTAAGCCATTATGATCCCTTAAGGTATAAAGCTACCTGGTTCAGAAGAGCACCTTGTGCTTACTGCTGGTACTGAAAAGCAAGAGAAGGTATACTGGTGGAGACCATAAGGCATGAGAGCTGCTCTACAAGATTGCCTTTTAGCCTGGTGATCTTGCATGAGATCTTGGTCACTCTTTGCTCCAGTTTGTAGAAGCTAATGAGACTGAACATAAGTACATTCCTCAGAAGTTCAGCCAGCTTAAAGGTCGTGGAGATGCTTGGCACCTCTGATGGCAATACTGGTCTGTTATGTACATTAGTGGTGGGTTTTTTTTCTTCTGCTTACAGTGAAAAGTTCAGGACTGTTTGCTTACATGTACTTAGTCTTGTCTTCCCTCCCTGTAAAATGAGCAACAGTAAAAATGCTACTACCACTGTTTGAGATAGGTTAATGATCAATGAATACCACTTAACAAAATCTTCTAGTCCAACCATTTAGAATGTAATAAGAATTCTAACAGTAATGAAAAAAATAGAAATGGGCAGTCACTGTAAGATGTGACTTACACACAAACTTCCTTTTTTTTTGTATTCTTTTAATGTAGACTACACAGGTGAATTTTGCAGTCACCTTGAAACTGTTCTCATCTGCCCCCTTTATTTGGCACTTTTCATTTTCTCCCCTTCCTGGGTCAAAAATTCATTATGTGTTATAGTTCTTTATATTAAATTGTAGCAGCTTTTCTTGGAAAACAGGTATTTATGTCCGTGAAGTAGTCCACTTCTTCAAAACACAAGCTGCTGCTTAAGTTAATCGTGAACATGTGATGTTTCTGTATGTGAAAATCTGGTGACCTGTTTGAGAAGATACGATTGTATCGAATAGGTAATGGGATTACCACTCCATCATCCTGCTGGGTGTGCAGTAGCAGAGGTAAAGACAGGAAGCGTGGACTCTAAGTTATGTTAGTGGAATCTTGCCATGGCTTTGAGAGTAGCTGAAACTTGGCTCCAGGCATGCGAACACACAACAACGCCATTCAGTCAGAGTGAACTTCCTGAGTTCTTCATGTGGCCCCCTTCATGTTTGAAGGGCTGCAATTCTGTTCCATCTGCTTCTGTCTGCCACTTGTACTTGGTCAGGCTCTAGCTCTTTTCTCAGCCATTAAAGCACAAGGAGAGAGACCTTCAAGATGTAGTTGATTCAATAGTATACCATGCTACTTAATGAAAAACTTCATGCTTAAAGTTGAATAAGCTTAATGCCATTTATATTTAGTTCACTTTTTCTGTATGGGATGGTAAGCATCAGTAAGTGTGGACAGTCTTCATATTTCAGATGATTAGTGAAAAAAATTTCTCTCTGCTTTGTAAGAGGATTTAAATTACTCTCAAACTGCTTTCTGTGACCATAGCAATTTTCCTAGAAGAAGAGTTGAAAGCTGGCATGCTACCAGTCATGTACAGTTTCAATATGCACTTCATAAGCCTTTGCACTGCAACTCAGCAGCCCAAAGAAGGGGCCAGCATTTAACACGCTGTTCCTACTGTTTCACTCTTGATGTCTTTTCCTCTAATTAGGTTTATAGAAATAAGCTTACTTAAGACATCTTTAAGCTACTTACCTGGTAGTCAACAGGTGTCACCAGAAATCAAAGCAATCACTCATCATGTTAACTTCTTTGAAATGTTTTTTGTTCTCAGTACAGCAGGTTGTTTGTATACTGAGTGGTCTTTTCTGCTTCAGTAATTGTACTCACCATCTAACTTACCTATAGAGTGTCTATTTGCAGAATTACATACAACATGAATGTTGGGGAAAATACACAGGGTCCTTTTTTATCCTGTTTTGAAACAAGATCTACTTTTTGTTTTGTTTGGGGATTTAGCATTATGTAATTTAACCACTTTAATCTATTGCTTGCTCAGTTGATCAAAGGAAAGGGGGAGAGTGGACATGGTGTTATTTGGTTGAAGGCTGGACATCATGATCTTGGAAGGCCTTTTCAACCTTACTGATTCTGTGAGAAAGTAGAGTAAAAACAAAAAGTTGGATTTCCTGAGGTTATTGCTCCTACAAATGTGTATTCTATGGCAGGTGGTTCTTACCAGCAATAAGTTAGACCTGAATATAATTGTCAGAAGTCTTGATAGCTTCTTTGGCCTGACTGTCAGTATAGTGCAAGTTAACTCATAGGAGAGGGAATTGGTAATATATCGCAGTGTGCAAATTCTGAGAGCTATCATTTGTACCCAGGTCTCAGTTGCCATGTTAAGAACTTGTACATTTTCATGTGCAAATCTTCCAAAGTGTACAAAAGCTGTGTAAATGCAATCTTAATGTATAGTCTCATTACCTGGAGATACAATCATTTCAAAGTGTCCTTTGGTGTCCCTGCAGTTCTCTTGTTCCCGTTATCTGCATGGAAACTACTTGCACGAAATCTTTTAACTCCCTAACTATGACAAAATCTGTGTGTATTTTTTGTCTTATCTGTAAACACTGGCCACGTTGTAGTGTATAGAACAAGGCTGGAAAATCAGATACAAGCCAAGGTCATGGGGCAGTGGCAAAGGGAGGGGGCACAAAAGGCTGCCTGCCCTCAATAACTGTTTAGTCATGTGAGGAGCAAAGGCTTTTTCTTGAACATAATCTTGGTTCAGTGTGGTTCAGTGGCAACTCGCCTTATGGATGGAAGACTTTGAACTTTGTATTTGGTTTAACATCCATACCTGATGGGGAACCTCAGAGTCTTTCTGAAGTAGTCTTCTAAAAGAGAAATGTCTATAAACAGGATTTGGTAAGTGTGTGCATTGCATGATACTTAGGAAATCTGAGTTATGCATGTTTGGTAGCTTCCTCCATGCATGTTTAGAAATGATTTTTTTTTTTTTGATTTAACCACATGTATTTCTTGTTTTTGTTTTTTGTTTTCCTTCCCCCAACAGCTGGCTTACCCCTTGGTGTTCTAAACTTGGCCAAAATAAAACCGTATCAGAGAGGCATTTTCTGTAATGATGACAGCATCAAGTATCCGTTCCATGACAGTACCATCACATCCACTGTCCTCTACACAGTGGGGTTCACCCTGCCCATTTTCTCTGTAAGTAGCTAATATATAGGGAGCTTTGGTGATGGGAGTAAAATGTATGCCTTCCAGGAGCTCAGCACTATAAATGAGTTGAAGACAAGTCTATATAGGCAAAATCCCATATATGTACGGTCATATGCATGTGAAAGGTGCTGTTGCTACTTTCTGTTTGCCCAGAAAATCTGGAACTAATCTCTAACTGCCAGAGTTGCTAATTTCATTTGTCTTAGGAACAGAAAAAAACGTATTTAGACTAGGCTTTTATCACTGAAGAGGAAAAATATCTTCCAAAATGTTATGGAATGATTACATCTCTTGTTCAGAATGGGTTAGTCCGGTAACTTAAACACTTTGTGATGTTAAAACTTGGCACTGTAATGCAGTGCACATACCCATAACTGGTGACTGTTGCTTCCATGTACTTTCTACAAAAATAAGTCTAATTTTGACTCAGAAGCTTTTTCTAAGCTTAAAAGTAATGCGATTACTCTTTAAAGAGTGGGATAAAATGGGATACAGAGACTGAAAATCTAATTGCATGTAGAAAAGAGGCTCAGTGTTTTAAAGACCACATGATTTTGACAAAGAACAATTTAATTCTTCAGTAGGTTTTTCTAACAATATTTTAAGCCTGATTGTATCCCAGTTTTTAGCAAGGTTTGAGCTGATTTAGATAATCAAAATTTAACGGTGCAGAATAGTTTTGAATCTGAAGCTCCGTCTTGTTTCTGCCTGCAGTACTTGACCCAGTCGTATGAAAGATGATAATATTTTATCTGATAAATGTATAAGCTGAATTAATCAGTAAGACATATATGAAGTGGTTTAAGGATGGAAGGCAGTTATTTAAAACAAGTGAACAGCTATCTGCAGAACTTCTATATGCATTACTGTGGTTTTCCCTTTAGTGCTTATTTATTAAAGCTTCCATTAGACCTGTGCAATAAATAGGAGTTTGACACAACAAGTTATCACTATAGTTTCATCTTTAAGGAAGGTTTGTCACTTTGACAAGTACATGTATCTTCAGCACACCTCTGGGAAAATTTATTTTCCAGTAGGTTTCCTGTGTACCTTGATAGATATGGGTACAGGTGAACTAACAATTGCAGATCTCTGCATTTTTGAACTTTTAAAGAAATGTTCTAGCTGTAGGTAAATAATCTGTTGAATTTCTTGATATTTTTTGTTATCTTTCATTTTTAGATTTGAAGTTGTTACTGTAATAGAAAGTCAATTAAGTTTTTTCCTGGCTCTAAAGCCATGGGGAAACATCTGACTTAGAGCTAATTCTGAACATTTAAAGAGTGGTATAGACTATTATAATTTTAGATGATTTTCATAGTTAAAGTTACAGCTTAAAATTAGATGTGTCAGTAGTTCCAGTCTATTCTGATATTTTTCTGCTATAATACTTTTGTAGGAGTCACACAGTGGATTTTCATTGCTTGTCTTTGTGCAGGGCCCTGGAGTTTATAATTGGAACAATCACTTCTGGTTTCCATGCTGAGAGGTTTAAAAAAAAAATTCTAGGGCACTTACAGTTGTTAAATACAGTCTAACCAGATCATTTGCTTTTCAGTCTGAATATTTTACAAACCTTAAAGCAACTGCTTGGTGTAGTTAACATGTTAACCCGGCTCTCTTAATTTTAGATTTAGAGAGCTCTTTAATCTCATGCAAGAGGTGAAAAATCTTCCATAGCTACTGAAAACTAAGGGCTAGAGTAAGCTGTACAGCTAGGGAGTATGAGACAGGATATTACAATTTCCTGAACTGAAAGTGGGTTCCCGGTGAATGGTTTCTGTCTTCAAGATTGCCTTTATTCAAAATGGACAGGGGAAGTTGATCGGTCTGGGAATCTGAAATCAGAATGTTTTTTGTTTAGTTTGACTCAATGGAGGCTTGAGACTTTTTCCAAGGCAGTTTAAGTTTTTGGAAGTAGTGTGTTCCAGACTCAATATCAACAGGAACACAGCTTGCTCATGAAAGATTTTTGGGTAATAACTCTGATTATCCCACTTCTAGTAAAAATTGTTATCCTCACAGGAGACTTTACTGAAAGAGACAGAATCCTCAATGAAGGAATTGATGATAAAAATTTGATCTAGAGTTTATAAATTGCACTTCTGTACGGATTTTTCTTCCCTAATCAGACCATGTCAAACATGATGCTTGTTCCTAAGTGGTAGAACTCTTTTTATGCATATACCCCTTGCTGCACTATGGGCCTGCTTGTCTTCAGAATGCAATAAGAAATGGCCTGAACATCTTGCTGTATAATAATAATAATACTAAAAGGTCTTGTTGGGGTAGGCCTGTAATGGAATATAAAATAACTTCAAAGAGAAAAAGAAACAACAAACAAAGCAACCTCAAAAACCCCAAAACATACATAAATATTTTATTAAGTTACTTGTACTTAAAAGAAACTAGGCTGCATGAATGTGGATTTGTTTTTATGACATTTTATGAAGATTTACAAGATGTGCTAGAAACTCAGGAATCTTAAAAAAAAAGTAGAAAATGCTCTTAGGAATCATAATTCTATTTGCAGCTCTGAACCCTTTCTGTTGCCATTGCCCCCTTCTATCAGGAAATAAAATGTCCGAGAAATTAATGTTTATTCTTTTCCAAGTGCCTATTCATAGTATAATGCTCCTCAATTTTCCAAATTGTTCTCTTTGTCTGGATGGGAACCACAATTTTTGTGTTAGAATTTTTTGAGATTTAGGGTCAAACAAGACTTGGTATTGCCCTAGAAGACTGTATCTCTCTAGATGGCTAGGCCAGTGTCCAGAGCAGCACACATGCATGATATCTGACATTCAAGGAACCCCAGAAGATCTTTCTGATAATTCTATCTTACCAAGTCTTTTAGATATGTTTAGAGAGTATTTCTGTGTGATTTAAAAGCCATGACTAGTTAGGGGTTAGTGTCCATGGCGTGCAGCTCTAGGAGTATTTGGAAACGTACTTGGTCTGGCATTTTTGGTCTTCAGTTTTCTGCATGAGACCAACTTTTTCAAGTATAAATGACAAATTAATGTCAATGTCTTTTCTCTTCCAATGAGGTCCAGCCACGTCTGTTTGTAGATGTCCTGTTCAGTTGGGCTTTTCTGGTAACTTCACCTCCAAACTGATTTTTTTTTTTTTCTCCTACAGTCATCTTGTTTCTTCAGACTGTGACCTTCAGTGACACTCATGCAGCTTCCCTTAGCTCTAGGAGTAGCTGGCATTAGGGGAGGGAGAAGCACAGAGCAAGGAAAACCTCTCTGAAAGAAACATCCTTCTCACCAGAGGAGCAGAACAACAGAGCAACACGAGGGTTGCTGGGTTTCGTCTGCTCCCTGTTCTAGGTTTTGAACAGGATTTCTGTGGCTCCCTGCCAAGGCTTTGCCTGGCAGCTCTGTTCCAGAGCTGAACGCTCACAACCTGCTGATAGGTTTCTCTCACATGATGGACTGATGTAGAGAGAAGAGTTTAGATCTTCTAATTGAGCCAAAGTGCTGCACTGAGTTTCCGGGAAACAAAGTAGTTCTCCACAACCTGTTGCTACCAAAACAAGTAATGCAAATGCTGATGTTCCTGACAGGGAAGTAAGTGTTTGTTAGTAAACACAGTTTTGATTAAGTCACTTCTCTGGGATAAGTGCTGCTGTTTGGAACATCTTTGAGAAAAAGGAATGTGTTGGGGCATGTAGGACTTAATTTCTGCTCCTTGAACACATCCAAAATATACTTAGGTAATCTGGTTACATCGATTTCTAAGTAGTTTAAATAATAGCACCAAAAAGGCAAAATCTAAACATTCCTAGGTGTGGTTTGGCAAAATGTCCTCAGTATCATGATGACTTCCCAAAAGGGACCTAGGTAGCTTTGCTCCTGTGCCAGCTTTAACCTGTTAGGAATTAGGCTTGACGTTTTTGGGAATGTCTGCTTATACTGTGTAACGATGTTCTGACTGTAACTTTTCCCTCCTACAGATTAGCACAATCATACTTTGGAATCATTTTACTGATTTCTTTTATGGCAAAAGAAGTTGATCTTTTATGCTCTGTTTATGAAAGGGATGGGAAGGGAAATTTTTATTGACAGCAGCTATTAGATTGACCAACATAAGCACTTACTGGGCTAATTTTGTATGTCTTCATGGACAAATGTAGTTACTGCTGTGACAGAGATTAATGAATCAGGGGACTAATGAAACCTATTGCAGACCGTTGATTGGTAGATGTGCTCTTCACTTTTTTGGCAGTGTCAAAGCTTTATGACCTACTGTTGTTAGTTTTGCAACTAATTGAAATTAAACCTGTTGTTTGACACTAGAGTGGGCTTCAGCTTAAATCTTAGGTTTTGGATTACTTGTACATGGTTTTATTATGCTCTGAGCTCTGCCTCTTACCTGGTAAACTTTTTGAAAAGTTGTTCATGTTTTATCTTCATTGGGTTTTTTGGTATATTATGGCATTGGAAACCTTTTTGGGCGATGCTGTTGAACTTCATAATCTGTCACAAGTTCTACTTTGTTGGAGTGAGAGCTCCTAAGGGAGGGTATCCCATCAAAAGCTCAACACTACTTGATACTAACTGTTCACCTTGTACTACTACAGATCAGCATTATCTCTGAACCCAACCTTATTCTGAGGAATAACCTGCTAATTTTTTTGGTTCTCTCTTTAAAGCCAATATAGTAATGACAACCCATGGTTTTACTCTGTGAAGGGTTAATGTGCAGGGTGATGCACTTTGGTGAGTTTTTGAATTGATAAGTAATTCCTGGCTGAGATCAGTGCGGTGGGGGACAGATGCTGAGAAGTAGCAGCATCCAGCTTTTGGCTCCACTTTTTGACCTGTCCATGGTGTGGGTGTTTTGGTGGGCTTGGTTTGAAATCAAGGTGATCTTGAGGAAAGATCACCTGATGGAGCACCATTTGCCTCTGTTACTTGTACAAATCACTCTTACAAAGTACAGTTGTATTTTAAGTAAATAAACTGTAGCAACTTGCTTGTTAGCCCTATGGACTTGGTACTGTACTTTCCTCAACCCTTCAAATACATTTCTTAATACAGTGATGGATAATGCACACAGTGTATGAAACTGAGTAAGACTGTTGGCATTCTGACTGTGGGAAGAACTCCAGACAAGGGCTTTTGAAATGCTGAGTGATGCTTGGTTACAGCTATGAGAAAGCCAAGCAGTCACATTGGTATAGAGGGGTTTTTTAAGTATTGTTTAGTGGAGTATACAAAAGGGTAAAATGGAATAGGGAGAAATGTAGGTCGAGGGAATTGCACCTTATTTGAAGTCTTGTAATTTAAGGAAAAAGACAAGACAGTCTGTGGTGTAGATTTTTCTTTTTCTCAAGGCTGACACATAGTTACTAATAATGTGCTGTTGGCATTCAGGACTTAGACCAGAGGCTGGAGGTGATATCAAAAAAGGGAAGCAACTGCACTGTGAACCAGAGACAAGCAACAGGGAAAGTAAGGCAGAGAGTGTTCCTTTTTGTGCTGCCTCTTCTATTTCCCTTCATCTGGCTTGCATCGTTGTACCTCTTTCTGTTCTGCCTTGAGCAAGGAAATGCTCATGCAAAGAGCTGGTTTTTACCCACCTTTTCAGGAGAAAGCTAAATGTCAAAAAATGGAACCACTGATCTTGGTGAACTGTGGAGTGATGGTTTATTTCTTGATAGGTGCTCTCCTGAACTCTAAAACTCCTATGAGAAATGGAAAGTAGCACTGTTCTTATATTGAGGAGAAGCCAAAGTCTTAACTTAATCTGCAAAGAGCTTTGTGACACCATACCCAACCTTCACAGAATGTGGGCAGCAATATAAGCTCAAAAGTTTTCAGCAAGCTTTTACAAAATTCGTGTTTTTCCAGACAGTAGTAATAATGTTGCAATGAATACTGCAGATGTTTTTGCTGATGGCATTAGTAATGAAATATCTAGAGCATATTTGGGGGAAATGTTAACTTCTACTTTCTATCTGAATTTCTGGTGTAGAGACTTAAACCTCAAAATATTATTTATGCTTTTAAAAAAATAAGTCTAAGTGTCACTTCTAGTTTAAAGCTACAGCAATGAAGTTGGCAGTAGATAACAGCACAAAAGTGGTGGCAGCTTTTTTTGAGGTGCTGGGAGAGAAGACAGCAAAATCTTTTAAACTTTGTTTTGTTTTGTTTCTGAACTCTGGAGAAAGATTATTACTACCCACTACTTAAGCACAGATGTTGAAACATATGACTTTGTCAGAAACATATCCACTGTTTTCTGGTGTCAGTCACATCTGTTCTTATCCTAATCCCTGTGATAAACCAGGACGATGGAGAACTCAGGCTAAAGCAGCATTTTTTTAGAAAATCTCCTTATTTAGTTGTGTATATTCAAATGATTACTTCAACCAAATCTTAAGAAACTAAATAGTCATGAGATTAGATAAAGAATCCTTAAATGAACAAATAATTCACTTAACTGTGAGAAGTGAGCAGTAGGAGTAAGTGTTTGTCCTTTGCAAGGAAGGAAGCTGTCAAGTAGAGCTCTCCGCAAGTCTGTCCTGTTCAGTATAGTCATAAGTGCCCTGGAGGAGAGAGAGAGTGTGCAGTGAGGCAGCAAACTAGGGAACTCAGAGCAATAAATACAAAAGATGGCAGAAACACAGCTGGTGGAATACAGCGTGGATAAATGCCAAGTCATATCTTTCCTGAGGAGAGTGGGAAGGACAACTTGAGGGAGGTGCATGATCTGATGCTCTCTCTCTTCAGAGTGGTAATGGTCGGCTTTAGTGTAGAGATCAACTTCATGGCCGTGAAGAAACATAATCAAGATTAGAAATTTGGAAAGCAATAGACCTGTGTTATGCAGGATATTGATGGAAAAACCTAACATAATCAGTCAGAAATCACTCCAGTTTATGAGGAAGTCTAATCCATTGTACTGTATGAGTCAGACTTTTGGACAAGGGTACAGTAATTATCTAAAATATGTAGTCTTATCAGTTGAGCTACTTGCGTTTCTACTCCATGTATTCTGACTGAAACATTTCAGAGCCTATATTTCTCCCTATATCTTTATTACCAACTCTGTTTGTAGTACCTGGGTTCTTGGTTGCTTGTTGGATCAGTATTGCTCTTTTTTCTAATATCTACTGCATGTGCACTTGGCTGATTTACAGCCCTTAGACTCTGCTGAACTATGAAAAACTCTTGTTTTTGAGATAATGAGGAATATATCCTAGCAGTCCTTCTCTGTCTGCACTTAAGACAGATGAGTTAAAACCAAATGCATTTGCCAATTCTTACTGAATACTGCTTCAGAAGAAATTTCTTGTCAGATGCTTAAAAGTGTTAATGCCTTTGAAAAGACTTATGTAATGCTCACACCATTATATTGATATACAGGAACCACAGGAAACAGACATTATTTTCCCCCTGCTATTTTGAACTGACAAGCTCCCAACTCAACAGAGTTGTTTAACCTCCAAATGCATGACTCTGAACTCATTACTGCACAAATCTCCGTATGTTCTGTTGCCTCAGTCTTTAAGGGTTGTTTTGCAGGCAGAACTGGCTGGCCTTGATCTTCCACTGTATCAAAGAATTGCCAGCTCTGTCAGCAGTACATCTGCTAGTTATTCATTAAGGATGCATATGCACTGCATAACACCAGCTTGTTGACTTTATCCTTGAGATTACCCTACAGGTAACCTCTTCCCAACCTTATAATTCCTCTTCACATACATGTTGTAATTTTCCCTTTAGGCAGTTTCTTCACTGTGTTACAATTGACTTAGAAGATGAGAAGTGTACATCAGGGAAGCTTTTTGGTGTTGTCAGATGAGAAGTATTCAGTAGGGAGTCTTCACTGCTCCTCTACTGTCTCTACTTCTTACATAAAAGGAGTACTTAAACTCCCCAATTTCTTCTGCTTTCAGGGGAAACTGAGACCAACTAATTCTCCATTTTAATGTGCCAGACTTTGCTCTTGGACATTGCAGCTTGTTTAGGAGCAAAATGGGTATTTGTAGGGTATTGTAGGACCTTTCTTTTAACTAAATGTGGCAACATGACTGTGGCAGATGAGCAGGATTTCTTCTCAGAGTGATCTGCTGTTCAATCTTTGCTACTTTTTCTTGAGAAACTATTTTAGATGTTTATGTGAATAAATCTGTCAAAGTACACCATTTCCTGTACTACAGTAAACATTTTTTCCTCAGTTGTATCTGTGAAGTTAAAGACATTGAGACTAGTGATAGTGGTATCATTATAAAGACAAGTATCATTTGGTATCTTCAGTCATATCCAGTCCTCCCATACCAGGAGCTTCCATGTTTAGGAAATTGCCACTGTGATGCAAAAACTTGTTCCTGTCTTCTGAAATTATGATATCTGTCAGGGTGAAAAAGTAACATGTCTATCACAACTATAGGGAAACCCTACTATTGTACTTGATATAGTAAGAAGCTTTGTCTCTTTATCACTTAGGACAGTTCTTCTGCTTGTTTGTTCTGCTTGCAGTAATGAAAGAGCTAAACTATTTTTTCCTGTCCCTTTATTGTCTTAAAGGGAGAGAAACTTCCACTGCCGAAAGTATTTAAGCTATATATTTGAAATAATTTTGATTTGATTTTAGAAATGAAAACACCTTGAAAACCCCCAAAAGCAGACTTTGCTGATTTATTTAAAACAGAACAGAACCCTCAGTATTGTGAGAAGGTTCTCTTATTGGCTTCATGTGCCAGAAACACTTGATGCCCCTCTGGTTTGGCTTCTACTTTTCTCCTCTATCCCACCAGTTAATAATAGTGAAGTCAATCCATGCGTGTTAAAAAGAAGTAAATTAAACCTGCTGTATGGAGCATGTCCTGAGGGATTAGGTATTGATATTGGAGAGTACTTAACTGAAAAGATACCAAAAGCCCCTACTGACATGGTTTTTCAAGCTAATGACTGCCTTGGATTGAGCAAGAAGTAAATTACAGATGTTGTAGTTCTGTGACTTCAGTTTACAGTTTAACAGTGTTAAGTTAATCTGATCAGTTTCACTGTAATCTGTTTTTTAGAAATTAAAACTTTTATCTCAGGCTTTCATGGAGCATGTATCCTTTCAACACTGAAAAGTGCTGAGAACAGCAATAAGATAAATGACTGGTGGAATTACTTCTTGAATCTGGTGTGCATGTGGGGGAAACTGAAGAAACACTTGTTGTGTTTACTACATAAGGTTTATTAGCAGTATTGTATTTCAGTGCATAGCTCTTCCAATTAATGGTTACTTAATGGCAACTTAATGGTTACCATGTAGATAGATACCTAGGACTTTTAAGACTCAAAGTAAAGGAGGTGGAAAGAAATTATGAAACAGAAGACAGTAACTTTATTTTAGCTGTTCATACTTGCTTACAAAGCAAAACAAAAACAAACCTTGAGTTCTTTGGTATTTTGTTTGCATGATCTGGATACAGGAAGGTGCAATTACAGGATAATTACATCATAATCTCAGTATTGCTGAAGAGCGAGCACGCACACTTCAAGCTGCTTCACTCAGCATGGAAGAGCACAGATCCTCACTGCATGAGGGACTTCATTCCTGTGATCGACACACCACTGCTTTTTATTTCTGATTTAGTAGCTGGAAAGCACATCTTAAAAAGCTCCCCCCTGAATAACCTCATCATTCTGAAAATTTGCAATCTCTCACCTTGAGAAGCTGAAACATCCAAGTGTGGGTAGGAGGAAATGAGGACTAAGGTACCATGACACCATTATTCACAGAGCAGGTCTTTAAAAGGGGTGATGCAGAGCTAGTGATTTGATGTTGATGACACTATCTAACTACAACCACAGGTGTTTGTGGCAGTGTGCTGAAGCTGTGATAAGGTTTTTTTGGGCTGAACTTAATTTTGTGAACAACTGCTTTACTGTGATAATCAAAACTACCAACTCTAAAGAAGTAATCATGTAAATAATTAAGAAACTCTGATCTGTATATATCTAATTCTCTATATTTGGAGATCCAAACAATACATTTTCCTCAAACACTCAGTCTTGAATGTTGGTGTACGTGTTAGTACGTGTGCAGGGCAAATGATGAAGTTTTCATTCCAGACATATTTTGTAGTGATAAGTGGTGTTGGGAACACCATGGCATTATGTTGACAAGTCACCTTCCCTCACCATGGCTGCACATGCTTCTGCCTCATCCCTGACACAAGTCAGCTAAATTCTAAACAACTGATGGTGCATCATGACATCTGTCGCAATACCAACACAAGGGGAGGGAAAAAATGAGGTCTGGCCTGCAGTGTTTTTCAAAACCCTGATATTCTTCCTGTTAAGAGAAAGGGAGAGGCATTTTTTCCTACTAGGAAAGGCTGTGTTTTTGCACTGTACTGCAGAGTCCAGCTCCCAGGCTCTGTGCTGGCTGGTATTCACTATCTGAATAGTGCAGTGTTTTGGTGAGGCTCTGGCTTGGCTCTTAGCCCATCCTGCTGTCCTTCTGCTTTGTTGGTGTGCTTGGATGGCTTCCAGAGCTGTGTCAGTTGTAGTCCCGCTGGCATGGAATTGGAAACAACCCCTCTTGACAATGACAGTGGTCTTTTTCTGCCAGTTTTGGAGGGGAGGTTTTGTATGCTATTGGTTTCATGACTGCAGCAGTACAGAAGGTACGTGGTTCTTCGCAACAGACTTAGCTGGAATTCATGGGCCCACATGATAGACTTATAACTGCCTGATCAAGGAATAAGGTTGTCATTCACCAGAGTTGACTTCAAGGAAATTTTCACCTTTTGAGCCATTAGTTTATTTATTCTTTTGTTTTCAAACTGAAGTATTCTTTTAAGCACTTTATGGTGCGCAGAACAAAACTGATAGCAAATCGTTGGTGAAACCCCAATTGTATCACTTGTGATGGTCCCCAGGAGTCAGGGCTTAGTTTGGAGGACTTCATGGGTGGAGGTAAAGACGGAAGAGGATTGGAAAGGATCCTAGATCTCTTCTCTTCTCTTCCCTAGCAGTTCTCTTGATGCTTGGTTGGTATCCTTTTTTAATCACTTTTTCTCCTGTTCTTTACATCTTTACTTTTATTTGCATGTGCTTATTTGGGGTTAGCTGTGTATCTGGAAAGGAAGAGGTAGGCTATGTGATGGCACAGAGGTCTTGAGGAGAGACCTGAGACTACAGCAACATCTATTTCTGCTGGGAAGGAAGGATGGAGACTGTTTTTATCTTTCTGGTCCCTTACTGTTGGATGGGAGTGTCTTCTCCAGATAATTTTTGTTGTGTAACTTTAAAGGAGTATGTGTTTTATGTGCAACACAGCTTAATTTTGAGCATGAAGTCAAGGGCTTTTGTGCTACTGGGCTCTACATGCCTAGGCTAAAGAAGATTATTCGTTGTTTTGCTAAACTTTGTGATCCCCCACTACTTGTTTTTCATACAGCCATTTCTTTCTGAGAGTGTTCATCCCTGTACAGAAACAGATTGTGCACATGCTGCATGTGTGTTAAGGAAGCATGAACAGGATTTAGAAATGTGATTCTATTAGTTTGTGGTGATTTGCATCCTATTTTGAGTTTTTTAAAAAAATCTTTGCTGTTCAAATGACTAGTTTTGGTTTGTGTTGTGGGTATCTTGATGTGCAATAGTGTGCAGCTGTTGTGCACCTTAGTGTTGTGTCCTGTTGGTATTTAGATTGAGCCAAAGGCATCCTCTTTGGTGGAAGAAGTGAGGATAAAATTTCCATGCTGTGAGGCTGTAGGGCTTGTGCAGAGACCATGTTGTTCTAGGAAGCTATCCAGTGTGTGAGGAAGTGAGGGGATCACATGCATGTGTAATTTCCTTTTCTTCATATTCCCAAAAGCTCCCTCTGCACTTGCACACCCTGAAAAGCCCCTCCTTTTCTGCTTTCATGAAATGCAATTTATGCTCTTCTGACTTGTAAAGCTGTCCAGAGAAGGTGTACAGGGGCAACTGTTGCTCACTGGAATATAAAGAAATATTTGATAATAGTGCCAGTAGCAGCAGATCGAGCACCTCAGTGGTTGTCACTGGACTATTTACTCAGTCATGGTTTTGGCATGCTTCCACACTTCAAGTGCCACAAATATGGAGATGAGAGGAATCCTGCCCTGCTTTCCTTCATTCAGCAATCCTTCCTGGAAGCTACGAAGTCAAGGCAGTAGGCATTGGCCAAGGGAAGTGCATAACCTTCTAACTTCCTGCATGCCCATTCCTCTTTATGCACTTCTCTTTGGAAATGCGGGGGTATGATCATCACCACTTTGTTTTGCTTTTGTAATGTATTTTGTATTCCTTTTTGCCAGCTGGCTTGCCTTTTGCAATTCTCAGTTCACGACGTATCCCCTTCCAGAGAGGCGTTTTCTGTAGTGATGAATCCATCCGGTATCCATACAAAGAGGACACCATTTCTTATAAATTGTTAGCAGGAATAATTATTCCTTTCAGTGTAATTGTTGTAAGTTAAACTTTTCTTCATTGCTTTTGATTTCAGTGGGGGTGGGGGAGAGGGAGGAGGGGCAATCTGTTAATATGGACTTACAAAACTGTATTCTGTAAGATTTCTCAACCTTAAAATAATGTCCTTAGGCCAGGTGCTAAAGAAGTAGAAATGACAGTCTGGCAAGAATAACTAAAAGGTTTTCTTTAACTGAGGTCAAACAGCTAGAATTATAGAACAGCAAAAGAATGCCTTAGAACTATGGTGGCTTAACTCTATACTCTGAGAGATAAAAGCTTCTTACCATATTTGTTGAAAAAAACACTAATGTATTGTAAGTGACTGTCTTAAGTCTTTTTATTTTGGGACCTGCTACTTTCAGAATCAGTGTGTGTGACCTATTAAGTCAGCATTTTTTATCTGCCACAAAATCTTTGAGAATATGTCTGTGTGTGGAAGTGTAACAACAGATACTAGCTTATTTAAGAGAAAGATTATGGCTTCCAGTCAGAAGTCATCAAAGCATAAATAGAATAAAAGGAGTAAGTAGGTGTGGAGTCTTTCCCTGGATATTTCCCTGAAGGTCAGGATAAAACTCTGGGCCCCTTTGTATTTAAATTATTGCAGGGGCTCGCTTTCATACTGCACCTAACTTGGCTAAAAGCAGGGTACTTTTCTTCTTTCCTCCTCTTCACAACAGATCAGTGAGCTGGACAGGTTGTGACTTTCTATTTGGGATATCTCTCTAACCACAGCTCCTAGCTCAGCTTAACTCTCTCAAGCATATAGTGACTCTCTGTCCCTAATACTTAATTATATGCTGTCAGCTGAGCTAACATAATAGCTTGCTATGTATGGACAAGAGTTGAGGTCCCACTATTACCCTGTCTGTTGCCACTTCTTGTGGCATGTCTGAGCCAGGATCAGCTAGTGAAATTCCTTAGCCTGGCAGAAAACAGCAGCTTTCCTTGACTATATGGAGTGCAAATGGCTCCTAGAAGCTGGGGGCAAAAAGTAGCTGGACATGTCCTCATGAGCAGAGGGCACAGTTGCACCTCTTCAGTTAACCATTTAATGTTCTAAGTCTGATGGGACTGCACTTCACTTCCTACAGAGGCCCTTCAACAGGGCCCTCAAGATCCCCATCCAGATGTGCTAAAAAGCTTCAGCCTCCACTGATGGTTCTGTTGGGTGGCATCCAAGCTCATCAGAGCCACGCTTTGAACAGAGTTTAAACTTTCTTATGCCAAATAAGATTTTTAGGCATATAAATATTTATCCAAGTAAATTTAGGAGCCAACAATGAAAAGGCACAGCTAAATGTAATCCTCAGTATTGACCAGCTATTTCTTTGGGCTAATGGGTTTAAGTCAGGAGGGAGATTATGATAATCTAACTCTGCCTTGCATAGGGACTGCATGGATATTTATCAAAGTTCCAATATAAAGGTCAACTCGCAGCCCATGTTTGCTCTTGGGTAGAATTTTTTTTTTGCAAGTGTAGAAATATGTTCTGAGAATTGAAACTGTGACTTGCCTGGTTTCCCTCTTTTTGGAAAAGCTGCTTCAAAAACTTACAGAAATGCTTCTGAAGCAGATGAAATTTTGGGTGGGGGAAGGGGTTGTATGTTCTGTTAACTGGCAAGTGGTTTATGCTAAAGATCCTGCCTTTAAGCTAAGACTATTTTTTTTCACCCTGTTACTACCTTTGGTAGTCAGTATTACCCAAGACCATCAGTGCTGGGTCACAACTGAAGTCCATGTAGCTTATCTCATTTCTAGAGCAGTTAAAACAGTTGAGTGAGGAGGAACAGAATAGAGCATGGAAAGATTGATGTTTTGTCCTCAGTACTTGGCTACCAGCCATTTGCAGCTCAGGAACTTCCGGAGTCAGAAAAGGCTCCACTGAATATAGTTTTTTAATGGATGTATTCCTTCTGAATTAATCCAATCTCCATCTGAGCCCACATGAATATTTAGCTAACGAAGTTTCTTTTGCAACATCAGAGACCATCATCTAGTTGTGAAATCAGGCTTTTCTGTCAAGATTGCTTCATAGTCAGATGGTAAAAGCAAATATTGGTGTCCTTTACTCAATGCTTAGTCAGATTATTGAAGATGAACATTCTTTGATGTCTGTCCAGTGTAGTAATTGTATTGACATCAACTAATTTTTTGTTACCTCAGCTGAGATAAGTGACCTTCTTGTGGGTTTTGCAGCAATGTTCTTTGAAAGGGATTCATTATTTACCTGTCATGGCTATTTGTGCTCGACCATCTTCCTTAAGAGGTTACTTCCTGGATTAGGTGTCTATGTACTTTACTGAAAACTTTCTCAGCTTTAGTACATGTTCTGTCATTTCTCTGCTTCAGTCCATGTTTGGGTATGGTGAATGGTGTAAAACTAAAGTGTCACACATCTGACAGTATTGTCTGTTTGCCTTCACGTGCAAAGCCTCTGACAAGCTGTCACTGTGCACCTGGGTGGTAATGTCTAAGTAATGGCTTCATTCACTGAAGTTCTGCTTTGCTGAGATCTGGGACCCGGCACTCTCAAGTGACAGATGAAGCCATAATTTTAATTTTTACATGATTTGTCATGGTAACTTTATGACCAGTCCTCCACACATCTGATCATCTGTATGAATTGGTCTTTTCTGTACAGAATAGGACCATCTGGTTCAATATCCAAATTATCTGGAGTGAAGTGTATTTGGCATAAGGAAAAACTTTCTGCAAAAGATGAAGTTGCAAGAAAACAAAATTAGATCTGCTTTCTTGTCCACACTTGATACATGTACCTTGGACATGTAGGGTGAAAAATCCTTGGAAAGACCTCAGTAAGACCTGTCTTTCCTTACTCTCATTAGTTTTCTTTTCTCCTCAAAGGATTTAATTTTCATGAGGAATAGGAAAGTTCTTTGTTAAAACATCTGGCCTTTCAGATCTGGATATGAAGTCTCAACCCTTCAGGATAGTTTCTGGTTTCATGAAAAACCTAACAAGCTTAGAAAAACTTTGCTCAGTAGAAGTTAGTTGAAGACTCTATGTAGAATGAAGTTATACAGGAGAAAATGTTTCTGATTAGAGCCATGCCGAGTAGTATGGTTAAATGTTATTCCGGGAAGGCTTTGTTTTAATAAGTATTCTGAAAATAATATGATTAAGTTCAGCATGAAGTAGGGTAAAGTAAAAGGGTGTTTCTCTTCTGTGTGAAAGTGTTTATAATGTTTGGACATGGTTACTGCTGACTCTTGGAAAACTTAAATTTGCAGCTTAATGTTTATAAAAAATTATTTTCTGAAACTGTATGTCTGAGTATTAACAAGAATAGTGTAACACTTTTCTTTTAAAGTTATTATCTTAACTTGTTGTCCTTATTTCTCTTTCAGATAATCCTAGGAGAGACTCTCTCGGTCTTTTATAATAATTTGCACTCAAATTCATTTGTCAGAAATAACTACATAGCCACTATTTACAAAGCCATTGGGACCTTCATTTTTGGGGCAGCTGCTAGCCAGTCGTTGACAGACATTGCCAAGTACTCCATAGGTAGACTGCGTCCTCACTTCATTGCTGTGTGCCAGCCCGACTGGACACGGATCAACTGCAGCCTGGGCTACATTGAGAACTTCACCTGTCATGGAGACAAAGCCAAAATCAATGAGGGAAGGTGAGTCTGACTGACCTTGTACACTTGGTTGTGTAACATGTTTGTCAGCTTGGGACAATGAGTTTGGTAGTGCTGCTGCAGTTTTTGTGCTTCCCCTAGAATAAATTTATTGTAATTTTAAACTCTAAACCCTGTCTAGACAGTGGGAGATTTTTCCCAATTTGTGAAAGCTTGTTTTATTAATGTATAGATAAATGCTTAATTGTGTATTTCTGCTTATTTAGAAAATGTGGGTGATTGTCTTTTTTTTTCAGTTTCAATTGGCTTTTGTGTTTCTAAAATGTCTGCATCCCAATGAAGAGAAGAACTTGAAATCCACTGTAGAAATAGGATGTAGAATAGCAAAGGAGGTGTTTTTGTTTTAGAATGAAAGCAATAGAAACTGCACATCCATATAACTATATGCAGGACTATTAAGAAAATTCCTCTATTAATTTTTCTCATTATTAAGAGTTTTTCATCTTAAATACTTATCTGCCAGTTCAGTTGCAGCAATATACTGTGGAAACAAGAATAAAGCATCTGACACTTCAAACTTTAGTCATTGTTCTACAAACACAGTGTTTTGAGCGCTATTGGAAACATTAGAAGTATGTTCAGAATAATTTGACTTGCTTGAGCTTTCTGCAAATGTACCTTTATAAAGACTCCTTGCCATTCTTTTTCCAGATATTTCATGTACCCTCTTAGTTAGACCTTCTCTCTTTGTGTAGTTTTTAAGTAGATGTGTGTAGTTTTGCTCACTGTCCTCTGTGCCCCTTGGTTCTTCTAGCATAATTTTCCAGTAGCATGTATGTTATTTTTCAGTAGCCATAGGAAAATGCTGATGAAATGTGAATGGCTGTGGATGGTAGAGGAGCAAGTGCATGGATAAGCAGTAGAGTAGTAGAGCGACTGAAACACAGACCCAGCCCAGCGGGAAAACTGAACCGCTTCATTCACAGAAACAAGTTGGTTTT